>CM033802.1:12808757-13403757 GCA_019656835.1 Rhododendron ovatum | reverse complement strand
TTTTCATATTTCTTTTAAGAGTGTGGTTTAAATTTGGGAAGTACAAAAATCAGTCCCTAATAAATAAATAAAAATTTGACCCAGTACAAAAATATGGGAAATGATCACCCTATAGCTGATAGATAGCCTTTAAGAGCTAGTGTGTCACTGGGTCTCAATACTTTACCTACTGCGTAGTAGTTTTTTTGACATTTGTGTCCATAAAATTGTGGGCAGGATTAATGCTACCATTTCTCATATTTTCAGACAAGCTTGTTGCGGATTGCTTTGCTCGTCTGGGGTCACAACAAGAAGATGAAGATTTGTTTATCACTAAGGCTATTCCGTTTGCGGCGAGGGAATTTGCCTTTGCGGATGCCATAGGGGTTGGCCATCTTAGAACCTAGTTGGTTCTTGCTTATCCTATTTAGGATGGTTTGTAATATGTTACTTATAGTATAACTCGATTTCGCTAGTGTTTTATAATATTTCCGTTTGACAAAAAAATAAAAAATAAAAGAAGAAGTTATTCTAGGAGCAATTTTCTTGTTTCCATTAACAAGCTTGTCTAATAAAACTCTCCTCGTTTAGTTCTTGCTATTCAAGGCATAAGAAAAGCCCGTATGACCCGCTCAAAGATTGTATTTAAATGGGGATATATAGTCATTGAACTTATCAAAGAAAAACCAATTCAATAACCTAGCTTGTACCATTTCCAACTTGCTAGGATACATAGTATATATGATCTCTGTCTTCTTATTCTTTGTTTTATTGTTTAGGTTTTTGGAACGGTGTATATCTCTGGTTTGACAATATAGTAGTAACACAATAGCTTGGCCTAATCAAGAGGCGCCCATACGTGGTTAGAATCTCAGAAAAGTTAACCGATAGTTATGACGACCAAAAACAAGAAGAAAAAAAATTAACCGATAGTATACTCTCGAGAAAATTTCTTTATATCTCTTCGACTTTGACCAAAACAAAGTTTTAACTTCGTCCTTCACCTTTCAATTTCGGCATAAAAATACTTTAACTTTCCAATTTTTTTCAATGTCATCCTTTAGGGATATATACATATATACACAAAAAAATAGGGTGTTCGTTGATTCCCGCACTAACCCCCTTTTCTTCTTTTTTTATACTCCCTCCATCCCTTTTTAAGTGTCATGTTTCGTAATTCCAACTTATTAAAAAGATATCATCATTACATTTTTCACATCAACCTTTACCTCCACTTTCCTTCTTTACCCTCTATGAAAACATCATCATTACATTTTTACTCACTAACTTTTCAAAATAGAATTTACTTTTAAGGGACAAAATCGAAAATTCACCAATTTTTACCCACTAACTTTACAAAATTAACACTTATTAAGGGACAGCCCAAAATGGAATACTGGACTCTAAAAAAGAGACGAAGGGAGTAGAATTTTTGGACTGCTCGGATCGGCAGTCCGGTGGCCGGAGACGGCCCGGCGCAGTCATCGGTCCCTATAGCAAGACTCAAAGAAAACGGATTCCTTCTAAAGGATGACATAGAAAAAAAATGGAAAGTCAAAGTATTTTTATGCCAAAATTGAAAGGTGAATGACCAAAATGAATTTTTTGACAAAGTTAAAGGGATATAAAAGAAATTTTCCATATATACTCTCAGGATTTGAACTCAATATTTTCGATATTCGCGGAACGATTGACAACATATATATATATATATATATATATATATATATACACACACATACGCAATGGATTAGTTGGGACAAAGTTCTGTATACTCTCATTAGGAAAGCAAATGTACTAGTAAACATTTGACTTCTACTGTCTTCGATCGGTATTTGATTGAAACTCGACTCGTTTATTTTATTTTACTTTTTTCTCTCGTTGAGGGTGTCTAGGGCTTCATTCCGACTAATCTATGAAAATATATTGTCCATATATATATCGAACTATAGCTAAGTCTTACTGTTGGTCGCAGGCTAGCATCCTGCCCACACGGGGTCGAACCGTGGCTTTTAGGGCCTGCTACGCTTTGGTATAAAGAAATAGAGTTGCGCATGGTAAAATGATAAACGCTTGATCCTACACTTACAACTAACGAAGAATCAAAATCATCTCATGTGACAATCTCTCATGTGGTGCAAAATAGAACCAATCACCAGTCCTTATATAGATCCGAATAGTTCATTTTGTAAGTCTCCATGTGTGTAACACTCATGCAAAAAATCTAATTCAATGGACATCGGTGTTGATTTGAACAAATCATATTTGCCACAAGAGTGATAAACAGTTAGAGCCTCACCTTTTATTTCTCTTTAAGACAAATATTATTAGACAAAACATTTACCGATCTTCGGCAATCTTTATTTTTAGCATGGAGGTTAAACACACGAAGACCTACTACGTGAATGTTTTGGATCGTGAAATAGGACCATGATGATTCTCGTTTAGCATCACGCGAGAGGATTTTGACTCAATTGTGAATATGTGACCTTTTATTTTGGTAGTCAAACCCCAAGTAGCCTGACAGATGTGAATCTCGCTTTACTTAAAACTTAAGATCTTTCTATATACTATTCCCAATAAGGCCATTCACAGTGGCATAATCAAAAGCAAATTATTTTTAAAGATAACAATATTAGGATAAAAGATGGCTCACAATGGTATAATTAAATTTAACAATATTCTTAGAAATAATCAAATTTTAGACTTTGGATAACCAAAACTAGCAACATTTTTCAATAATCAAAATTTGTGGATCTCACACGACATAAGTTAACTGGTTCTAAAATTTATGTACACACGTGTTTCAAATGGTATTTTCTTCTTATTTTCTTCGCCCGCTCTATATCTCATTTTCTTCAGCCACAAACTCTTTCTTTTTCTTTCCCTTCAAAAGTGAAGCTCATATCTTTCAATTATTTACAATTCAACTCATTGTCACCGGATTATGATATTTCATTTTTTTTCCGTTTTTATTTTATTCTTTTTCGTTCATTTCCTTGTGGTTGAGTACATGAAGAACCTTACATTCTTTTACCAATTCAAGAACACATCTGGTTTTTTTTTTTTAGTACATGATTTTTTTTCCAAATTCATAATATGAAGGAAGGAAGTCACCAATTTTTTCTCCAAAATTAAGGGAGAAAATCGATATATTTTTGCCAAAAATATACTATAATGGAGGGAAGTGATCAATAGTGGAAAACATTTGTCGCCGCATTAAGGTATTACACTTTTTTTTTAATTTTTATTTTATTCTTTTTTCATTCCTGTCCCTGTGGTTGAGTACATAACGAACCTTACATTTTTTTATAAGCTCAAGAACACATCTGTTTTTTTTTTGTAGTACATGATTTTTTTTCCAAATTCATAATATTAGGGAAGGAAGTAACCAATTTTTTTCCCAAAATTAAAGGAGAAAATTAATATATTTTTGCCCAAAAAAAATGTAATGGAGGGAAGTGATCAATTGTGAAAAACACAAGGGGAGAGAGAGTGAAATTGTAGTGTATCCCTTATTTTAGTTATGGACTAAAAGTGACCATTGTGGATCACAATATTGTTAAGTTTAGCAACTTCTTAAATGGATAATCAAAAACTGATGTGTCAACTTTTGGTTATCTATTTTTGATTATGCCACTGTGGATGGCTTAAGTTAACAATAAATACATAAGAAGATACAAAAAAAAATATATTTTTGTATATTTTTTATATCTTTTAATACACATTTACATATTTATTATTGTCAATTCATTGAGCTGATTTTAAAATTTTCCTAAAACTTATTAAAAAAATTCTTGTTATTTCTAATTTCGTACATAATGTAATCTACCAAGGGATAATGAAGGTACTTATCAACGGTTTTGGATAAGAAGCAAAGAAAGTAGAGTACTACTTTCTAGATTACCTTGCATGGAAATGATCGCATGGGCCCCAATTTTGGTAATTTTGCATGTGGGGCCAGTACGGAAGTTTTGTTGAAAATGAACCGAAACCTAATCTCCAACCCGGCCCAAACCTACTCCTCCTGATTTAATTTCTAAATTAATTAAATCAAGTTGTTGATTATCGTTAATAGTTGTTGATTTTTTTAGTCAACTTGACCAACTTGGTTATGAATTAATGTATACGCGCTCTTATGTAAAACGTTAGGTATTGGTTTGAAGCAGTCCCCACAAATTTTCCAAACTTCGAGTACATTTTCTGAAGAATGCACATTTCTCGTAGCAAGCCCGAGCTCCAATACTTTTCAACGGCAGTTAGGGGTGACCAAAAAAATCATCAAATCGCGATCCAATCCAAACCAAACCAAATGTTTTGATATGCAATTTTTGAAAGTGGTTTGGTCTCAATTTTAAAAAATTCAAATTCGAGTTGAATGGTTTAGTCTGTGAATTTACGTTAACAATTTTGCTTCCAAATCAATGCGATTCTACGAACCGTATATATACGTACGTAGAATTTAATTTAGATATACCAAATAAGCATTGGCTAAGCCATAGTTAGTTAATTTACTGCTTTAATACTCCAGTTCACCGTCTTATTCCTCCATTGTCATGCATGACTAATTATATCCTAAATTTTATATAGTTTATGAGTTTAGTGATACCTCGTATTCCACTATTCTATTCTTGGTTGATATTGATATGTTTTGGTGATTTCAATATATATTTTGGTTATCTATGAAATTTTTTAAGTACTTTCAAATAGATTATGAGCATGCATGATATCTCAACTTTCAGCCAAAACGTGATTAAGAAATCAGAACCGATCGGTAGTTTAATGTTCTGGATTAATTTAGTTCAATAATGACCCTAAGAGTTACACTAGTGCCCACTGGAGTAATATTTATCACGTTTTTCTAGTAAAATTTTAAAATTACAGCGATCTCAATCAGACTTTCGTTTTCTATTTCTTTCCCCTTTGCTTCTATCTTAATTTTTTTTTTGTAAAAAAATATACTCCCTCCAACCTAAATTATTTGTCTGATCCGCAAAACAATAACTTAAAATTAATGCAATTTTTAAAGAAAAAAATTAAATTTTTTTCACAAATTAAAAGAACTCATTGATATCTAGTAAGTTATTAAAAAACTTTTGAATTTTTCTTGCAAATATTGTACTTCCTTCGTCCCAAAATGCTTGTCCGGCCCAAAAAAATGGAGTTTTAAAAATAATGCAATTTTTTTCAAGAAAAAATTCAAAAAAATTTCACAAATTAAAAATACTCATTGATATCTAGTAAGTTGTTAAAAAACTTTTGATTTTTTTTGCAAAAATTTTATTATTTTTAACACTCCGTTTTGTGGACCGGACAAAAATTTTGGGACGGAGGGAGTATTATTTTTAAGACTCCGTTTTGCAGACCAAACAAACATTTTGGGACAGAGGGAGTACGTGATAGTAGCATTTGTTTATGTATATTTAGCAATATAGGTCTAATTGTGCTGGAGGCGGGGGGGCTGCTGCCCCGGCTTTCCGGGCCCGCTCCGGTCTCGCTCCGATGATCTGAAACGTTTACTTTGTAGAGCTCGTCGAGTAGAATAACTATACAAAAAATCAGCTTAATTAGATATCATTAAGTGCCTGATCGGAGCCCATATAACTCTCGATCCACGGGTTACAATGGATTTGATTCAGTGTTTCGGATTCATTCTTTTTAAGATAAAAAGATTTCGATCAGGTATTTAATGATATCCAATTAAACTAATTTTTTGCATAGTTATTCTACTCGACGAGCTCTACAAAGTGAACGTTTCAGATCATCGGAACGAGACCGGAGCGGGTCCGAAAAGCCGGGACAGCAGCACGCTGCTGGCCCCTTGGGGCAGCAGCCCCCCGCCTCCAATTGTGCTTAGCCGTGGAATTACATTTTTTCTCAAGTTTGCAATTATTAAATGATCCTCTTGTTTAGGATTCCTGACTCCAACCACTGCTGGTACGGAAGGGAAGGGAGGACGCAGTTGTTGCATGATTTAATTTACTTTTTTTTTCGGTCGATGTAAGAGATCATTTTTACATCAGATATAAAGTACATAGTACAAACCCGAGACACTATATCAATTATAAAAGTCCACAAAACAACCAAACTCCACAACTCAACCACTGCAAGAAATAAATTCATTATAGGATAGAAATAAAGAAAAATCTCTCTAAGGGAAGAACACCCATACGCAGGTGCGGAGACTTAATCGAACTCCTGACCTCCTAGTGAGATGCAAGAGTCCTTATCAACTGAACTAATCGCAGTTGATTGATTTATTTTACTAATTACTTTTGTATTTTTTTAATATATGGTTGCACGAAGCACAGCTTGGAATCGATGACCCACAAATTAATTAAACCAGGAGGGTCGTTTTTACTTGAGGTGTAATCAATCATGTAACAGAGGTGCATCATGGGATAATCAAAAGCATATCCCAAAACAAAGCACGATTAATTAAGGATACTTAATCAAACTACTTTGGACTATGTCTTCTAGAATTTCACGTTGATGCTTTTCCAAACTAAACAAAGGACAATTAAGGATACTTTATTACTTCTTTTTAAGGTTTTTTTTTTTAATATTGGTTAGTTAGCCTCGTCGTCCAAATCCACCTACTACAAAGTTGGCAGGGATTGGTTTTCAAAAGGTGCATTTTGATTCCTAATAATACTCCGATCCTCATCCTAGCTGGGAGATAATTTCTTGTCCGGAAAGCACTCGGCAATTGCGGGAGGGGTATTGTTTGTCTTTTGTTTTACTTGCTGTCGGTGAAATTAATATGTGTAAACAGGTATCGGATAAGGTTTACTTGCTGTCGGTGAAATTGATATGGTGTAAACAGGTATCGGATAAGGGGACGTCGGGCGAGTGTTTGGACATCCTCCTAGCTAGCTCACAATTGTTCGGTTTGGATTTTAAAGAAGGTTTTTGAGGTAATGAGTGAAGGGAGATAGAAAGATAAAACTTATTGGAGGCAGTGTCCTGATATAGTGCTGCATTTTGAGACCCAACACGAACAAGATAGATAATTTAGAATTTATAATTAGCAAGCAACAATGTATCGAAACCGCATATTTATTAGTATTACCCTGAGCCATGCCCAGCAGATGGAGTTTACAACTATCGGCGGTCCTGGTCTTTATCGAGCAAGGTGTGACACTTGAACACATACCCACACCAGTACTATCCAGGGGATGCGAATGTTGTACTAACTTGCTTAACGTCAGATCCAACATCCAAGAAAATGAAGTTCACATTCACATCTGACCATTTCCTATTCAATAACTCTAAAAACTTGGAGATTTTATTTTTTTTTGTTGAAAATTTGTTAGTCAATTCCGGTAGTAAATAAGTTGGTGAAAAATGTCAAGTTGTTTCCACTAGTGAATAAGTTGTTGACGGGTATGTGAGTAAAAAAGTTCTGTGTAAGTGTAAACGAGATGGTAGAACATTGAAATTTGCTAATTAGTGTAAACGACTTGTAAAAAAACTCCTAAGTTTTTTCCGTTTTTCCTCAGTGGAAACACGGCCTGAATGAAGAGTGTAAAGTTGTAAACATAATATTCAGGCCTCATTCGGAAATTTGATAGATTGGAAGAAGATAAGGTACAAAATGAACCAAGTCACTATCGACGCAATATGCTTATGCATTGTGTTTACATGGCTTACGCCTGTCAATCATTCAAAACATGTGCCTCAAGAAGTATGCATTTCAAAGGTAGCGAGTTAATTTTGTCTCATAAGTGCCATCACTTTAATGGCTTTGGGTAAGAAGTCACTATAATGGCTTTAGGTAAGAAGACTTGGGGTTGACTCTCTCTCTCTCTCCACAATGCCACAATCAGAGGAGAAGAGAGACGGTCTTCTCCTCTGCTTGTGTCATTGTGACCAGAGAGAGAAGGTGGATGGAAATAAGTAAAGACCATATCTTCGGTTTCGAAAATTTCTGTCATGCTCCCAAGTGGTATGGGAGCATGATGTTCACATTGAATATGGGCTCTTAGATTGAAAATATGTAAATCACAATCGTTAGATCAAAATCACTCACAAAACGTGAAGTGAATTTGCTAAAAACAAGATGGTTTTATTATTTTTCTAGCTAAAAAATCGCAACATTACTTACCATTAAAACAAAGCTCACATAATATTTACTAAGGCAATACTTACTATATTATATGGCTACACTTATTACATTATATGACGACACTCGCGTACTACTTAGATGTTTTGACAATCAATGATTGAGATGGTTGAGATCCTCTCATACAATCCAATGATTGGGAATGATTGGGACCCAAGAAAAAAAAATTGGGAGCATCATAGCCATTACCCTTTGTTTTTCATTTATCTATAGTACATAATATAAAGGTGTAGAGCTCATCCATACTTAACAAAAGGCAAGTTGTTGCTATGGTTGAGATTACTTTAATCCAACAGTTTAGGCTCATTCTCCTCCTTTCAGTAAGGTGTTCACACTCCTTGCACATATTACACAATTGCTGTGTGGGTTTATTTACTCCTAACAACTGTGCATTAATATCTCTGTAATTTTTCATAAATATAAAAAGAGAGAAGAAAACCAAAGCTTTCCAGATTTTTTCTCCTCTATGTGTTAATTTGAAGAATGTATATGAGCGTTCAGGGAACACAAAAAAAGACACTCCATCTCAACCATTGAAACCAATGATTAAGATTAGAAGTTCACAAAAAATTACTTCTAGTCGCGAAGAATTACTCCTGGCTACAAAGAATTACTCTTGATCGCGAAGAATTACTATTGGCCTCGAAGAATTGCTCATGGCCACCAAGAATTACTCTTGTCCGCCCAAAATTGCTCTTGGCCACCAAGAATTACACTTGGCCACCAAGAATTACTCATGGCCGCCAAGAATTGCTCTTGGCCATCAAAAATTACTTCAAATCGTCAAAAATTACACTTGGCCAGCAATAATTACTCATGGCCGCCATTCTGCCATGAGTAATTCTTGCCTGCCAAGTGTAATGTTTGACGGCCATGAGTAATTATTGGCGGTCATGAGTACTTCTTCGCGGCCATGAGTAAATCTTTGTAGCTAAGAGTAATTCTTTGAGACCTCATCCTTTGATTACTGATCATCCTTTGATAAATTTCTAAATGATGATCGGTAATCATATCCTTCCATTCGAATTGGATTCTCTTTGACATTATCTTTTTACATCAATGATGGTTTATTGGCTCACTCAATTCAATACCATTATCAAAACCCTCCAAATCTCATTTGAATTTTTAATAAGAAACTACATTATGGAAATTGTGAAGATTCATTGAAAATTTTCACCCCATGAAAGTTTCTGGAGAACTCCGAATCTTCAGTGTTGTGCTCTTCCAATGTCCTCAAAATCTGCAATTTGCAGCAACTGATGGACCGAAGGCATTCCAACCAAAGCCATCCCCTTCAAAAGGCAGCGGAAAAAAAAGAGTATTAGATGCATTATTAAAACCAAAGCAAATTCCCATCAGCAAGTGATAAATAAATAAGTAAAGGCATGAGTATGAGATACAACAAGAGCAAAAGACTAGGAGTGAAATTAACTACTAGTTACCTGCTACCGACCAGCCAATGTTGCCTAAACGAACACCTTCGGAATCAGCAGTTGGCACCGGCTGAAATTGAGTGTGTGTAGAGAGCTCTGCGTAGAACACTATGTAGACTGATAAATTTCGCTTAAAAAAAGTGTGAATTTTAAGGGCCACTTACAGTCATCGGATCAAAACCAGCAGCGCCTGTAGGACAAATGAGTCGCGCGCGCTTGAGCACAAATTTCCTTCAGAGCAATTTCCAGTTGATGCAGTGCTGGAAATGTTTATGTTTAGTGCACCAAAGGAAGGGATGAGACTTGGCGTGAAAGGAGTATTACTCTGTCCGGATACAGGATGAGTCTTCTGAAATGAGGGTTCAGCTGACTGAGAAAAGAAGGATTGGGCGGTGATTGGTCCGGATGACGAGGGTGACACAGAGCTTGGGGCTACTGATCCAATTAGAGAGAAGCCAGAGGAGTTGAGTGTTACATTTCCATATAGTGGAAGTATAAAAGTATTAGTAATTTTTTAAGGGTACGTTACGGTTGCGTAACCAGACAGATTTGATGGAAACTCGAATTGTGTGCTTGAGAACAAATTTCCAGCGGATGCGGATCCATTTCCGGTGAAAGCAAAATTCAACATGTTTGCTGGACATCGTCCTCTCTCTCTCTCTCTCTCTCTCATGTGGTTTGCTCAATTACATAACAGTATCACTTCAGTTTTTCTATGTTTGTTGTCGCTTCCGCATAACAAATCAGTCCCCAAATCCAAAAAATTTGAGTACTTTTTCCAAAGCATGCACCAACGTTGTGGCAAGAGCATTGTACCTTTTGTTTTTTTTTATGGTGGACAGGGCCAGTCCAAGCCTGTTCGAGGCTTAAGGTGAGAGTCTCTGACTCTTGTGGGCTTTCTCATCAAGAAACCCAACAGGACCAGGGGGTGGGACAAGCAGTAAATGAAGCCCAAAGTGCAGAGGCCCAGGTGGTGGTCAACCACAGAGAAGATGTAATTTCCCATATATCCATCCTCTAATCTTAAATGGCTTTGTAGTTATTGGCTCACAGAATAATATTAGAGCTTCTCTACTGCATGGTATTGACTTACATGTGGAGCTACGTCCTGCGTTACAGAGAAAGGAAATTCGACGCCAGGTATAAGGTATTTGAAGAATCGCTGAGTAAAGAAACGAATGAATCGGAGTCTGAGAGTAGTATTCTTGGCATCAGCAGACCCCTGAATGAGATACAGTCTACAATTCTGGCTGGCAAAAGATTGGGGGTGGAGTTTTCTGAAATTCATGTCAGGGCCATGGCAAAGCTGATTGAAAAAGAAGATAAAGAGTATAACCTTCTACTGAGAAGCAATCGTTTCTCAGTACTTGGTTAGACTGAAATTCATTTATTGGAACATAAGAGGGTTGGGCAGCGCACTGAAGAAGATGTTTTATGTCAAACTGATTAATGAAAGATGTCCAGACTTAATCATGGTTCAAGAAACTAAGGTGGAGCAGTTCGATCAGAGTACTACAATTCAAAATCTTTGGGGAAGAGGTGGGGTGGAGTCTGCGTTCTTAGAAGCTGAAGGGTCATCAGGAGGCTTGCTCATAATGTGGAACAAAGAATCATTCAAAGCTGATATAGTTCTACTGCTAATCTTGGAGAGGTTCGATCTCATTGCTGAATCAAGAATAATGGTTGCTGATAGAGTTTTCTTATGCTGAATTCTTGTCTGCTATGAATAGAAATTGTGGATTGAAGCTTAGGTTGCTGAATGATGCTGAGAATGATGGGTGAAGTCAGGTTTTACGATACTGAGAATGATGGGTGAAGTCAGGTTTTATGATACTGAGAATGATGCTGCTGGTGCTGCTGTTCAAGGTCTGGATGATGCCTGTATTTTTTTTTTTTTTTTGGATTGATGATCTCCGGCGAAATGTGGAAATTCTGAGACTGATTGAAATAGACAGTGCTAGTTTCTTCTCTCCACTTGACCAGCATGCTCTGTGGAGTATTTTGTTTGTTAGGTTGTATTGGACGTAATCTGCTATCTTCTTGCTTCTCAACTTCTCGTTGGAAGTTTCTTTTCCCTTCTTCTTCCCCCTCTTTGCATATTGGTGACCTCATGGCATGTCATGTGGTTTCCTCTATTGCTCCTTTTCTCCTCTTTCAACAATGAAGTTTTACTTCTGAAATTTTAGATTAGAACATTTTAGAGTTTTGGACATGGTATTTTTCCAAAAATGTGAGCCTTGGGCAGCCACCTAACGCCTTGGCAATTAGCCGATTCAAGAAGGTGCAGGGAGTCACGTGCCCCCCCTATATTTTTACTATTGCCATTTATCAAGCTCTGCTCCTGTCTTAGTTTTTCTTAAAAATATTCATAGTAATATTTATTTATGTGTAGATCGAGTAGCCAAAAGAAAAATATTTATTTAGGTCTAGTAATGGATGGCCAGATAATTGTGGTTATAGCCGCAGAAATTTTTTCAAGGTTGCAATTAACAAAATGACCCACTTGTTTTGGATTTTCTTGGATCCACCACTGCCGGAAAGGGAGTGAGGAAGGAGAAGTCGTTACATGAATTATTTTATTTCCTTTCGTTTCGTTTCTTCATAATGTTTGAATCTCAGTTTGGAATCCATCGATGACCATCAAAATATAGAAGGTACAGAGTGCATGGGATATTCAAAAGTGTTTTCCGTAAACCAAGGATTAGGATAATAAACCCTACAATGGAATGTGTCTTGGGATTCAGATTGATGCTTAATTTGTTGATTAACTAATTAATCCTGTAGCAGATCAGATCACAGTACAAATCCACCTACTACAAGCATCAAAAGTTGGATTTGATTCCTTTTGTAAGCTAGTGTCACCCAAGTTGATTTTCTAATCCTGAAAATAGAGAAATTTTGGAGCGATATATATATTATATGCTACAATCCAGTTTTTCACGTTAGCGTCTTGGAGGTGTATGGAGACACAGTAGGTGGTGCCTGGATATTCTAGGAGGGGAGGTTATTATATAGGAGGACTGACTGACTGCGTACACATTGTTTGTTTTGAGTAAGGGTATATGGATAATGACAATTTTCTTAAATATTGGTGGCAATTTCATAATTAATAATGACATTATCGTCGTCCATAGAAGTCGGATATAGAGGGTCCAAAATTTCGAAAAGGGGGAAAACTGGCCATAAATAGTTTTGGTGGATAAGTTTCGGCCCGGGATATTACACCCAAGTGTGAAAATGCATGCAAACAAACTCCGGACATTGGTGCAGCTGAATTGTCATATTTGGGTTTCATACTATATCTGGCCGTTTAATTTGGTAATTAACAAACAGGGCGCAAGGAATTATCTTGTAAGGATGCTTCGTGAAGTATCTGTATAGGACACTCGACACTTGTAGGAGGGTATGAGACAGAGGGCCAGTCTTTGCACATTGTCTAGAGAGCTTACTTAATGATTTGGAGTTTACCACATATTTGTGGGCTTATTTACTTTTTTGGTCCCCAAAGTATTTCCGTCGTGCCACTTTGGTCCCCAATATTCCAATTGTAAACATTGCATCCCCAACGTATCAATTTTGTGTTTAAATGGTCCCTGGAGGTCACGCCGTTCATTCCCTCCGTCAAAATGAAGGGCAAATTTGGTATTTCACCACCCCCATAGCTTTATTTTCTTTTTTTGGTCCCCAAAGTATTTCCGCCATGCCACTTTGGTCCCCAAAGTATTTCTTCTGTGCCATTTTGGTCCCCAATATTATACCAATTGCCAGTCAGGAGTGGTGGAAGGACTGATGTGGAGGTAAGGGGTGGTAGAGACTAGGATACACAGATCTGCGAGTTTTGACAAAGTACTCCTGTCGACACGACACAACACAAGTGCGGGATACGTACGGGACCCGGCAAAAAAAAAAATCGTCGCCGCAGTCGTCGTAGAACGACGTTCTTCTACTGCGCTGTTTTTTTTCCTCCTTTTCAATTAGGGTTTATTTTATTTGTGGGCTTTAGGGTTTGTTTTATTTCTTTGGGTCATAAAGTTGGGTTTTGGCCATCGCTCTACAAACCTTCTTAAAAAATAAGCAACTTGTTTTACATTTTTAAATTTAAAAATAATGTAAATAAAAAATAATTTTTTCCTTTTATTTTTTTTGCATCGTTCAAAAGATCTCAATGAGATCTATCAAACAAAATCTATATTGCTAAAAAAATTATTTACATAAATACATTATTTTTGAGTTTGAAATTACCTTTTTAAAAAATAAGTACTTATTTTTCTGTATTTTTGTGGGGCTTGAAAGTGGGTCCCACATGACATGCGGTGGACAAAAATGTGGTGGGCGTATCAATCCTGTAAAATAAATGGGCCTTCATTAGCCTTTTGATGGGCTTTTATTATACTTCGATGACAAAACAAAGGAATAAAATGTATTTTGGATTTTTCATACATAAATTATCTATCTTGACAATCTTGTTATGGAAATTTACAAATATAAAAAACTATTTCAAAAAAAAGTTATTTAACATATCTCTGCACATGTGTCTAAATCTAGCTCCATATCCACGTATTCCCAATTTTTGAATTTTAGGTATCCGACCCTTAGATATGCACTTGCACCCGATATGTGCACCTGTCTCCATGTAACATAAGATGGAAGGGGTGATGCAGTAGCTGGGGAAATACGAAGTTTACAATTGGTACATTGGGGACCAAAATGGCACGGCGGAAATACTTTGGGGACCAAAAAAGAAAATAAAGCTATGGGGTGGTGAAATACCAAGTTTGCCCTTCATTTTGACGGAGGAAATGAACGCCGTGACGTCCAGGGACCATTTAAACACAAAATTGATACGTTGGGGATGCAATGTTTACAATTGAAATATTGGAGACCAAAGTGACACGACGGAAATACTTTGAGAACCAAAAAAGTAAATAAGCCCATATCTGCGTATTAAAAACCTCATATTATGCACAAAATTTCTTACTATCTTGTGAGCACCAATATTGTATTCCAAAAATTTAGAGCGAATATAATATTATTGTGTCTGTGTATTCTATGTATCTCTTACGTAACCAAATGCAGACGAATTTGACATGACCTAAGCACATACTCACACCGATGCTACCCAAATCCATGAAACATAGATGAAGGATGGGGAATATTGTTGCTTCAGGGAGCTTGAAAAGTCAGATTGCATCGTCAAATTCAAGGCATTTCGGTGATCTATCTATCTATGATGGTGTTCTAGTGTTCTTGTATCTTTAATTGTGTGTTGTGGGTTTAGGTGGATATCAGTTTGAGTGTTGTTGATGTGTAGGTTGAGGTGTTTTGGGTTCCATTCAACTTTTTGTTGGATGGGTTTATCTTGTGTCTTTCTCGCTCTCTCTTCATGTATCAACATCATGAAACGAGTGATTTGTCCCTCTTTTTGCTTTCTCGATGTACTCTTTGTCAAGTTTCTAATGAATTTTTGCCGTTTCAAAATAAATGTTGCAACTTGTTTAGTGTGAGACCAAAAACACAAAAATGAAGTTGACATTCACATCCGACCATTTCGAAGTCAATAACTATAGAAACATGCACAAAAAACTTATAATGTTAAAATTCAAGTGGCTTATTGTGCCTATATTAATTATAGGCACCATAATCCAAAGTTGGGTGATACACTACTATCATCGATACGTATTTAGATACTATTGTTATTTAAAACAATCTTATTATTTCTCGGTAAACACAAGAAGCAAAACCGAATACATAGGTAAATGGACTCAAATAAAACATCGATTCACTTTTCAGCCCACTATTACTTTTCGTAAAACCATGAATCCTTATTCAACAACACGAAGAAAAACAAGAAAACTAACATACCAACCCCAGATCACAAAGCACTTCTAGAACTATCCAGCAATCTTTGACTTGATTGCATCAACCTCCTGATATGATATCTGAAAAGTCTTACTCAACACACTATCCGGCACCGGAGGTGTGGCGGCAAACAACGAGGTGGGAATGTCCTCGCGGCCTGGATTCTGGCTGTTAAACCCAGAGATAGTGGCGGCCGGTTCTTTCCCAATATTAGTTTCGAAGTGAACCAAACCCTTAGGGAAAGTAAATATCTCACCCTGTTTGAGGGTCACAGAAACAAGCACATTGGCTGTGGTAATGAAGTGAGCTTCCAATTCTCCGTAGAGAACGAACAATATCTCGGTGGCGCGTGGGTGCTCGTGGGGCGGGTTAAGGCCACCGGGGGCAAAGTCGATGCGATTCATGGAGACACCTAGGGTGTTGAGGCCAGGAACTTGAAACACGCTGGCTAGAGTCACGATTGAACCCAGCGTATTGTTGGTGGGCTGTGGCGTTGCTAGACCGGCAAAGAAGAAATCTGATGCGCTGAAGTTTGTCTTGCAGGCAAAACCATTCATCTTCACAGCTGTGAATCAGCAATAAGGTAGAGTAATATTAGGTACTGTTACACCAAAATGAAATAGATTGAGAAAAAGGATTCCTCGTGGACAAAGAGAAATACCATAAACAAATAATACCAACGGAAAGTGACGGAACTGTAGTGGAGCTAACATCGGTTTCAGGCACACACATACTAATTTAGACTTATCCGATATTAGTACTTAGTTATAATTTTAACTATTTTCAATATAATTAGTATGTTAGTCTCATGTAAATTTTAAATATTAGTATGTTAGTCTCTTATAATTTTAAATATCAGAGTTTGATTTACACAAAATCCAAAGTGATTTTAAATTACCAATATTTTTTAATTTGATAGATAAGAAATAAGTACATTGGCATTTTAGTTACTCGAAGAAAGGACAAAATAACTTCAAACTTATTGTTGCATTCGGCCATAATCATCCCATCATAAAGTGTATTATGCTACAATACAAAAACAATTGTACAACAAATACTTTTGCTGAAGAAAAATGCTACGGTCCTATAATATGGAACCCATAAATGCCCCATAAATTTGATTTATGTGGATCTCCAAATCAATTGTGTGTCCCAGACTCTCCAACCAAAGTTTATTTCCTTATACCACAATGGATTATGGGTAGTTTAAGGGAAGAAAATTATGGGCATGTGTAGTAATTAATCCTCAAAAAATTCGGGGCGAATTCGAAACACTATTCACAAACACACACAAATTCGATAAAGCTTTTGAACGATTAGTACGAGCAAAAAGGGAAACGGGTTTTTGACAACAAAAAATCTAGGAATATACATTTAAAACACATTCAGGATACAACTGTGCCCAAAACCGCTAGATATGTTTAAAAATATCTGGAGTTTTATTTTAAATTAAGGTGGGTTTATAGCATTGCTTTATGGGCAAAATAATTACCATTATTGAGATCAGCAACACAGACGTCTTGGAGCATATCCGGATCTGCAGAAACAGAATTGGAAATGGTGGCTATTACTAGTACCATTACGACCACCACTGAGAGTTTTCCAGCAGCAACCATGGCTGGAATTGGAAGGTGTATGAGAAATGTGTTGTGTTTGTAAAAGGTGAAGCAAATCAGAGCTTGGAAAAAGATAAGCAATAACAAGAGAGAAAAGTCGGGATTTGGATACTGGGAACAAGAAAGGTGGGGTGCCTTACTTATAGGTAGAGGTCTTTACTCTTTAGAGAGAGAAGTCTTCTGGTTAGAGAGAGAGATAGGCCCCATGCTGATCAAAAAAATAAAGAGAGAGAGAGGCCCCATAATCCACCTCCCTCGCAAAGAACTGAAAAAACTAACTTTCTGTTATTTTTTGGGCAGTGTCTTCTGACATATATTTCTCACCGTTGTGGTGTTTTTTTCACTACATTATTCACAATGTTTGACCTATAAAAGAGTGTACACGTATCCAACTATCTTCCAATACAAGGACACATTAACATAACTAAGTCTTACGACTAACCTCAAAGGGAGAAAGATCAAGAAATGGTAAATCCAACCAATGAGCCGCGCCTTTAGTCTTTGAAGAATCAAAATCATCTCATGTGACATTATCTCATGTGACGCAAAACGGAATCGATATCCAGTCCATTTAACGATCCGAACAGTTCATTTTGTAAGTGTCCATGTGTATAACACTCATGCAAAAAATTTAATTCAATGGACATCGGTATCGATTTGAACGAATCTTATTTGCCACAAGAGTGATAGACAATTAGAGCCTGACCTTTTATTTCTCTTGCGACAAATATGATTAGACAAAACATTTACCGATCTTCAGACATTTTGGCATGGAGGTTAAACACATTAATCAAGACCTACTACATGAATGTTTTGGATCGTGAAATAGGACCATGATGATTCTCGTTTTGCGTTACATGAGAGAATCTTGACTCATGTGGAACCAAGGTTGTCAAATCCGTTCCGTACCGGCCGGTACCGGCCGGTACGTACCGTACCGGTGCGTAAACGGAACGCAAAAAGTCGTGTTCCGTTCCGGTTGAAATACCGGCCTGTTCCGGCCGATACCGGGTGTACCGGACAATACCGGCGCGTTCCGGCCATTTTCCGGCGTTCCGGCCGGTACAAAATTACCCTCTCTCTCTTTTTTTTTTTTTTTTTTTACATTTTATTTATGTTTATACTTAAATATGGTAGGTATATATTAAATATATATATATAATATTAATTGCGGTAAATCCGGAACGGTACCGGAATACAGCCCGGTACTGGTACGTACCATTCCAGTAGTGAAAACGGTACGCTGGCCGGTACGGTATTGACAACTTTGTGTGGAACTCCACTAAATCTGGCTTTACTTAAAACTTAAAAAAAAAATTGTTGTTTCTAATTTCATCCCTAATCCTCCTGCTCTCCCGAAACTGCATGTGGGGTGTGTGTGTGTATAGAGAGAGCGCGTTTAATTTCCTAGTGTGTCCGATGTGCCTACTTCTTCTATAATGCAATGTTGTGATTTTTTTAGTCAACTTTACCAACTTGCTTGAGGGCGGACGCCCCATTTTCCGATCGAATTTCGATGATTCGAGCCGCTTAATGTGATTAAAACGTGATTTTAAGGATTTATTTTAGAAATCAGCAAAGAAAAAAAGACCGAGAATTGCTTCATTCGAGCAGTTTTTCTTGAACAATTCAAAAAAACTGCTCTGATAAAGCCATTCCCGGTCTCTCTTTTTTTGTCGATTTCTCGCAAGTATCTGTAAAATCACGTTCTGAACATATTGAGCGACTCGGATCATCAAAATTAGATCGGAAAATGAGACGTCCGCACTTTACACAATGCGGACGCCCTTAGGTGAAGTTTTGTGTGTGTGTGTGTGTGTGTATAAATATATATATGAGAAGAAAGATTACAAGGGTTTAACAATTATAAAACAAAATACAATTATGTTATCGCTTAAGATAGAGGGCACCAACGACATGCAACGACCTTGGTATTGGTTTGAAGTAGTCCACACAATTTCCAAACATGGAGTACATTTTCTAAAGAATGCACATTTCTCGTAGCACGGGCTCCAATACTTTTCAACTGCAATTAGAGGTGAGCAAAAAATCATCAAATCGTGATCCGATCCAAACCAAACCAAACCAAATGTTTTGATATACAATTTTTAATAGTGTGGTTCGGTCTCAGTTTTAAAAAATTCAAGTCCGAGATAAATGGATTAGTCGGTGAATTGACGTTAACGGTTCTGGTTACAAATCAATGCGAACCATATATATACATATGTATGATTTAATTTAATTTAATTTAATTTAGATACGTCAAAAAAGTGTTGGCTTACTACTTTAATACTCCAGTCCACCACCCTATTCCTCCACTGTTAGCATGACGAATTATATCCTAAATTTTATATATTTTATAAGATTGGTGATGCCTCGTATTCTTGTATTCTATACTTGGTTGATATTGACGAATTATATCCTAAATTTTGGTTGTCTGTGCAATTTTAGTTATTGTTTTGGTTCTTGGTTACTATAAAATCGACCAATTCAGTCCATGCTCACTCCAAATAGCAGTTTATATATGGTAAATAGGGCTGGCCAAGCCTATTCGAGGGTTGAAGTGAAATTGCAAAAGAATGATTTGTTTTAATTTTTCCACAATATTTGAATTTTTTTATTTTTTTGGCGCAAAATTAATCAATGCGGAAAATTTTTGAACAAAGATTAAAAAAAAAGTCACTCGTAACTTAATTTTTAATCCAAAACCACCCAAAGTATGACGGCCACCTCAACCGTCTCAAGCTTCTGCCACACATGGTGGGTAGCATAGGGGCGGGTGCCAAGTGGTGCTATAAGGGTCACGTGCCCCTAGATTTTTGGTACTCGCACTGATGCCCCATTTCTCTAGTTGACCATTTTTATGCAGCACGAACACTTTGTGGGAGGCCACGTATCTGTGTCGGACACTGTCACTCTCTGGACACGTGTCCGACACTTAAAGCACAATTAGTATCCTCTCTCTTTTTTCGTGACGTTTTGATTTGGACACTCTGGGAATACTCTCAAGCTTTGCATTCCAGTTGAGAGGCTTCCTTCTCCTTTGTGTGCGTGTGTTGGGTGAGTGGTGTCTTCTAAAGGTGTGTGCTGTGTGCGGGTGTGTGTTGTGTCGTCTAGGTGTGTAGCGTCCATTAAAGGTGTGGTGTCGTGCTGGTGTGAGTTGTGTGTGTTGGTCTTCTAAAGGTGTGTAGCGTCCATTAAAAGTGTGGTGTCGTGCCGGTGTGAGTTGTGTGTGTTGTGTCCTCTAAAGGTGTGTAGTGTCCATTAAATTAAGGTGTGGTGTCGTGCTGGTGTGTGAGTTGTGTGTGTTGTGTCCTGAACTAAATTAAGGTGTTGTGTGCGTGCTGGTGGTTGTTTGCATGGTTTCCTATTCTGGTGTGCTCTTTCTACATTTCCAGGGATTGAAGATTGACTCACTCATTCATGAAATTAGATCAGACTTCAACAACAGCTTATATATGGAAAACTTACTCAAGCACAGCTCACTTACCAATAGATTTTCCATGGAGGAAGCACCAACCAATCAATAGAATGGCCGACTCAAGGATTTTACGGGAGACAACAGATAAGGGATCATGGAAATCAATACCTCAGGAATAGCTATGGCTGACTAAATGTCTCTTATAGGACATGACTCATGCATGGGTTCTCTTATGGATTCTTAAGATAAAGCCCACAGATTGGAAAGTCTGGATTAATGGGGGAAATGGTTCTACTTGTATCTCCTGCTCAAAGGATCAAAAGGCCGGGTAGCAATCTATTGCTCTATATTCCAGTAGTATGTTCGATGATGAGATTGATAGAGATTCTGTTTGTAGACGATTTATTTTGCTGATTCGTTGACTCCTTGTCAACATGTTCTCTTTTGGGTCCGTGATTGGGCATATGATTGTCAAGGGTTTGGATGCCCACATAGTTGCGATGCTCGATCTCTCCTTGATTGTGATGCCGTCCTCACATGCTCCCCTTTAATCTTTGTAATCTACTTTCAAAGATTAATTAATGAAATTTCTTTGGCCTTTCAAAAAAGAAAAAAAAAAACACAGTTTCATGATACTCGCAAAACAAGTTGGGGTATTAAACTAAACACTTAAGACTCTTGTTAAAGCTCAATTAGGAAAGACTCTCTTCTTTGTGTGACATACGATGGTTTATAGATTATAAAGACAGATTATGAAACGCTTTTTGTCGGAATACGTTTGCCAATGATGCGATGATGAATAGTAAGATTTAAGGTACACATGGTGTTACCTATTTAGAATTAGAGCCTCTTTAGTTATAAAATTGAATACTCAATTTTCTAAAATTTGTGTGTCACAGTGTCCGTATTCGTATCGGTGCTACGTAAGTTCATTTTAATAATGAACCTGAGCGTTACACTAGCGCCCACAATATAATCTCAATCGGACTTTCGTTTCCTATTTCTTTCCGGCCCCTTTGCTTCAATTTCTCTTTTTTTTTTTCTGCAAAAGAATGTACTTGCATGATAGCATTTACTATTTATGTTCAGCTATAGAGGTCTAATTGTGCTTAGCCGTGGAATTTATCGACCCAAATGCCAAATACTTCATTGAGCCTAACCTCATGTATTTCGACAACAACAAAGTCAAACTCTATCTATTTCTTTGATCGGCGAAAAGAATTATATTAGAAACTCGGTAAAGAGTACATTGAGAAAGAAATAGCGAGCATCATAGAACAATCATGCGCAAACCAACACTCCATGGGAGAGAAGAGAAGACCAACCATGAGTGGACCAGTTAAAAAAAATCAGCTACAAATGAGGTCCCACAAATCCAGACAATCAAATCTTGTGTCTTCTAATTCCATCCAAAAATAGCTCCTAAAGTCTTCAGTCGAATAGAAATTCAGGTTGCATTTTCCTTTAACCCAAAAAGCCACCCTGATCGAGCTTGATTAAGTCCACAACTTCATCAACAATAGGTTGTTTGTCCTTAAAAGACTATATCATTTCTAGCATTCCAGATAGTCCAAAGTACTGCATATAAGGTGGTGTGCCAACAGATTTCCTCTAAATTATGGAATGATTTGAAGAACCAATAATCAATCAAACTAGGAAGCGTAGATGAGCATGCCCGTGAAACCTGCCACCAAGAAGGAGACCAAATATTAAAGGCAGATGGACACTGAAGGAGATGCCGAGGGTTTCAATTAATAGAGTGTCCAACATTTAAAATTTCAAAGTGTGTGTATGTATGTGTGTGTGTCTATATATAGTCCGTCTTCCGTAAGGACCACCTCATTTTAATAAAATGCGAACCTCCCTTTTCCGATTGAATTTCGATGATCCGAGCCGCTCAATGTGTTCAGAACGTGATTTCAAGAATACTCGCGAGAAATCGGCAAAAAAAATGACCGGGAAGGGCTTCATCTGAGAAGGTTTTTGTTTATTTTTTATCGAACGGTTCAAACAAAAACTGCTTAGATGAAACCCTTTCCGGTCATTTTTTTTGCCGATTTCTCGCGGGTACCCTTGAAAGAATGTTGCTACAGGTACAGAGCTTTCTGCATAGACAGCGCGTACAGCGCTCGTTTGGGCCCGTCTCGGGTCCAACAAAGATAATCGAAGCCGCTCATTTTGTTCAATATATTTTGTTTAAGATTCCTGCAAAAAATCAGCTTCATCCGACATCGATAAGAGCGTTTGCGAAGCGTCCAAAATTGCTTTGAAAAATTCCTAAAGCAATTTTGAATGCTTTGCAAACGCTCTTATCGATGTCGGATGGAGCTGATTTTTTGCAGAGACCTTAAGAAAAATATATTGAACAAAATGAGCGACTCCAATTATCTTTGTTGGACCCGAGACGAGCCCAAATGGGCGCTGTACGCGCTGTCTGTGCAGAAAGCTGCTGTACCAGCAGCATTTTGGCCCTTAAAATCACGTTATGAACACATTGAGCGACTCGAATCATCAAAATTCAATCAAAAAATGGGAGAAATGGGGAGGTCCGGATTTTAACTAAAATAAGGACTCCCTCATTTGAGACTGACTATATATATATATACACTGTCCGAATCAAGTCCACACCTCTTCTGGTCCGCATCATCTGCACCTTCCCTTTTCCAATCAAATTTCGATGATCCGAGCAACTCAATGTGATCAAAACATGATTTTAAGGGTACTCGCAAAGAATCGGCAGAAAAAATGATCGGTAAGGGCTTGATCCGAATAGTTTTTTATTGAACGGTTCAATAAAAAACTATTTAAATCAAGCTCTTTCCGGTGTTTTCTTTTTTCCGATTTTTCAAAAGTACCCTTAAAATCACGTTCTAAACACATTGAGCAACTTGGATCATCGAAATTCAATTGAAAATGGTAGGTGCAAGCTGGAATTAGGTCAGGGATCCCTAACCTAATATGGACTTTATATATCTAGACACACACACACACACCACGGATCCCATAAGGGATCCTATACAACCTTACCGTGCAGGACTCCCCTTTTCCGATCGAATTGCAATGAACCAAGCCGCTTAATGTGTTCAGAACATAATTTTAAGGGTACCCGCAAGAAATCAGCAAAAAAAATGATAAGGAAAGGCTTGATCCGAGCAGTTTTTTACTGAACCGTTCAATAAAAAACTGTTCGGATCAAGCTCTTTTCGATCATTTTTTTTGCTGATTTTTCACGGATACCCTCAAAATCACGTTTTGATCACTTTGAGTGGCTCCGATCGTCACAATTCAAACGAAAAAGAGGAGTCCCGCACGGTAAGACCGTACGGAATCCCTTATGGGATCCGGACTCTATATATATTAGTCTGGATCAAGTCAAGACTCTCTGATAGTACAAGCTTAGGTCCTGACTTTTACACTAAGCCGTTGGATTGTATTTTCAATGGTCCAAATCTGTGGAAGGTTTAAACCATTTATGACCTGTCATAAATGGTTCAAACCTTCCGCAAATCTAGACCATTAATCCAACAGTGAGATCGAGGTTCGGACCTAAGCTTATATCAACGAGTCCTAATATGATCCGAAGTGATACACACACACACACACACACGAGTCAGGGATCCAGTCAGGGATCCTTGACATAAGCTTAGGTCTGAACCTCCCCATTTCTCCCATTTTCCGATCAAATTTTGATGATTCGAGTCGCTCAAAGTGATAAGAATGTGATTTTAAGGGTGCCCGCGAGAAATCAACAAAAAAAATGACTGGAAAGGGTTTCATCCGAACAGTTTTTTATTGAACAGTTCAATAAAAAAATTGCTCAAATCAAGTCCTTCTAGATCATTTTTTTTTTTGATTTTTTACTGGCACTCTTAAAATCACGTTCTACATACTTTGAGCAGCTCGGATCATCGAAATTCGATCGGAAAAGAGAAAGTCCTGACAGTCCTAACCTTAAAAAGTCCTATTTGGATCCGGATTATATATATGTATGTAGAACGAAAGACTACACGATGCACGATGGATTACTCCGGACAAATATGCTATATGTATAAACATTAATTGACTAGTACTATCTCTTGTATGTGATTGAAATTGACTTCTTTTTCTTAACGAGTGTAAGTGCCTAGGGCTTCCGACTTCATCCCAAATAATCTTTGAAATCAGATAGTTTTCTCATGAGCTTAACCCTTACAAAGCTATGTGTATCCTCAAAGGGAGATTGAGAAATAGGAAATTTAACCGAACAGATTTAAGTCTGGCTATACTTGAAACTTAAAGTTTCTTCTTTGTGTTTGTTTAGCATTTTAGTTTTGTTTTCTAATCATTACCCTATTTCTTTCTTCAATTATTATCATATTCCTCCAATTATTACTTTGTCATCCCTCTCTATCTCTCTCTAATCATTACCCATTTTTTCAATCATTACCCTATTTCTCTCTCCACCCACTACCAAAACGAAACTAAACTAAATTAAAATGCCAAACAAACAAAGCCTTGTTATTTTCTTTCATACCTATTGTCATATCTACTTAAATTGATCATGACTAAAGAAGTAAACAAAGTAAGTTTTCCAGATTACCTTGAATGGAAAGGTCCATATCTATAATACAATTCAAGACGGTGTGGTGACCCATACATTTTTTCTGCATAAATCTTGACCGTTTGATTTAGTACATATTTCTCTGCATAAATCCTAACTGTTGAGTTGCTCGATATTGTTTCATTTGAATTTTTGGTAATGAGGTTCAGCCATTATAGTCTTGATTGCCGTTGATTGGACTATAATTGCTATAATGACTATAATTGTCGTGCCTTCAGTTATCATGGAAAGTTCCTTTTGGCAGTGATTTAATTGACTATAATTGCTGATTCGTTTAGTCTAGGCAATTTTTGGCAGTGATTTATGAAATTGCCGGTGATTGGTGTTGATTGGGAGACAATATGCTATAAATCGGGTAAGACAAATTGCTTTGATTGGGTGAACGAATTATTGGTAACGGTATTGGTAATAATATTCTCATTTCAGTTTTTGGTAATGAATTTTGGGTAAATGAATTTCTCTCTCTCTCTCCCTAATCGTTTTGGTGAATGAATTGCTCTCTCTCTCTCTCTCTCTCTCTCTCTCTCTAATCATTTTCTGAACAAGTCCTTTTTCAGTTACGTTATGGAACAGTCAGTTTTTTTTGGCAATGAACAAAATTGTTGGATTGATATTATATATTGAGTTATGGAATATAAAGATGATTAATTTTGACTGAATATAATGACTGATCATAATGCCATCCTACAGGGAAGAATTTCGGGTAATGACAAAATGCCATGCCATAATGGAAAACAATCCTTGAAATTGCCGTTTGATTCTTTTCCGTTTTCGGTAACGAAATTTGGGTGAACGAATCTCTCTCTCGTGCTCTCTCTCTTCCTAATCGTTTTCTTTACACTTCTATTTTCTGTCTCCCTCACTCTCACTCTCACCCTCTCTCTAGTGAAAATACAAAGCGCGACAGTGTGGGGGTTTTCTTTCCAGTTCTCTTTCATGTCTTCGTGACTCTTGCCCTCTCTCCAGTTCACTCTCCACAGGTATATCTCTTTCGTTCTCTTTCTTTCGGCAAATTACGCTCGGGTTTTTTTTCCGATTACTTTTTTGTTTACCTAAGGAACAAATTGCGACATTGTGGGGGTTTTCTTTTCTGTCTCCATGACTCTCGCCCTCCCTCCAGTTCTCTCTCCGCAGGTATGGCTCTTTCTTTTCGGCAAATTACGCTCGGTCTCGAAACCCTTGCTTAATTATTATATAGTATATATATGGAGTGTATTTTGTTTTAAATTCCTATGCACATATTCTGAATAGATCAAATCTTCTATTTTTTGGTTAAACTTTTTTGAAATCTTGCACATATTCTAAATAGACTAACTCTTCTATTTTTCCCAAGCGAAATAATTTTTGGTTAAATCTTTTTCGAAATCTTGCAGCAATTTGTTTTTTAAATGTGGGTATAGTTTACAAAATTAGAAAATCAACGTAGAAAATCAGTGTGGACAACCAGATAACCACAACCATGAGTATTATTAAAGATTAAAAAAAGGATTGAACCAAGAAATTTTTAGCGCGCTTTCATCTCTGTTATTAGCTCACCGGCTGATGAGATTATGGCTTGAAATTTCATTACGATTTACAGTATTGATTATTGCCTTATTGGTGAGGCAATAATGTCCCTTTTCCCGAGACCAGCAAACAAAACACAACTACAAAAATGACTATGGTTTTTTCCCAAGGGATTTCAAGGGGCATTTTTGTAAAATAATTGGTGTAGTGGAGGGCAATTAAATCATGCAATGAGAGATAAACATTGAGTTCTGGCAGAAACAAAAAAGGTTTAATTTGACAGAAACAAAAAGAATTTTGGCATTAGCAATTCCCTATCTTAAAAAGTTTGATACCATTTTTGTTTTTTAGCATGCATGTTTCCTTTGATTTTTTATTGGTATTCTACATCCAGGTTAATGATTTGGATTCAACAGTGGAAAATTTAGTTAATTTTTTATTCGGCAAATTTCTACAAGTTGTTTGACCCTCATTTTCTTATGTCTTCTTTTTATTCTCATTTTCTTTTTGTGTGTCCAGAGATGAATAGTGAGAATGTAATTAATATGGTTCCAGTGACTGAACGAGTGGAGACACATGCAGATGCTCAAGTAGTAGTTGATGAAAAAATAAATTAAATGTGGCTCACGTGTCAAAAAAAGTTCGTCTGCTTGAGAATGCTCAAGAAGCAAATGAAGAGCAAGCTGTTGAAATTGACATACCTAATGGTATGCATTTATAGTAATAGTGACATGCATTATATAAACTTCCATTGATGTATCAAATTCAAATTGCTTTGCACATAGGTGTAGTAACTAAAAGAGTCGAATTTAATTGTGACTTATGTCTTCCATTGAATTATTTATTTTCTTATATATCCAGCTCAACGGGGACTTTGTGAAAACTGTGAGAACAACTTACTCAATTCCATGCTTAATCCATTATAATATATACCTTTTTATTTGCACTCTTTCATTATTATTTTTGGTATAAAGGTTAAATAACATTATACTCTTTAGATGTACTTTGTGAGGGGTCAATAGCTGATAACAAAGATGTGGTCTCTTACAATGCATATCTTGCTCAACTATTCAATCCCCAAATCAATGTGGAAGTTTTTGCCAGAATGAGATGTGTGAAGTATATTTACAAGTACATCTACAAAAGAAATGATTGTACCACAATAGTGTTAGGATGAAAAGAGGAGATCGATGACTAAGGTAACTTTTACAAGAGGGGATTTACATAATTATGTTCCGTTTCATATAATTTTGCTCTTTGGACAAAATAGGTATGTTTTGATACAAGAAATTTTGGAAAGGGTGATGAAGAGAAAATTTTCAAGTCATTGGAAAGTGCTGAAGACAAACTTTTAGAACTATGATCTTTTTGCTAAATACGACCTTTGTGGAGTACCTTTTTTGTTACTTTTGTGTATGAGATTGACTCTATTATTTAGTTTTTTTTTTTTCATGTTTGAGTTTGAATGCAATTAATGTACCAAAAGTTTGAATTGGATTTGACTATGGCGAGTATTGAATTTGGCTTTTCATGTGTTTTTTATTTCATTTGTTTAAGTTTGGCCAGTTTTATAATGGTTGCTGTTGTATATTATGTTGGTCATACAATCACATTATTTTTGAACAAAGAAGAGTTTGTCTGTAGTAGTAATCGATGTAGTCAATAGCATAACGAGCAATTGGTTTTTGGTGGTGATAAAATTGTATTGGTATGTGTCTTTAGGCACAATCAGTTTGCTCACACCTAGCTAAGGTTATTCGAAATCATATTGAATAATGAATTCTTTGATTTGGGCCTTCAAGCACGGGCAATGATTAAGTAGAAGTGGAATTGCATTTTTATAGTGGATGACTTTGAATTGAACTGCGGTTTCTATTTAGGGAGAATCACATAAAAATAAGTATGTCATGGTTTGCTGTTGTTTACTTCTTTTTTTGATAGATTGTAGGACATTAAATTTTTTTGCTAGATAATTGAAATGGTATATGAACTAAAGCGCCGAATATTTTTGACAGGTAGCATTGGCTAACAAGTAACAAATATCGAGTTGGTTGGAGCTTGAAACTTAGAAAGTCTACAATTTTTTTATCAATGATTCAGTAGAAGTGAAATTACATTTTTATATTCAATTGAAGGACTGAGTAGTGGTGGTCCCTGAGCGAGGCTGAAAAAAGCTTAAGGCAAGCATTCTCCGACTGAGTAGTGGTGGTCAGGGTGTGCACCAACCCCTCAAAATGACGGACGTAGTCATACGGATTCTCATTCTCCTTCCCATAAAACAGGGGAAGGGCATTATGCGTACCAGGCTTAATGGTGAAAGCATTGCGTGCTTCCACCGTCTCTGTTGGTAGAACTATTGGACCAAGAGTAGTGGTCCTCTCAGGATGCACGTGTGTACGCATCAACATCGGTGGCTCTACTATTGGTGGCTCAATTATTAAATCAACAAAAAGGGCACCGATATCAAAAGAATCATCACTAAAAGACTCTCCCTCCACGATTACTCTCGGCTCTCTCTCAATGGCTACGAGACGCCTGGTATTGTCTCGGTAGTACTTAGGCTTTAGAGGTGATTGCTTTCCTAAGATGGAGGATTGCGCACCTCTACCTATGATGGCTCAAACAAAACTAAAAAGAAAAAGAAAAAGAAATAAAATAAAATAAAAATAAAACTAACTACCAGAATTCTTTAACACACGTTACCGTCCTCGGCAACGGCGCCAAAAATGCTTGACCGATTCCGAGTCCTAAATTAATGGATTGCCCCAAGCGTAAGGCGAAGACCATCGTAGCACAATATCCGGTAAGTCCGGAATCGAATCCATTAAGGACGGTGAAGTGTGTGCTGTGGAACCTCGGGTTGTAGTATTTAAATTAGCTCTTAGGTAGCCATCCTTTATCTTTTAGTTGATTAATTAACTAATACTAACAGATAACTTGCTCAAATGATTAAAAAAAGAGGCACGGTCATAGGGAATTTGGCGTTCGCTACCCAATCAGAATTTACTCGCTTTTCAAGGTTCTAAAAATGGTTAAATTTAGGGAGAATTGAAAACTCCAAAAGATGTGAATCCTAAGGTTGCCGGTCCCGTACAAAGCGGCGAACAGATTTTGGTCCCCCGTTCCCACTCACATGAGTCCCGGCAATGCCTCGGATTCGTCCAACGGACGTAGTTTTCACCAACTAAATTTATTTAATTAAATTAATGTACGAAAAAATTGCGAGACGAATCCTAATTGGGTCGCAACGCGCCTTTACAAAAGAGAATAAAACTCTAGAATTAATCATGGTTTTTAAACGAGATAAAAATAAATAAATAAATAAACAAAAGAGAATAACTAATTGAATACCGACGAACAACTTTAATAAAGAATAGAAATCAATACGAATTACCGAAATGCGAAAATCTGAACAAAATTTTAAATAACTTAAAAAAAAGAAAACTCGAAAGAAATTAAATAATATTTAAACCGAAGAACTGTAACCCCCGCTCCTCTTGATCTCTACCGGTCTTGGCTTTTTTTCTGTTTTGTTCTGTGAGAAGAAATCCTCTGATGGCGGCAGCTGCTTCCGTTCTTTCTTTTTTTCGGTGTCTAGAAAAAAATCCCCTAAACAATAAAACCCCTCCTCCTTTTATACTCCTTATATAATAGTTATGCTGTGTAAAAAGTTGAAAAGCCCTTTTTACTATTCTTCTCTTGGCCCACTATAACAAAGACAATACACGTGTGCCTTTTCTTTTCTATTGGACCCACAAGTCCAACTTTCTTTTCTGCAAATACAATGTGATTTCCTATACCAAATCATCAGCCAATGGATTGCCATAGCAGAGTCAATTACGTGGATGACACTGGTCATGTGTTGCAAAGCTCTAGTCATGCTCGAACCAAACCATTTATTCTTAATTCCCGATCAGAGTTTGAAATAATCGTTTGGAATTAATTTGTTCACTGGTTATGCTTCTGCACCAAATAAAATTGAACTTTGCGCTTTAGCTGCAAATATTATCCATCGGCTCCGAGAGTCCTGAAACATAATTAACAAATATCAAAACCCAAATAGCGCACTAAACAGACATAACAAGTCTAAGTTAGGGAGTGTAAATAGGCATATTTATGCACCTATCACCTATCTAACAAAAAGATGGTTGGCCGACTCATTCTAAGGTCTAAATTTAAAGAATATTGTCAAAGGCCTGAAAGCATGTCTGGAAAATGTCTAATGCCTATTAAGTCCGTAGGCAAGGCAATCAAAAGAAGACATGCTAAAACATGAATCGAGGCCTTTTTGGATGCCAAAAATAATTTTACTTTTTATACACGCCTTGACCCTTGATAGGCGCGTCATATCGTAGATATAAGCGCCTAAGTAGGGCATATTAGCGCGTTAGAGGCGCGGTTTATTCCATTTTCCATTTGATGCCGTGCTTTTTCTTGTTTTTGTGTCTTTGTTAGTTTCACGGGAAATAAGGCGGTTCTTGCCCCAAGTTTGGATTGTGAGGCCTTGAGGCCGTGTTGGACATCGCCATGGGAAGTCGTGACGGAGGCGTGAGGCGTCGGTGCCAAAAAGTGCATGCAAGCACAAAATTCTCACTAAAGTAGGCGGTAGGGCTACAGCTCAGAAGTGTAGCCCTACAGAGTAATGCTGGGGAACAGAGAAACCCGTAGCCCTATAGCTATTCTTTGTAGGGCTACCGAAGGTTTTAACGGGAAAAATTGTATTTCAATTATTTTTAATTCTAGACTTTGGGGATTAATATAAATACCTCCCCAGACTTTGTTTTTAGGGTAAGAACATTACGTAGCAGCTTTTTCTTACGTTCTTTTTCTTTCAGAACTCTTTTCTTTTGAAGTTTTCAAGTTTTGTTCAAGTACTCGCATTTCGGTAACTCGTATTAATTTTCGTCCTTCATTAAAATTGTTCGTTAGAACTTGTTTAATCTTTTTCTTCTATTGATTTCAATTGTTTGGAGCATGTTTAGATCTACAGTTAAAATTATTCTGCATTCAATAAAGTTATGAGTGAGTAGATTCATAGAGTGCGGCCGCGGGGTGAAGGCGTCCCGTGGCTAGTTCAATTAATGTTTTTACCTCGGGTTCGAATTAGTTTAATTTTTAAGCAGTTTTAGAAGACGAAAACTCTTCTAACAAACAAAACCCAGGCATCGCCGGAATTCAAATGCGCACGGAAACTGGTGACAGGTGGTGCGCATTTGTTAGGGATCCTTTTTCCTATTCTAAAATCAACAAATTGAGTAATTGTGGCCCGAGTAAACATTAGTTAGGCTAGTTGCGGACGCTGGGCTCCCACGGTTGTACTCTCTGTTTTAAATCCATCTTTAATTAATTCAGTTTGGTAAGTTAGTTAGTAAATCAACCTATTAAACTAGGGGTGGCTACCTAAGAGCCAGGTTAAATTAGAATTCAACACTTTTGAGTCAGACACCGTCCGTCTGTCTCTGTGGTTCGACTCCGGTACTTCCGGATATTGTGCTACACCGGTCGAGAGTCCTACGCTTGGGACGTGTCTTTATTTTAATTCATCCGGTCGGTCAAGCATTTTTGGCACCGTTGCCGGGGAAACGGCGACGTGTGTTCAAGAGTGTGGGTTTTCGTGTCTTTTGTCTGTTAGTTGAGTCACCATAGGTGGAAACAAGAAGGTGTCCTTTAAACAGGACCCGCTTTATTATCACGACCCGACACATCGTTTAGCTCGAAAAGAACTGGAGTCGAGTCAGCCTGTGCTTTCTAGTTCTTCATCTTCTAGTTTAGAGTTAGACTTAGCTGAGTACCAGTCAGAATCTATTCCCATTAGTGGTCTTCATATAGAGTTGCCTTTTGAGTCAGTTGGTGTCAGCAATCCGCTTTTTCAGTCAAAGTTAGAGTCAGTTCCAGAGTCAGAATCAGAATCAGTCGAGATGGGAGATCGGCAAGTAGCTGTTCAGCCGTCTTTGAGGCAGCACATACATCCCGAGAGGACCACTCCTCCCGGACCCATCGTGTTTCCTCAAGAGACACAAGAGGCACGCAATGCCTTTACAGTCAAACCTGGTGTCCTTAACAACCTCCCTAACTTCCACGGGAGGGAGTGCGATGATCCGTACGAGCATGTGCGGACATTTGAGGGGTTGGTGCGCAACCTTGCGTCTAATACCCAATATGAGAATGCGTGCCTCAAGCTGTTTGAGGCGACATTGAGGGATGGCGCGCTTATGTGGTTCTGAATGCAAAAGTCTCAATCCTTCACCACTTGGGCACAAGTGCGTGACGCCTTTTATAGGAAGTACTTTTCTGAGGTAAAGACTAAGAGTTTCAGGCGTCAAATCCAAGGCTTTAGACAGGAGAGGGATGAGTCATTTCTCAAGGCATGGGAGCGCTTTAAGGAATTGCTCCTAAGGTTGCCACACCATGGCTTTGAGAGAATTCAGTTAGTCAGTTTCTTTCATCTGGGTCTAAACGCTGGTTCAGTCCAGCACATAGAATATTCTTGCAAAGGGGATGATTTCTTGTCCAAAACAGCAGATGAGGCTTGGAATTTCTTAGATGACCTAGCTGATAGGCAGAGGGCTTTAGAACCATCCGATTTTGAGCGATCCGGACCTTCTGGGTCCAACGTTGTCCCGGTTACCATTCGTGACCAGAGACTCCAGGCTCAGGTTGAGAAGATGGCTCAGAGATTAGAGAAGCTAGAACTAAGGCAGGTTCGTCCAGTTAACGAGGTATCAATTGAGGAAGTGTGTGTGTGGTGTGAATGTAAAGGGCACACCGCAACCTTTTGCCCTGGGTTTATTGCCGCCAATGGGGCGAGCCAGTTTAATCAAGAAGAGGTTAATGCAGTCAGGACTTGGGATCCTTATTCTAACACGTATAATACGGGATGGAAGGATCACCCCAATTTTGGGTGGTCGGATTCCAGACCTGTAGGTGGAGGCCAAGCTCAACTCCTTGCGCTACCTCCGCCGCAGCAGTTTCAACAGGCCCAATCGTCCAGGCCTCCTTAGGGCCAGGTCATTCCATTCCACTTCCAGCCACAGCCTGGTAGGGGGGCAGGTCCATCCACTCGTGGTCCTCCCCCAGGTTATTCACAGATGACCGCACATGATCATAAGTTAGAGGATACTGTCAATTCCTTGATGCAGTCACAAATGACATTTTAGATGGAATCAAGACAGCAAATTGGGGCCCTTACAACCCAAATGTCACAACTCACTGCAGTTGTCAGTCAACTGCAGCAGGAAAAGGGTAAGTTTCCAGCCCAGGGTAGGGCAGCGGGTGCCCATTATTTGGGAAATTCTTCAGGTCCTAATGTTCAAAACCCGAATCAGGAGGAGGCTAAGTCAGTCACCATTCTCAAGAGCGAGAAGGAGATCGACAAGTCCATCCCGCTAAAGCAGAAACCAGCTCCACCCCCGGAGCTGGTTGATGCACCAAGAGCAACTCCTGATATTGTTGATGTCCCTAGGAATGAGGTAAAGGATGATGAGGAGTCACCTGAGGTGGTGGTGCCTGTAGTTGCAGCCCCCACGACTCCAACGCCGCCAGCTGTGCCAGTAGCTCCATTTCCCCAAAAGCTGGCGGTGAAACCTAAGGTCAATGTGAACTTTCAAATGCTTGAATTATTCAAGAAAGTTCAGTTTCCTATCTCTTTGATGGAAGCCATTGACGCAATTCCCCAGTTTGCTAAGGTTTTAAAGGATTTATGTACGTCAAAGCGGAGAACCAAGAGTCAGGATAAAGTGCTTCTGACGGATCAAGTGAGCTCCATTCTCCAGGCGGAGATCCCCACCAAGTGTAAGGACCCTGGTTGTCCGACCATCCCTATAGCTATTGCGGGCCAAAAGTTTGATAAGACTTTGCTGGATTTAGGAGCAAGTGTCAACTTGCTTTCCTATTCAGTATATTTGAAGCTTGGGCTAGGCGATTTGAAAGCCACACCAGTCACGCTATAGTTGGCTGACCGGAGTGTGAGAATTCCAAAGGGTGTGGTGGAGGATGTTTTAATTTAAGTGGACGAGTTTCTTTTTCCTGTCGACTTTATTGTCCTAGATACTTGCCCAATACCGGAGGTCTTTGAGAAGACTCCTATCATCCTTGGCCGTCCTTTTCTAGCCACTTCCAGTGCTGTCATGAATTGCAAAACCGGAGAAGTCCAATTGTCGTTTGGGGACTTGAAAATGGAGATGAAAGTGTTTAATGTAGAGAGCCAAGTCAAGAATGATGAGGTGAGTTTGATCGACACGCTGGTGCAGGAGCATGTCGATAATATTTTGTATAAGGATCTTCTGGAGATAGCCAATGAGGCGTCATTCTTAGATTCTCCAGAATTAGGGAGTTTGATGGAGGTGTTAGTCGATCATGGGTGAAGTAAGTGAACCGGTTGAGGTGTTGGTCGATCCTGTTTATTCGGATGACCCTATTGTGTAGCCATTGTGGCTACGTTCTGACGGGTAGCTTTTGCGTACCACTCTCTTCATTGAGAAGTGGACCCGGCCCTTAGTAATAGGGGTACCCATCATTGACTTGGGTTTTATAGCTTCGCACGCCGCTATTAAAATAAGGATCGTGTGCCCAGCTCCGGTTAGTAAGGGCAATTTTGTGTCGATAACATTAAATTCTACTAAGTTCTGATGTTTTTGGCACAATCTATGTATAATTGTCTTTCATTTCTTAAATTCTTTAGTTCTTGTCGCTTATTTAGTTGTTTTTATTTATCTCTTTTATTATAAAAAATATAAAACAAATAAAAAATTGAAAATTGAAAAGCGAAAAAAAAAATTGCATCATGGTCTTGTATAGCCACCCGTTTCTTGCCTACCAGTAAGGGATGGGGAGAAAAGTATGACACGTTAATCGCGTGACGATTTGGTGGAGTATTTTCTTTTTGTTTTTGTTTTGGAAGCCCGGCTACCACGAATCGGCGGTACTAATGTCTTTTGCACGGTACGGTGATTGGCCCGGAGGCCGGGTGATGGGAAATTCCTCAAATATCGGCCGAGGTCATAGTGGTTGGCTACCACCTGTAGGTCCATTTCTTCTCCCTTGTGCTTTCTTTTGATGTGTCTCCATGCTCTGGGGACATAGCATATTTCTAGTGGGGGGGAGAGTGTACCTTATACATGTTTTGTTGCGTTGCTAGGGAAATTTTAGGGTAATTTTTTATTTTTTATTTTTTTTCGGGGATACATTTATTATGCTTGATTGTATTGTTAGGCGAGCATGTTAGAATTAGCTGAATTATTGTGCCTGTTTAATTCAAGTTCATGCATATATTTGGCGCCTTTGTGAACATGTTTGTGCCATAAATAATGTTGAGTATGTGTCCCCACATAGTTAATAGTGCATCCTGATAAACATTCTCATATTCTTTGTTTTCTTTTTCTCGCATTTGCGGAAAATAGTAGACTTTTGTTTCACAATTGAGTAGCTATATGTTTTGCATGCATTTGTGAGAGTTGGTAACGTGCATAGGGGATGAGACAATGCATTTTTGTATGATTAGACCACATATGAGTCCCATTGACCAATCTTAAACCAGTTTGAGTCAGTTCCCGAGTCTAACCTAAGAAACCGGTGTGTGGGTTGGATTGTAGTTGGGGGTCTAGCTCTATGCATCATGGGTGTCTTATTGCATTGGATTTGGAGCATCGTTGTCGTCGAAAGTGAAAGTGAAGAAGTCTTGATGGGTGTCATATTTTGTAACCAAACCCAACCTTCAAGCCATAAAGCTAAGGTAAAAATAAAAAAAAAAAAGAGGAAAAGAAGAAAAAAAAAGAGTGCATGGAATACAAAGGGAGTTGAGGCAAGTTGGGAGGAATCAGCATCTGCTGGCACATCAGAATAAGTGATGGTATGATCTTGTTATAGGGCTATCCTCAGCTCTGTATCAACCGCCTCAGTTTCCAGACTTAGAGGTCAGCGACAACTTTGCCGAGAACAGTTCGGATTGATTTTGCATTTCTGTGATGCATGAAGCTAGGGTGGTGGTGTCATTTTATGTGTTTATTTCATATTTTTCAGTATCGGTGAACTATGTTTGTTTTTCTAGTATTTGGGTCCGTAAAAATTTAGTTACGGATGTTTAAATCTCTTGTTAGACTTTGTTTGGTTGGCATCAATGGATGCATGTTGGTAGCTAAGGGTAAGGTGGCGGCCAGTCTGGGTAGATGATCGCGCGCTATTATAGGCTGCCGCCTAATTTTGCAGTTTTCCTTTCGTTTGGAACCATGGTCATTATAAGCCTAATTAAGTCCTTAATGGACCTTTTGCACGTTGTTAAACTCTCGTTCATGCATGTTTTATATTAATGTTGCTCATTTTGTGGAATCGTGATTGTTATATTGTGCTTTTATTCTTTGTGAGCGTTGTCTTTGATTGGCGCGTAGAGGCCTTTGTTTCGGTCCCACGTAGTTCGCCAAGCGCTTTTTGCATGGCATGTTTGAGTGTTCCGGTGAGCGAGTGTAGCATCGTTGCCTTTGTGGGGGCATTTATCTCTGCATGTGTTTCGGCACTAATTTTGTTCATCTTTTTGCCAAGGCATGCATGTTTTTGAGTTGCAGGTGAGTGAGGAGGCAAAAATTTTTCGACCCACCTATTTATTGTACAGCATGCATAACCTTCGTATCCCCATTCGTGTCTTGTTAGTTTTTGTTTTGTTATTTTTCTTTTCGTTCGTTACTAGGAACTAGCAACGTTCAACTTGGGGCTGTGATAGGCGCGTGATATCGTAGATATAAGCGCCTAAGTAGGGCATATTAGCGCGTTAGAGGCTCGGTTTATTCCATTTTTCACTTGATGCCGTGCTTTGTCTTGTTTTTGTGTCTTTGTTAGTTTCGCAGGAAATAAGGCGGTTCTTGCGCCAAGTTTGGATTGTGAGGCCTTGAGGCCGTGTTGGACATCGCCATGGGAAGTCGTGACGGAGGCGTGAGGCGTCGGGTGCCAAAAAGTGCAAGCAAGCACAAAATTCTCACTAAAGTAGGCGGTAGGGCTACAGCTCAGAAGTGTAGCCCTACAGAGTGCATTAGCTGGGGAACAGAGAAACCCGTAGCCCTATAGCTATTCTTTGTAGGGCTACCGAAGGTTTTAACGGGAAAAATTGTATTTCAATTATTTTTAATTCTAGACTTTGGGGATTAATATAAATACCTCCCCAGACTTTGTTTTTAGGGTAAGAACATTACATAGCAGCTTTTTCTTACGTTCTTTTTCTTTCAGAACTCTTTTCTTTTGAAGTTTTCAAGTTTTGTTCAAGTACTCGCATTTCGGTAACTTGTATTAATTTTCATCCTTCATTAAAGTTGTTCGTTAGAACTTGTTTAATCTTTTTCTTCTGTTGATTTTAATTGTTTGAAGCATGTTTAGATCTAGGGTTAAAATTATTGCTGCATTCAATAAAGTTATGAGTGAGTAGATTCATAGAGTGCGGCCGCGGGGTGAAGGCGTCTCATGGCTAGTTCAATTAATGTTTTTACCTCGGGTTCGAATTAATTTAATTTTTAAACAGTTTTAGAAGACGAAAACTCTTCTAACAAACAAAACCCAGGCATTGCCGGAATTCGAATGCGCACGGAAACTGGTGACAGGTGGTGCGCATTTGTTAGGGATCCTTTTTCCTATTCTAAAATCAACAAATTGAGTAATTGTGGCCCGAGTAAACATTAGTTAGGCTAGTTGCGGACGCTGGGCTCCCACGGTTGTACTCTCTATTTTAAATCCATCTTTAATTAATTCAGTTTGGTAAGTTAGTTAGTAAATCAACCTATTAAACTAGGGGTGGCTACCTAAGAGCCAGGTTAAACTAGAATTCAACACTTTTGAGTCAAACACCGTCCGTCTGTCTCTGTGGTTCGACTCCGGTACTTCCGGATATTGTGCTACACCGGTCGAGAGTCCTACGCTTGGGACGTGTCTTTATTTTAATTCACCCGGTCGGTCAAGCAACCCTAAAAGTAAAGAATCAAGGCGTGGGAGGCAATGTTTATACCCATTTTTGGCCAAATTCTAAAAAGGAATTTCTTAATGGATTAGTGGCCCAAAATAACATTTTGGGCGTTGGTTGAATTAGGCCTCGATTGATTTAGACCTTTGGTCAAATATATAGTGGGCCTATTCTTAGGCTTGTTCGGCCCAATTGAATTAAAGCCCAGATTAGGTTCAAGCCTTGGCCCAACTAATCAAAGCTCGGGCTAATTTTTTAGGCCTATTTAGCCCAATTAGGCCACGATTCATTTTTCAGGTCCTGGCCCAGTTTTTTCGGGTTTATTCAGGCCTGAAAATAGATAAATCTCAAAGGCCAAGCTAGTCAAGCAGCTCAAAAGCCTAAAAACTTCTCTCTAGCAAGCTGCTCAAAGGCCAAGCTGGTCAAGCAGCTCAAAGGCCTAGAAGCTTCTCTCTAGCAAACTGCTCACAAGCAGCTCAAAGGCCTAGAATGTTCTTGCTGGATAGATCTAGGTAAGCTGCTTACAAGCAGCTCAAGGCTTGAGTCTCTACTTTCCTTCAGCATGAAGCAAGGCTTGGGACACATGGCAGCCATGCATGGAGACATCCCAAGCAGCTTAGGCCTGCACAAGCAGCTCAAAGGCCTATAAGTTTCTCTCTAACATCACACAAGCAGCTCAACCAGGCCTGCATTTTTGGCCTTGGTGGGCCCAAATATCCTTTTTTTACAAGCATCCATGCACACAAGCTGCTCACAAACAGGTCAAAGGGCCTAGGGATGCTATGTTGCTGTCACGACCCTGACCCGCCCCTTGAGGTCTTAATCATGACAAATGCCAGTGATTTCTCACTAAGGCCAAATCACAAATCAATATATCATCTAAACAAGCGATGATCAAAAGGGGCTAAACATAACAGCGGAAGCAAAAGTTAACTTTTATTGATAACAAACCAAAATCTTACATAGGTTTACAAACCAAAAGGATAAACCTCTCAGAGCTGTGCTTACCTACAAATTTACAAACTAAACAAACCATACACAAAGCTAAGTGATCATGAAGCATAACTTTCTTTTTCAAATATACAACACATCTCAAAAGTAAACACTCTGCCACACTACGCGTCGCTTCCTGAAAGGTGGAAAAGAAAATACATAAGTCAAAACTCGTGTGAATGATTAATACTTAACTCACATGCCTTCCATGGATAATGCAAAATAATTTGATAATTTTTCAAAACAAAGAACTCAAAACCATAAGCCAAATATAATGCACATTCCGCTATTCAAAATTCAAAAGCTACCGGGCGTCCCCAGTAGTGGATAAGCCAGACGTCTACGCATTATCCCAAAACACATACCAACCTCAAACACCCTTGCTAGCCATTAAGCCGTCCCCTAGCAAGACCGGACGTTGGGAATGCCATTAAATAGATTCGTAAATATTTCACAAATAAGTCCACCTTCCATTGCTATTCCATGGAGTACACAATTCATAAAATTTGTTCAAATAAGTTCGTTAAAGAAAACAAGTTCAAAATCATGTAATTCAAGTATTAAATCACTCACCTCGATCCACGTGACGACTCGAACTTCCTAGAACATTCAATCAAATGGAAACATGTTTAGACAATACTCAATGATTCTATTTATGCTCAATACAATACCCTAATAGTGTTTAAGTTCAATTCAATCCAAATAAATCATACTCCCTTTCATCTTAAACCCAAAAATATTGAAACCAACGCCAAAAGATCACAAACTTAGCAATCTTTAAAACCCATAAGGACCCATAACCAATAGCGTCGTTTAACCATAGTAAACGATGAAAAACGCAGCTTTATACACTGCCCAGATTTTCAGATTTCAGTTCAATCTTCTAAAAATCACCATAAATCGAGTTCTTAATATTTTTGAGTGATTCTAGTCCCAATAGTTGGGCAATTGAACGAAGTTTGAAAAACATGAAGGAACCCTAGTCAAATCTGCACTCCAAGGGTGGTTAAACAGGGGTTTACCGAGGCTACACGAATCTGCCTGACAGATTGACATACCTCCACTCAATCGATCATAACTTTTTGTGTACTAAGAGTTTTAAGACGATTCCAGTGGCAAATGAAAGGTAACTTTAAGACCTTCGAACCGATACATAGTTTGCATAAAATGGACATCAGACGAGGAAGTTATGACCATCCGAAGTGGGCTGAAACCCAGAAAACGAGACAGATTGCAGACCAGATTTCAAAAATCCACCATTAATTCAATTCTCAACGGTTTTAAATGATTCAAGCGGCATTAGAACGGGCTCTAAGTCTACTCTATTTCATATGAAGGAACCAAAATTCAATCATGAGTTTAAGAAGGTGTAAAACCCCAAAAACAGAGACCCTGTTCTGCAGAATTTTGGAAATGGAACAAACAACCTCAAACAACGAAACAAAGCACGATCCAGGTACATAAACACCGTATAAACGCATAACAAGAGTAAGAGATCCCTACCTCATGGGTTTTGAGCAAAACCCGAACCTTTGACTAAGTCAACCGAACTCTCACGTGGTCCGATCGTAATTTTTCTTGGATATTTGGAAAGCTCATACTTCGTATAGCGACTTTAATTCTCGGGCCTTGTCCGACTTTAATTCTCGGGCCTTGTCCGGAATCATACTCCATGGAAGTGAAATTGAGGAGAGAAGATGAGGGAGAGGTGAGAGCTAGAGAGAGAGTCGGCCGAGAGAGAGGAGAAATAAAGGAGAGAATATCTCCTGGGAAATAAAAGAGAGGAAAAGATGGGAAAAATTATCCCATGCTCTCACGTCACAAACACACACATGCACCTCTCACCTAATCATCCTTGTATCCTTTCATGAACACGTCACACCGTAAATCCACACTGTCTATCTTGACAAGTCTTACAATTGCTAAAGAAAAAAATATATATACGGCCTAAAAATACAGGTCTCTACAGTTGCTGCATATTCCTTTTGCGTTAACTGATTTTTAGGCAAAAATGAAATTTTTCAGACCTGCAGCCATTTTCTTGGAGTGGAGAGTAAGACTTGGATAGATGGCAGCTTCCCATTGGAGCATTCAGAAGCAGCTCAAGCCTAAGCCTTTACCAGGAGGACACTTGGCAGTCATGCATGAAGGCTTGTGGAAGCAGCTCAAGGCCTCGTGGGCAGCGTGCCCTTGGAATTTCCGGATTCCAAAGCGCAAAATGGGCCCAGATCGAGGGAGCGCGAGCGGGGAAGCAAGCGCTTGCAAAATATACAGAGTCGCCACTCGGGTTTTGAAGGTTCGACACCCAAGGAATAATATTTCGAAGCACTTGCCGCGCTGTTTGATTTGAAAAAGTTTAAGGAACCAGTCCGTCATAACCATATCTGGGTTCGGGAGCCAGGTTACGAGAAGGGAAGGGTTTTATGGCACCTCTCTCGCCCAATCCGGAGATCGGTCTCTACTTAAGCATTTGCGAAAATGTTTGTTTGCGATTCTGTTTGATTAATCAATTTTAGCCAGTTAGGGCAGGGAAACAGTTAATTGGGGATTTAAAACTGTAACAATTTGCAAGATGTGATAAAATATGGCATGGATTGATGAGATGACAAACAATAGATAGAATAAAGTTCAAAACATCGATCATACATCAACACAGTGCTGTGTATGATTTTGGCACGAACAAACAGCCAGCTTGCATGCGCGAGTTCTTCTGCATGCAAGCAAACCATCACGCGACACAACCATACACTCGCGCGAGTGTTTATGCTCTACCAATGTTTTAAATTTTATCCTCTTCTGGGCTCTGGAGGGATCAGTGCTCACCCAGATGCAAACCAAGCAGTTTATAGGTACTTGAAAATAAACAATATTACAGCAGATGGAAACATTGAGAAAACATGACCCTTAAACAGTGGGGGTGTCTAAACAGAGGCCAAGGCCAAGCTGCTCATGCAAGGGCAGTCCCTGGTAAAACACGGAACCATCGCGCGACACTATGATAGAGCCGCGCGAGTGTTCATACTGGACTTCCAGGAATTGCTTTGCACGCTTAGGGCTCTGAGACATATTCAAGAGCATTCCAAGAGCATTCCAAATGAAGAGGAGCTATAAACTAAGCTAAACAACAATTTTTAACATGTAAAACAGTGAACTAATACCTTTTAAAAGACTTAAAAGCGACTATGAACACAATAATGGACTTAAAGACCAGCATCCCTTCCCCGCGTGGTCCAATCTAACACTGACCAAATGGTCGCGCGAGTCTACGGGACCATCGCGCGAGGGTATGCCTGGTAACGGCTCTTGAAACCTTGCTAGCTTTAGGGCCAGAGCTGGTATTGATTACCAGCCTTGGCCCTGCCAGCCCCCCTCAGAGGTTCGAACAGTGAACAGAAAGGTATTATACCTTTGCTTGAGAGTCTTGGAGGTGGCTTGAATAAGGTGGTGAGGTTTTGGAAGATGATTGTGTGGGAGTGAGTGCGGTGTGGAATGTTTATGCTTGAGTTTTGCCTTCTTCTTTCTTGGATGAATTTTTTGTAACCCTTTTCTTGGATGGAAGTTTGGTAACCCTTTCTTGGATAGGAATTTGGTAACCCTTTGCAATGAAGCATGGGGGGGGTTTATAGGAGAATGGGTTGGTTGGTGGCTAACCAAGGCCATGTAACCAGCCAACAAGGCTGGCCACAATTGCTTGGTGGAGAAGTGGGGTGGCAAAGGTGATGGGAGAATGGGGGGTGAGGTGGTGCAAGGGGAGCCCCCCAGAACGCTGTTCAGCCGACGAAAACGGGGTCACATAGGCCTGTAGCCCCCTGACCACCACGCAATCCGGGTGAAAACGACAGGTGTTGACCATCGCGCGAGATAGTGAGACCATCGCGCGAGGATCAAAGCAAACCCGTGAGGGTCAACAGTCAAAGCTTTGACTTTGACCACCACCTGGCAAATGGACCTTCGCGCAAAGATCCCAGTGTGTCGCGCGACTATCAAACCCAAGGTCCAGGTTCTGATTCAAGGGTTTTAGGACTAAGGATGGGTTCCGCGTACTCCAAACTCAAGCCATTCCAAGTTCTCGAGACTGTTTTCGACCTGATTCATCATCGGGGAAACAAGAAACCGAAGAACAAAGTAAAACGATCGGGAAATCAGATTCGGGTGTCTACAAGCCTAGAACTTCTGCCTATAAATACCAAAATTAAAGGCCTTGGCAAAGGTCCCCGACCATCAAGCCCACAGCTTATCTAAATTACATTTCAATTATCTTTTATCTTAAGGTCCCCGACCATCAAGCCTCCGGCTTTTGCAAATTTATTTTTTAATTATCTTCTATCTTTCGGTCCCCGACCATCAAGCCCCCGGCTTATACAAATTTATTTTTCATTTATCTTTACTTTCCCTTTCAATTTAGCCAAGCCTAGGTTTTATTTCATTTCCTTGTAACCAGACTTTGTTAAACCGTTAATAAAGTCATTTTAATTCTGTTTTAGGCCTTGTTCTACTTTTCTCTCCATTTTTCACATGGTTAGGAAATACTAAGTCCTTATCCCGATAAAGCAAACCACGAACTCCTCACGGTCTCCACCCTTAGGCCGTGCACTTTCGTCCGATTAGAAGTCAGATTGAGGCTTTCAGGCCTTAATACAAATTTGGGCAGCAATCCTGCCCTGGCATACCCGCGATTCCAATCCGATCTAATTTTGAAGCATTTTGTGGAGAAACACTTCTCTAAGAAAAATCTTCACTAACCATGTACCATTTCCAATGTGCTAGAACGTATGATCTGTCCTCTTATTCTTTGTGTTATTGTATCTCCGGTTTGACAATATAGTGACAACATCTCCCCAATCATAAGGGTTGGTTGGCCTGGTGATCACTGGGTTTGAGATTTTATAGTTTGCTTTCTCTTAAGATTTTATATTCAATTTTTTTTAGCGGCAACTCTTGTGGCCATCTCATAATCCTCACGCGTAATCGTGCAAACTACCATGGAATAATCTATAGGTATTAATTTGAGGTGTGTGCAAGCTCGCTCAATACGCCTTCCATTACCATGTATATAGATACATATGTACGTACCTGGAATGCTCAAGAGGCACCATGTTTGAATTTAAATATAAATTAAGCAATGGTATTCGATTCTAGGATAATATATCTTTGAATATTTGTGAAACGATTGGGAGTTTTTCTAAAAAAGTCACCTTTATTATACCAAATAATTTATGACAGCGTTTTACTAAAATTACTCTAAATTTTCTTTATTCGGATATTTGTCAATCTATTTTTTAGAGTGCGGAATTTTCACGCACTTATTTTGTGCAAACCCACTCCTTTCTTTTAATTACTAAAAGGTAAAGTTACATAAATCGTCACCAATTGATTATTTTACCGGCAAAAAATTGTATCAATATTTTGAGAAAGTATGGGAAAGTTTAATAATTTGTGTGCCTCCACTAATGCATATTTTTAAATTCGTTCCTAAATTCACAATCATTTACCTCAAAGCGTGAATGTGTAATGAAAAATTTAAACATTTGGCCAACCTTTTAGTTTAATTTGCATATACGACTTTCAATAATTGGGAGTCAAATCCAAGTAATCGGAAAGATTTAAAATTTAAATCTGGCTAGCTTTTCTTGAAACTCTCTCTCTCTATTTGTTGTGGTCCTTTCTTTGTTTAATTAATTTCCTTTTCAGCATTTCGCTGGACTCTCTCTCTCTCTCTCTCTCTCTCGCTCTCTCCTTTTCTAATGAGTCCTTCTCATTGGTTTGATTTGGGGCTTTAATTTGGTCGATCTACCATTCGTCGAGATCTAATAAATAAACTTTCTTGCCGATAAAATTTAAAAAAAAAAAAAAAAAAGAGAAAGGAAGCTTTCTTCAAAATGAACCAACGCCTAATCTCCAACCCCTAACCTAGCTACTCCGCTCCTGTATTAGCAACTTTTATAATTGGAGTTGTTATCATTAGTAAATTCGATATCATTAGTTAATTACTTCTTTTACACACAACAGCAACCGGATATAGAATGGATGTCTAAATAAAAGGAAGTTTTTTCAAGGTTGCGATTAACGAATGATCCTCTTGTTTTAGATTCCAGGATCCACCATTGCCGGAAAAGGAGGCACCGAGGGTGGCAGAAGTTGTTACGTACATGAATTATCTTCCATTCGTTTCTTTTTAACATGTTTGAATGACAATTTCGAATCGCGTGATAACGTAAACTAATGATTAGGAGAACCAACCTACAATGGAATATGTCTTCGGACTCAAGTTAATGCTTTTGTTGATGCACTACTTCTGTAGCAAATCATAGTACAAATTTTTTGAATAAAGACGAAAAATAAGCCGTTTATTGACTTATTTTTATCGGCTTATTTTCATCTTTATTCAAAAAATTAATTGGGTCTCGATCGTAATTTTTTATTTTCTAGATCCTCTTATCATAACAAAGCAATAATAAACAAAAATTTAAAAAAAAACCTAACAAATGTAAAAAAAAATTGAATAAGAATGATTATTTAGCCAAAAAATGTCCCTTAATTAGGCCATGTGTGCAGAAGTGCTGGTTGTCATTGATGTTTTAGTTGGTGGGAGGAATTTGCTATGTTTCTATCTTGGGTTTTGCTTTGACAGGAAGAGAGAGATAGTGACGTGGTTGTCAAAAGGTAAAAGGAAAAGGGTGAAATAGTAATCTCAAAGAGGCCATGGACGATGAACAGTAAACTACAACTCCATTATACTTGTATAGATCACTACTTACTATATATTGAAACACTACTACTATTGAAACATATTTAGATGCTACTGTTATTTAAAACACTCGTCTTATTTCTCAGTAAACATAAGAAGCGAAACCAAATACATAGGTAAATGGACTCAAATACAATAGAGATTTACTTTTCGACCTACCGTTTCTTTTCATGAAACCATGAATCCTTATCTCAATCAACAATAACAGAAAAATAAAAAAACTAACACCATACCCACCCCAGATCACAAAGCAAGCACCCTCTAATCAACAATAACAGAAAAATAAGAAAACCAACACCATACCCACCCCAGATCACAAAACAAGCACCCTCTAGTGCTTTCCTCCAAGCTTTGACTTGATTTTATCAACCTCCTGATATGATATCTGGAAAGCCTTACTCAACACACTATCGGAGACCGGGGGCATGGCGGCAAACAATGTGGCGGCAATGGTTTGGACACCAGGATTCTGGCTGTTGAACGCAGCAATAGCGGCAGCCGGTCCTTTTCCGTTATTAATTTGGAAGTGAACCAAACCCTTAGGGAAAGTAAATACGTCACCCTGTTTGACGGTCGTGGAAACAAGCACATTGGCTGTGGTAATGAACCCAACTTCCAATTCTCCGTAGAGCACGAAAATGATCTCGGTGGCGCGTGGGTGGGTGTGGGGCGGGTTAAGGCCGCCGGGGGCAAAGTCGATGCGGGCCATGGAGACACCTAGGGTGTTGAGGCCTGGAATTTGCATCACATTGGCTGGAGTCACGGTTGAACCCAGCATATTGTTGGTGGGCATCGGCAGTGCTATACCGGCAAAGAAGAAATCTGATGCTTTAAAGCTTGCCTTGCAGGCAAAACCGTTCATCTTCACAGCTGTAGAACAGAGTAATTACATAAGAGTGAAGTAGATTAAGGTGGTTTGGACGAAAACTTATATTTACGGACAAAGATTGACAAAAAATGAAATAACTTCACCCTTATTGCCGCATTTGACGAAAATCATTTATGCTAAAATGTAAAATATGTACAGTATAACAACTACTACTTTTTCCTGAATGAATGTTTGACTCTTCGTTGGCTCCCCGAATCGAAATTGTGTCTCCGTGCAGCCCCGATGGGTGTGATATTCATTAGTTACACTCACATAAATGCCTAGAGAACTAAGCAAACTAGTAATTGAGTAAAAAAATACCCCATGTTAATTTGTTTTTGCCTGTCACGAACGGACTAAAAAATCCGGGTCGAACTCGAAACACCATTCGCAAACGCATACACGAGTTTGACAATTAGTAAACTTGCGAGCGCGGGTGTGTAAATGGGTGGTGTTGTAGCATGCATTTACTCGTTGAACAATTAGTGTGAGCCGAAAAAAAGGGAGACGGGTTTTTGAAAAAAATTCAATACCGTTATTGAGATCGGCAACACAGACGTCTTGAAGCATATCCGGGTCTGCAGAAACAGAGCTGGAAATGGTGGCTACGAACACCATGATGGCCACCACAGAGACAGAGAGTTTTCCAGCAGCTGCCATGGCTGGAAGAAGTATGAAAGTTGTTGTGTTTCCGAAGGGTGAAGCAAATCAGAGAGCTTGAAAAGAGGAGCAATAACAAGAGAGAGAAATTGGGATTTGGATACTGGGAACAACAAAGGTGGGTGCCTTACTTATAGGCCGAGGATTTTAGAGAGAAAGAGAGAGAGAGAGAGGCCCCATAGAAGTCAAGGCAATATCCATGAAACAGGTCCCATAAGCCCCCGCCCCTGAAAAAACCTCTATTTTTCTGTCCTTGTTGGACACTTTCGTCTACTAACATCTATTTTTGCGTGGATGGTTAAAAAAAAAATCGATTTTCTTAACCTGGTTTCACTCATCAAATCTTACGTTGTTTGGTTTGACCGGACATGAATAGCCGATCGGATTATACATAATACATATCAAACAGACCATATATCGGATGTTTTGTTAAATTTTTTGTGGTCTAACATTTATTGTATTCTTTATGTAATGTAATAAATTCTGAAATATACAGTACAATGAGTTGTGGTAGAATTATTTCAACCGTTATTACTTCGATGAAACCATTCATATCCTGGGATCCTATGCTGTTGCATTATTAATCTTGTCAACCAAATAGTGCCATCAAGTAAAAGGAGTTTTTAACGCTGTTATCTTCTCAACTATTCAAAATATGTTTACTTCGTCCCTCGTCTACCAGTTTCGTCTACTTAATCCTTCTGCTATATATGATTTGTTTCAAAACATGTTTTTTTTTTTAAATGCTTATGAGTTTGAAAAACCTGTTAAAAAAAATTGGATAATTATTTTTGAATGAAATTCTATTTTGCATCTTGTTCTTAGGAATTTAATTAATTTATGTATTTTATTACTTCTATCATTTTCTTGTTGGAGTTGGTATTGGAATTCTTTGTCTATTTGCTATGATGTTTTACAAGTTTCTCAAAATATGTGTAACGCCCCCAAATTTTGGGTACGTTAAAGAAGACATTTTATTACAAAAACAAAGCGAGTCTGGCTCATTATTACATCATAACTCTTATGAGAGTACTTTTATTACACAAGGGAAGGGAATTAAGGTTCCTAACTATAGCTCCGCCTGCTCCTCCATCTGAGCCAGCTCTTCAGCTCCAAAGGATTCCAAGGTGTACTGCTCACCTTGATCATCTATAAAGTCTGACACATTATACCAGCGTCGCCATCGATATAATATGTCAGGGTCACCAAAGATAACACCATGAGCTACGAAAGCTCAATAGAAAAATCCTTTCCCACCTATCTTAACTTACAAACAATAGGTTATAATAAAATATCAATTTCCACATAATACGTGTATACACAACTACAAAAGACAATATCAATAACACATTTGCAATCGCTATATAACTATCGTTGGTGTCCAAGATTCTCCGAGTTTCTCCTACGCAACTCATCGTAGACCGTGTCTCCATTTTTATATACAAATCAACATTTTTCAAAATCATTTGTTTAACACACCCAACCTCAGTTCCGCCGCGTCGGGTTCCTGAGTATCCTTCTAGTGGTTCCGCCGCGCTGGGTTCCCATTGGCACACAATTGCATTGGCTCCGTACCACGGATAACCAAGCCACACACCCAACCTCGGTTCCGCCGCGCCGGTCTCCCGAGTATCCTCACAATGGTTCCACTGCGCCGGGTTTCCATTGTCACACACACACACACACAACTCACATTATGCACCAAAACCGGTCATAATGTAGTTTAAAAAAATATTTCCTTACTCAGAATACATTTCCTTTCATTAACTACACCCTAGGTGTCATGTTTCTACTTTCTCGGTTCTCGTGTCTTGATTCCATGCAAAGATTTCGCGGTCGGACAAAAGTAAGCATGAATCATTCATTGTAATCTAATAAGATCGTCCAACTCCATAATATACCACAAGTAATACAATCAATTCATATATACCATTTCAAACTCCTCGAAATATCAAAATACGAATACTTCGATGCAAATAGTAAAGTTTTAACTTTCAAAAAAAACGTTCTTTCTTGGAGATCAAAACAACATACGTTATACTTGAGATGGAAAGTAAATAAAGATAACCTACTTCCTACTTGGGATGGAAGATGAGGAGATCCTACCTTACTTCTTGGCGGTAGTAATGGCTTACGGACGACAGTCGGTGGTGGGACGGAGTAACTTCCTACGGTGGTCTTCGGGTAGCTTCGAAAAAGAAGGTTTCTCTCGAAACTTGATCTTGACTAAACTACTTAAACTTTTTAGATCGAAGGGTGGTCGAGTGGCAGCTTAGTGGCAGCTTTGGATGAGTTTCTTGAAGAACACAAGAAAAACTCAAGAACAAGAAGAACAAGAAGAACAAAGAAAGAACAAAGGATTTCTAGAGAGAGAAGTTGAAGAATGAAAAGGTATGAGTTGAATGGCATGGAAATGGCTCTATTTATAGCCAAAACTTGAGCTCCCTCTCTCTCTCTAAGGCCGCCCCCCACCACCCCCCCCCCCCCCCCCCCCCCCCCCATATCTCAATTTTTGACACTTGTCATGTAATCTTTGAAAGATCAAAGGCCAACCCTAGGCTTGCATAGCTATGATTTGTACCGTGGATTTGATCTTGGAAGATTTGGAAGATTTGATGGAGGGAATGCTAGGTTGTACAATATTTGGTGTTTAAATAATTATAGAAGGACAATGAAAGGATAGATCTTGACTAGGAAGAATATATGACCAACGATTTGAAAGATGTAAGAAGATCATGGTGGTACAACCCAAATCTCTTCTTTCTCTTTTCTCTCTCTTCTTTCTCCCTCCTCTCTCTCGGCCAACTCTCTCTCTCTCTCTCCCCACTCTCTCTCTCTCCCTCCCCACTCTCTCTCTCTCCCTCCTCTCCTCTCTTGCACAAGTACACACACACACACATATATATATATACTATTATGTACAAGAAAGACATAAAAAAAATATTATGTACTTTTGGTACTTTGAATCAAAGAGAGATTTTAAAGCCAAGATTTTCTCATTAAACAAATAAATAAGCACATGTGTACTAAGTCATTTCTTAGTCATCCAAGTACACATATTATATATACATAGGTACTTATGTAATCTAGGGAGATCATCTCTCCATTAAATTAATCTAATTGGGTACAAAATCCCAATATTAAAAAAATACCAAGGTACCTAGGGAATCTTAGGTTTTGAAATCCAAAAGTACCTACATAATATAATATAGGTACCATGTCACATGGCAATTAGGAAAAATGACTAGTTTATTAAACCTTAGTACTAGTTGAAAGAATAACCCTATTACCCAATGGATAGTAAAATCCCTAGTATTTATTGTCTAATGGACAAAAGTAATAAGGAAAGTTTTATATTAAAATAACCAAAATGTCCTTCAAAGCATGTGAACAAATGCCTTATATTTAAATATAGGTGTGGTACCAAATACCCCAATTAAATAAAAAGGTTAGAATTCTCCACATTAAATAATAATAGAGTACAAATACTAGTTTAATCAATAAAGTACTTTAGAAATCTAGGGTTTAGATATACCCCAATATTTTAATGCATAAAAGTACATGGAAATCCAAATCTTGATTATTTAAATAAAACCTTGTACCTTGTTGGAAGATTAGTGCTATTACCCAATGGGTAATAGTTTTCCTAGTGGTTAATAACCAAAGGATAATAGAGGGGTGGGAGAATACCCAATAAAAAAAGAATAAATGTACTTGCATATGTGTTTAAAACATATATTATGTACTAATCCACATATTTTAATAGGAGGCTTATTGTCCAATGGACAAAGATTACCCTAACTTCTATTGACCAATGGGTAATGGTAAAATGGTTCAAAAGGTTCATCTAGTAACTAGGTTAGTTTAGTTCCATCAACTAGTTGATTAAAAACTAACTAAATTGGTCAAGTAGGGTTTCTAGTCGAGAGTTAACAAATGACCAAAATCTAACTATGACGAAAATAAACAAGAAATCATGTAGCCACTCAAGAGAAAATAAGTAATTTGAAATAACAAGAAGATTTTTATTCGATGAAAATCAGAGTTGTTACAATATGAATTTGCGTTAAGTTGATACCATTTTTTTTTGCTCCCTTTTTCTTTTTAATTCCTCTTTACTCCTCTGTTTTTTTCTTTTCTAAAGAGACGTTTCGTTATGTAGGTTGTGTGTAATGATGATAAAAAAGAGATGTGTTTCCTCCGCTTCTACAAAGGTGAGAGGTCGATTATGCCCTTTTTTTACAGTTCACATGGACATGATGCTCTCCCAAGACAAGTTTCCGTCCATTTTTGTAGGCTGTCATTTTGTATTATCGTTAATTGTCACAAACCTTATAGTATAAGAACTAAGTAGACAAAATCGAAATATGATGGACGAAGTAAACAAATTTTGCATAGTTGAGGGGATGAAAGTGTTAAAACCCCAAATAAAAACCAAAACTATTCAAATGTGACGGATGAAAATGTTACAAGGATTTCTTTGAGGGGGGACCAATAGATTGCGCGAGACAAGCTTTATAACAGCCCTGATTTTTGGAAGGTAAAAATTTCGTTAAATATTTAAATTTTATTTGAATTACTTATTTTTACTTTCAGTAATCCGTCGTAATTAGATTCTAGTCCTTCAGGGCCAATCGTATTAGATTCCAACAGACTACTTGGAGGAACCGAGCAACCAAACTCACCTAGTTACTAGTTGAACCATTACCCATTGGTCCATAGATGTTAGGATAAGTTTTATCCATTGGACAATAGGCCTTCCTTTAAGATATGTTGATAAGGACAAGGATATAGTATTATATAGGGTATATCCATGTGTGCAAAGGACAATTAGACTTTGTTTATTAGATACCACCCCACCCCTCATTGTCTATTGGTTATTAACCGTTAGGGAAACTATTACTCATTGGGTAATAGCTCCAATCTTCCTACTAAGTACAAGAATCCTATTTAATATTCAAGTATTGATTTTCCCATGTGCTTTTAAGCATTAGAATATGTGGGTAAATCTAAACCCTAGATTTTTAGTACCTTGATTAGTAGATTAGTACTAGTACCTATATTATATTTTAATGGGGAAATCTTAAGCTATTGATTCTTGGTACCTATGTATATATAGGCATGTGTACATATATACAATATTATATATAGATTTAGATTTCCAAGGGTACAATATCTATTAGGTTAAGGGAGACATGTGCCTAATTGGGTCACCATGATCTTCTTACATCCTTTCAAATTTTTAGGTGTATCTTCTTTCTAGCCAAAAATCTATCTCTTAATTGTCCTTCTATGATTGTTTAACACCAAATCTTCCATAATCCAATCCAAAGTACCAATCCTAGCCATGCAAACCTAGGGTTAGGCCTTGATCTTTCTAAGATTTCATGACAAGTTGTTAAAGATTGAGATATGGAGAGAGAGGGGGGGCCGACCTTGAGAGAGAGAGGGAGAGCCAAAGTTTTGGCTATAAATAGAGGCACCCTCATGCTATTCAACTCACACCTTCACTCCTTTACTCTCACTTCTCTCTAGAAACCATTCCATTTTTCAGACAGCCTATTGCCCTTCACAAATCTTCATTTTTCTCCTGCTTAATGTAGTTTTTAGAGCCAACTCTCTTCAAGAAAGTTGTAAAGCACTTCGAGACCTTCAAGTTAGACCCAAGAACCACCCCAATAGGTGAAGAAATGACAAAGATATTGGCATCCAAAATTCAGTAAAAATCTCGAATTTTCATTTCCAGACAGCACACTGTCTCCTCCTTTATCACTATTTTTCTTACCTAAAGTAGTTTCTAGGATCAACTTCCTTCACGAAAGTTGGAGAGCGCTTCTAGAGCTTCGATTTCGATCCAAGAACGATCATATTCGGCCAAAGATTGACCAGGTTACTGCCATCCAAAGTTCTGTCCAGATTTGCGAGTTTCACCACCCGTAAAATTTTCCAACTAGCTTATTCGGCCCCGACTAGTTTCGGATCAAGGTAGATAAATCTCTACTCATTCTGCCTAATATAACTTTAGTTATTTTTGTCTATGATAAGGCAAGTTGAAGTATTAGAAGTAATTAGCAAGCTCGTTTTACTAATATGTTGAAATGCATGATAATTAGTAAATTTGCTTGATAAGAGTAATAAGAGCATGTTGAATGTTTGATTTATATTTACGTATGTGATATGTCCTACCGCGGAGTCTATGCATGAAAACGAGACACCAAAATCAAGAAAGTTAGAAACATGGCACCTAGGGTGTGGTTAACAAAAAAGTGTTCGAAAAAGAAAATATTTTGAAACTACATAATGACCAATTTTGGTGGCATTATGTGAGTTGAGGGTGTGTGTGTGTGCGCCAATGGGAATCCGGAGCGGCGGAACCATTGTGCGGATACTCGGGAACCCAGAGCGGCGGAACTGAGGTAGGGTGTGCGGCTTGGTTACCGCGGAGAGGTGCCAATGCAATTGTGTGCCAATGGGAACCCAAAGCGGCGGAACCATTGTGCGGATACTGGGGAATCCGGAGCGGCGGAATCGAGGTTGGGTGTGTTAAACATAAATTTTGGAAACGTTGATTTGAAAAAAGAAAAGTGGAAAATGGTGACACGGTCTACGATGAGTCGCGTGGGAGAAACACAAAAAATCATGGATACCAACAATAGTTGAATATCGAATGTGGATGTGTTATTGTTCCTATCTGTTGTATAATTTCTATTGTTTGTAAGTTATGGGTTAGCGGGTATGGGATTGTTCTACTGAGCTTTCGTAGCTCATGGTGTTACCTTTGGTGACCCTGACATATTATACTGGTGGCAACGCTGGTATAATGTGTCAGACTTTGTAGATGAGCAAGGTAAGCCGTACACCTTGGAGGCTTTTGGAGCCGAAGAGCTGGCAAGGATGGAGGAGCAGGCGGAGCTGTAGTTAGGAACCTTAGATACCCTCCCTTGTGTATTAAAAGTACTCTTATGAGAATTATAATGTAATAAGAGTCAGACTCTATTTTGAGGTTTCAATGAAATTATCTTTTTTAACGTATCAAAAATTAGGGGCGTTACAAGCTTCCCTTATGGTTTGGCATCAAATATGGGCGTGCCATTTATCATGACCCGGTCCAGTTTAAAAGAGAGTGATTTTCACACATTTCAGAAAATCAATATGCAGTTGATTTTCGCATTTCTTTTAAGAATGTGGTTTACAATTTGAGAAGTACAAAAATCAGTCCCTAATAAATAAATAAAAATTTGACCCAGTACAAAAATATGGGAAATGATCACCCTATAGCTGATAGATAGCCTTTAAGAGCTAGTGTGTCATGGGGTCTCAATACTTTACCTACTACGTAGTAGTTTTTTTGACATTTGTGTCCATAAAATTGTGGGCAGGACTAATGCTATCATTTCTCATATTTTCAGACAAGCTAATCAGTTTGCGGATTGTTTTGCTCGTCTTGGGTCACAACAAGAAGATGAAGAATTGTTTGTCACTAAGGCTATTCCGTTTTGCGGCGAGGAAATTTGTCCTTACGGATGTCATGGGGGTTGGCTATCTTAGAACCTAGTTGTCCATATAAATATCTTAGAACCTAGTTGGCTATCTTAGAACCTAGTTGTCCATATAAATATATTGTCCATATAAATATCTTAGAACCTAGTTGGCTATCTTAGAACCTAGTTGTCCAACTAATCTATGAAAATATATTGTCCATATAAATATCGAGACATTACTATAGCTAAGCCTTACTATTGGTCGCGGGCTGGCATCCTGCCCACGCAGGTTGAACCATGGCGCTTGGGACCTACTACGCTTTGATATAAGGAAATAGAGTTGCGCATTTACTACTACTTGCGGGTTTTGGTAAGATGGTAAGCACTTGATCCTACAAGTGGTATTAGAACCAAGGTCGCGGGTTCGACTACCCTGAATGGCATGCACCTTGCGGGCAGGTGCTGAGGGGGATTGTTGGTCGTAGGCTAGCATCCTGCCCACACGGGTCAAACTGTGGTGTTTGGGGCATGCTACGCTTTGGTATAATAAAATAGAGTTGCGCCTGGTAAGATGGTAAGCGTTTGATCCTACAGTTACAACTAATGAAGAATCAAAATCATCTCATATGACAATCTCTCATGTGGTGCAAAATAGAACCAATCACCAGTCCTTATATCGATCTGAACAGTTCATTTTGTAAGTCTCCATGTGTGTAACACTCATGCAAAAAATCTAGTTCAATGGACATCAATGTCGATTTGAACAAATCATATTAATTTGCCACAAGAATGATAAACAGATAGAACCTCACCTTTCATTTCTCTTTAAGAAAAATATTATTAGACAAAACATTTACCGATCTTCGGCAATCTTGATTTTTAGCATGGAGGTTAAACACACGAAGACCTACTACATGAATGTTTTATATTGTGAAATAGGACCATGATGATTCTCGTTTAGCGTCACGTGAGAGGGTTTTGACTCAGTTTTGAATATGTGACCTTTCATTTTGGAGTCAAACCCCAAGTAGCCCGACAGATTTGAATCGGGCTTTACTTAGAACTTAAGATCTTTTTATACATTGTGCCCAGTGAGCTGACAATAACTAAACAAGAAAATAGGAAAAATATATATTCATGTGTACTTTTTACATCTTTTAATACACATTTACATGTTATTGTCAGCCCATTGAGCTAATTTTAAAATTTTTCTAAAACTTATTAAAAAAATTCTTGTTATTTCTAATTTCTTACATAATGTAATCTACCAAGGGATACTGAAAGGTACTTATCAATGGTTTTGGATAAGAAGCAAAGAAAGCAGAGTACTACTTTCTCGATTACCTTGCATGGAAATGATCACATGGACCCCAATTTTGGTAGTAAAATTTTGCGTTGTTGCCAGTACGGAAGTTTTGTTGAAAATGAACCAAAACCTAATCTCCAACCCCAAACCTACTCCTCCTGCTCTAATTTCTAAATTAATTAAATCAAGTTGTTGATTATCGTTAATAGTTGTTGATTTTTTTAGTCAACTTGACCAACTTGGTTATGAATTGGGCCCCGTTCCAGAACACCTTCTTAAAAAATAAAACTTATTTCATATTTTCAAACTCAAAGATAATGTAAATGAAAAAAAAATTAATTTTTTTTGCACCGTATTAAAAATCTCAATGAGATCTATCAAACAAGATTCATATTGATAAAAAAATTATTTGCATAACCACATAATTTTTTAGCTTAAAATTGTCTTCTTAAAAACAAGATCCATATACGCGCTCTTATGTAAACGTTAGGTATTGGTTTGAAGCAGTCCCCACAAATTTTCCGAACTTCGAGTACATTTTCTAAAGAATGCACATTTCTCGTAGCACATGCGAGCTCCAATACTTTTCAACTGCAATTACAGGTGAGCGAAAAAATCGTCAAATCGCGATCCAATCCAAACCAAACCAAATGTTTTGACATGCAATTTTTGATATTGTGGTTTAATTTGGTCTTGATTTTAAAAAACTCAAATTTGAGTTGAATGGTTTAGTCTGTGAATTTACGTTAACAGTTTTGCTTCCAAATCAATGCGATTCTGCAAACCGTATATATACATACGTAGAATTTAATTTAGATATACCAAATAAGCATTGGCTAAGCCATAGTTAGTTAATTTACTGCTTTAATACTCCAGTCCACCGTCCTATTCCTCCATTGTCATGCATGACTAATTATATCCTAAATTTTATATAGTTTATGAGTTTAGTGATACCTCGTATTCCACTATTCTATTCTTGGTTGATATTGATAAGTTTTGGTGATTTCAATATATGTTATGGTTATCTATGAAATTTTAAGTACTTTCAAATAGATTATGAGCATGCATGATATCTTAGCTTTCAGGCAAACCGTGATTAAGAAATCAGAACCGATCCGTAGTTTAATAGTCTGGATTGATTGAGTTCAATAATGACCCTAAGAATTACACTAGTGCTCACTGTAGTAATATTTATCACGTTTTTCTAATTAAATTTTAAAATTACAGCGATCTCAATCAGACTTTCGTTTTCTATTTCTTTCCCCTTTGCTTCTATCTTAAATTGTTTATTTTTTTATTTTTAAAATATACGTGATAGTAGCATTTATTTATGTATATTTAGCAATAGAGGTCTAATTGTGCTTAGCCGTGGAATTACATTTTTTTCTAAAGGTTGCAATTAATAAATGATCCTCTCGTATTGGAATATTCCTGACTCCACCCACTGCTGGTACGGAAGGGAAGGGAGGAAGCAGTTGTCACACGTACGCGCATGAGAGTTGAACATCAGTAATGAACATTAAAGTTAGAGCTAGAAACTACATATTTTCTAGTCGATATATATCCAATACGTGGAGTAGGATTGAACTGGTCATGCCACACCAACGCCAGATTTACACGCATAACTTCACATTTTGCTTCTGGAATGGTATGTCGACAAAATGGACTTTGGTGTAGCTTCAGTACTGTCAATTTAAGGTGAAACAAGAGAGTTGCTAGTTGAATTTGTCAAGATTGGGGATTGGTTTTTTTTATTTGGATAAGTAAGATATGGGATTGTTGTCCTCGATCGTTATAGGTGTTACGGAGCAATACGGTGATTAACTAAGCCTGCTAGTGGGCCGTTTGATTGGAACCACGGATTACTCGGTCTATTGTAGTAGATTACGAGTCGTCCAAAAATAAGGGGTGACTGAGGGGGTGATTAAAATAAAGACGCGTCCCAAGCGTAGGACTCTCGACCGGTGTAGCACAATATCCGGAAGTACCGGAGTCGAACCACAGAGAAAGACGGACGGTGTTTGACTCAAAAGTGAATTCTAGTTTAACCTGGCTCTTAGGTAGCCACCCCTTGTTTAAACAGGTTGATTTACTAACTAACTTACCAAATGAATTAATTAAAGATGGATTTAAAACGGAGAGTACAACCATGGGAGCCCAGCGTCCGCAACTAGCCTAACTAATGTTTACTCGGGCCACAATTATTCAATTTGTTGATTTTAGAATAGGAAAAAGGATCCCTAACAAATGCGCACCACCTGTCACCAGTTTTCGTGCGCATTCGAATTCCGGCGATGCCTGGGTTTTGTTTGTTAGAAGAGTTTTCGTCTTCTAAAACTGCTTTAAAATTAAATTAATTCGAACCCGAGGTAAAAACATTAATTGAACTAGCCACGGACGCCTTCGCCCCGTGGCCGCACTCTATGAATCTACTCACTCATAACTTTATTGAATGCAGCAATAATTTTAACCCTAAATCTATACATGCTTCAATCAATTGAAATAAAAATAATAACACAATACACGGACTTGCGGAAGAGTAACGGATTCGATTACCAAAGAAGAACACCAATTAAATACCGAAATCCTTAAAGAACTTTAATCAAACTTGAATCTGAAAATAATCTCCTGAAAACAGCAGCCAAAAGTTAAGAAGCAAAGAAAAAAAACGTACGTATCTTTTTGTTGTTGTTGTTGTTAACCTAGCTACTAGAGTTAAGAGGGCTTTTATATTAACCCCTTAATTTGCAATTAAAATCCTAAAAAATCGGAATCGGACCCGCAATGACCCAAAACGCCACGTTTCATAGCCAATTAATACCATCGGTAGCGCTACACCAAAACTGGTATAGCGCTCGCGAACATCTTTGAGGCGTTGACTCCGTTGACTCAGCTTTGGCCGTTGTTCTCTCTTAACCTTTAGGTAGCGCTACACCAAAAAGGGTGTAGCGCTCGCCAACTCTCTGATCACTTTGTGCAACACGCTATGCCACTTCTGAGCGCTGAACTCATTCCCCTGTAGCGCTCACGGAGATTCTGATCACTTCCTCTCGATTTCTACTTCAACACTTAGTCTCCAAAGCCTTCCTAGCGCTCTAACTCCATCATGGCCTTTCCGAATACTTCTCGTTAGCGCCAAAACATCTCAATTTCCTGCAAATCAAGCTCAAACACAAAACCCAACCACGTGCACGCATTAAATGGAAATGAGAATTAAATGCACGTCTAACGGCTAATTTCCCTTATTTAGGCGCTTAAATTCATGAATTCCGCGCGCCTATCACATCCCCCAACTTGAACGTTGCTAGTCCCTAGTAACGAACGAAAAGAAAAATAACAAAACAAAGACTAACAAGACACGAATGGGGATACGAAGGTTATGCATGCTGTACAATAAATAGGCGGGTCGAAAAATTTTCGCCTCCTCACTCACCTGCAACTCAAAAACATGCATGCCTTGGCAAAAAGATGAACAAAATTAGTGCCGAAACACATGCAGAGATAAATGCCCCCACAAAGGCAACGATGCTACACTCGCTCACCGGAACACTCAAACATTCCATGCAAAAAGCGCTTGGCGAACTACGTGGGACCGAAACAAAGGCCTCCACGCGCCAATCAAAGACAACGCTCACAAAGAATAAAAGCACGATATAACAATCACGATTCCACAAAATGAGCAACATTAATATAAAACATGCATGAACGAGAGTTTAACAACGTGCACAAGGTCCACTAAGGACTTAATTAGGCTTATAATGACCATGGTTCCAAACGAAAGGGAAACTGCAAAATTAGGCGGCGGCCTATAATAGCGCACGGTCATCTACCCAGACTGGCCGCCACCTTACCCTTAGCTACCAACATGCATCCATTGGTGCCAACCAAACAAAGTCTAACAAGAGATTTAAACATCCGTAACTAAATTTTTACGGACCCAAATACTAGAAAAACAAACATAGTCCACCGACACTGAAAAACATGAAATAAACACATAAAATGACACCACCACCCTAGCTTCATGCATCACAGAAATGCAAAATCAATCCGAACTGCTCTCGGCAAAGTTGTCGCTGACCTCTAAGTCTGGAAGCTGAGGCGGTTGATACAGAGCTGAGGATAGCCCTATAACAAGATCATACCATCACTTATTCTGATGTGCCAGCAGATGCTGATTCCTCCCAACTTGCCTCAACTCCCTTTGTATTCCATGCTCTCTCTTTTTTTTCTTCTTTTCCTTTTTTTTTTTATCTTAGCTTTATGGCCTGAAGGTTGGGTTTGGTTACAAAACATGACACCCATCAAGACTTCTTCACTTTCACTTTCGACGACAACGATGCTCCAAATCCAATGCAATAAGACACCCATGATGCACAAGCTAGACCCCCAACTACAATCCAACCCACACACCGGTTTCTTAGGTTAGACTCGGGAACTGACTCAAACTGGTTTAAGATTGGTCAATGGGACTCATATGTGGTCTAATCATACAAAAATGCCTTGTCTCATTCCCTATGCACGTTACCAACTCTCACAAATGCATGCAAAACATATAGCTACTTAATTGTGAAACAAAAGTCTACTATTTTCCGCAAATGCGAGAAAAAGAAAATAAAGAATATGAGAATGTTTATCAGGATGCACTATTAACTATGTGGGGACACATACTCAACATAACGACACAAACATGTTCACAAAGGCGCCAAATATATGCATGAACTTGAATTAAACAGGCACAATAATTCGGCTAATTCTAACATGCTCGCCTAACAATACAATCAAGCATAATAAATGTATCCCCGAAAAAAATAAAAATAAATAAAAATTTACCCTAAAATTTCCCTAGCAACGCAACAAAACATGTACAAGGTACACCTCTCCCCCAACTAGAAATATGCTATGTCCCCAGAGCATGGAGACACATCAAAAGAAAGCACAAGGGAGAAGAAATGGACCTACAGGTGGCAGCCAACCACTATGACCTCGGCCGATGTTTGAGGAATTTCCCGTCACCCGGCCTCCGGGCCAATCACCGTACCCTGCAAAAGACATTAGTACCGCCCGCTTGTGGTATCCGGGCTCCAAAACAAAAATAAAAAGAAATACTCCACCAAATCGTCACGCGATCAACGTGTCATACTTTTCTCCCCATCCCTTGCTTAGGCAAGAAACGGGTGGCTATACAAGACCATGATGCAAATTTTTTTTTTTTTTCGCTTTTCAATTTTCAATTTTTTTTTTTTAATAAAAGAGATAAACAAAAACAACTAAATAAGCGACAAGAACTAAAGAATTTAAGAAATGAAAGACAATTATACATAGATTGTGCCAAAAACATCAGAACTTAGTAGAATTTAATGTTATCGACACAAAATTGCCCTTACTAACCGGAGCTGGGCACACGATCCTTATTTTAATAGCGGCGTGCGAAGCTATAAAACCCAAGTCAATGATGGGTACCCCTATTGCTAAGGGCCGGGTCCACTTCTCAATGAAGAGAGTGGTACGCAAAAGCTACCCGTCAGAACGTAGCCACAACGGCTACACAATAGGGTCATCCGAATAAACAGGATCGACCAACACCTCAACCGGTTCACTTACTTCACCCAGGATCGACTAACACCTCCATCAAACTCCCTAATTCTGGAGAATCTAAGAATGACGCCTCCTTGGCTATCTCCAGAAGATCCTTATACAAAATATTATCGACATGCTCCTGCACCAGCGTGTCGATCAAACTCACCTCATCATTCTTGACTTGGCTCTCTGCATTAAACACTTTCACCTCCATTTTCAAGTCCCCAAACGACAATTGGACTTGTCCGGTTTTGCAATTCATGACAGCACTGGAAGTGGCTAGAAAAGGACGGCCAAGGATGATAGGAGTCTTCTCAAAGACCTCCGGTATTGGGCAAGTATCTAGGACAATAAAGTCGACAGGAAAAAAACTCGCCCACTTGAATTAAAACATCCTCCACCACGCCTTTGGAATTCTCACACTCCGGTCAGCCAACTGTAGCGTGACTGGTGTGGCTTTCAAATCGCCTAGCCCAAGCTTCAAATATACTGAATAGGGAAGCAAGTTGACACTTGCTCCTAAATCCAGCAAAGCCTTATCAAACTTTTGGCCCGCAATAGCTATAGGGATGGTCGGACAACCAGGGTCCTTACACTTGGTGGGGATCTCCGCTGGAGAATGGAGCTCACTTGATCGTCAGAAGCACTTTGTCCTGACTCTTGGTTCTCCGCTTTGACGTACACAGATCCTTTAAGACCTTAGCAAACTGGGGAATTGCGTCAATGGCTTCCATCAAAGAGATAGGAAACTGAACTTTCTTGAATAATTCAAGCATTTGAAAGTTCACATTGACCTTAGGTTTCACCGCCAGCCTTTGGGGAAATGGAGCTACTGGCACAGCTGGCGGCGTTGGAGTCGTGGGGGCTGCAACTGCAGGCACCACCACCTCAGGTGACTCCTCATCATCCTTTACCTCCTTCCTAGGGACATCAACAATATCAGGAGTTGCTCTTGGTGCATCAACCGGCTCCGGGGGTGGAGCTGGTTTTGCTTTAGTGGGATGGACTTATCGATCTCCTTCCCGCTCCTGAGAATGGTGACTGACTTAGCCTCCTCCTGATTCGGGTTTTGAACATTAGGACCTGAAGAATTTCCCAAATAATGGGCACCCGCTGTACTACCCTGGGCTGGAAACTTACCCTTCTCCTGCTGCAGTTGACTAACAACCGCAGTGAGTTGTGACATTTGGGTTGTAAGGGCCCCAATTTGCTATCTTGATTCCGTCTGAAATGTCATTGTGACTGCATCAGGGAATTGACAGTATCCTCTAACTTATGATCACGCGCGGTCATCTGTGAATAACCTGGGGGAGGACCACGAGTTGATGGACCTGCCCCCCTACCAGGCTGTGGCTGGAAGTGGAATGGAATGACCTGGCCCTGAGGAGGCCTGGACGATTGGGCCTGTTGAAACTGCTGTGGCGGAGGTAGCGCAAGGGGTTGAGCTTGGCCTCCACCTACGGGTCTGGAGTCCGACCACCCAAAATTGGGGTGATCCTTCCATCCCGTATTATACGTGTTAGAATAAGGATCCCAAGTCCTGACTGCATTAACCTCTTCTTGATTAAACTGGCTCGCCCCCTTGGCGGCAATAAACCCAGGGCAAACGGTCGTTGTGTGCCCTTTACATTCACACCACACGCACACTTCCTCAATTGATACCTCATTGACTGGACGAACCTGCCTCACCTCTAGCTCCTCTAATCTCTGGGCCATCTTCTCAACCTGAGCCTGGAGTCTCTGGTCACGAATGGTAACCGGGACAACGTTGGACCCAGAAGGTCCGGATCGCTCAAAATCGGATGGTTCTAAAGCCCTCTGCCTATCAGCTAGGTCATCTAAGAAATCCCAAGCCTCATCTGCTGTTTTGGACAAGAAATCATCCCCTTTGCAAGAATATTCTATGTGCTGAACTGACCCAGCGTTTAGACCCAGATGAAAGAAACCGACTAACTGAATTCTCTCAAAGCCATGGTGTGGCAACCTTAGGAGCAATTCCTTAAAGCGCTCCCATGCCTTGAGAAATGACTCATCCCTCTCCTGTCTAAAACCTTGGATTTGACGCCTGAAACTCTTAGTCTTTGCCTCAGAAAAGTACTTCCTATAAAAGGCGTCACGCACTTGTGCCCAAGTGGTGAAGGATTGAGACTTTTGCATTCGGAACCACATAAGCGCCCATCCCTCAATGTCGCCTCAAACAGCTTGAGGCACGCATTCTCATATTGGGTATTAGACGCAAGGTTGCGCACCAACCCCTCAAATGTCCGCACATGCTCGTACGGATCATCACACTCCCTCCCGTGGAAGTTAGGGAGGTTGTTAAGGACACCAGGTTTGACTGTAAAGGCATTGCGTGCCTCTTGTGTCTCTTGAGGAAACACGATGGGTCCGGGAGGAGTGGTCCTCTCGGGATGTATGTGCTGCCTCAAAGACGGCTGAATAGCTACTTGCCGATCTCCCATCTCGACTGATTCTGATTCTGACTCTGACTCTGGAACTGACTCTAACTCTGACTGAAAAAGCGGATTGCTGACACTAACTGACTCAAAAGGCAACTCTATATGAAGACCACTAATGGGAATAGATTCTGACTGGTACTCAGCTAAGTCTGACTCTAAACTAGAAGATGAAGAACTAGAAAGAACAGGCTGACTCGACTCCAGTTCTTTTCGAGCTAAACGATGTGTCGGGTCGCGATAATAAAGAGGGTCCTGTTTAAAGGACACCTTCTTCTTTCCACCTATGGTGACTCGACTAACAAACAAAAGACACGAAAACTCACACTCTTGAACACACGTCGCCGTTCCCCGGCAACGGCGCCAAAAATGCTTGACCGACCGGGTGAATTAAAATAAAGACGCGTCCCAAGCGTAGGACTCTCGACCGGTGTAGCACAATATCCGGAAGTACCGGAGTCGAACCACAGAGAAGACGGACGGTGTTTGACTCAAAAGTGTTGAATTCTAGTTTAACCTGGCTCTTAGGTAGCCACCCCTTGTTTAAACAGGTTGATTTACTAACTAACTTACCAAATGAATTAATTAAAGATGGATTTAAAACGGAGAGTACAACCGTGGGAGCCCAGCGTCCGCAACTCACTCGGGACCAAAATATCGGGCCACAATTATTCAATTTGTTGATTTTAGAATAGGAAAAGGATCCCTAACAAATGCGCACCACCTATCACCAGTTTTCGTGCGCATTCGAATTCCGGCGATGCCTGGGTTTTGTTTGTTAGAAGAGTTTTCGTCTTCTAAAACTGCTTTAAAATTAAATTAATTCGAACCCGAGGTAAAAACATTAATTGAACTAGCCACGGGACGCCTTCGCCCCGTGGCCGCACTCTATGAATCTACTCACTCATAACTTTATTGAATGCAGCAATAATTTTAACCCTAAATCTATACATGCTTCAATCAATTGAAATAAAAATAATAACACAATACCACGGATTTGCGGAAGAGTAACGGATTCGATTACCAAAGAAGAACTCCAATTAAATACCGGAAATCCTTAAAGAACATTAATCAAACTTGAATCTAAAAATAATCTCCTGAAAACAGCAGCCAAAAGTTAAGAAGCAAAGAAAAACAAAACGTACGTATCTTTTTTGTTGTTGTTGTTGTTAACCTAGCTACTAGAGTTAAGAGGGCTTTTATATTATCCCCTTAATTTGCAATTAAAATCCTAAAATAAATCGGAATCGGACCCGCAACGACCCAAAACGCCACCGTTTCATAGCCAATTAACACCATCGGTAGCGCTACACCAAAACTGGTATAGCGCTCGCGAACGTCTTTGAGGCGTTGACTCCGTTGACTCAGCTTTGGCCGTTGTTCTCTCTTAACCTTTAGGTAGCGCTACACCAAAAAGGGTGTAGCGCTCGCCAACTCTCTGATCACTTTGTGCAACACGCTATACCACTTCTGAGCGCTGAACTCATTCCCCTGTAGCGCTCACGGAGATTCTGATCACTTCCTCTCGATTTCTACTTCAACACTTAGTCTCCAAAGCCTTCCTAGCGCTCTAACTCCATATGGCCTTTCCGAATACTTCTCGTTAGCGCCAAAACATCTCAATTTCCTGCAAATTAAGCTCAAACACAAAACCCAACCACGTGCACGCATTAAATGGAAATTGAGAATTAAATGCAAGTCTAACGCGCTAATTTCCCTTATTTAGGCGCTTAAATTCATGAATTCCGCGCGCCTATCATAAATCACAGTTGTTAGATCAAAATCACTTACAAAAAATAATGTGAATTTGCTAAAAATGAGATGGTTTTATTATTTTTTTGGCCAAAAAATTGCAACATTACTTACCATTAAAACAAAGCTCACATAATATTTACTAAGGCAACACTTACTATATTATATGGCTACACTTACTATATTATATGACTACACGTGCATACTACTGAGATGTTTTGACAATCAATGATTGAGATGGTTGAGATCCTCTCATACAATCCAATGATTGGGAATAATTGGGAGCAAAAAAATAATAATTGCGAGCATCATAGCCATTACCCTTTGTTTTTCATTTATCTATAGTGCATAATACAAAAGTGGAGGGCTCATCCATACTTAACAAAAGACAAGTTGTTGCAATAGTTGAGATTACTTTGATCCAATGATTTAGGCTCATTCTCCTCCTTTCAATAAAGTGTTCATACTCCTTGCACATATTACACAATTGCCGTGTGGGTTTATTTACTCCCAACCACTATACATTAATATCTCTGTAATTTTTCATAAAAATAAAAAGAGAGAAGAATACCAAAGCTTTCCATATTTTTTCTCCTCTATGTGCTAATTTGAAGAATATATATAAGCGTTCAGAGAACACAAAAAAAGACACTCTATCTCAACCATTGAAACCAATGATTGAGATTAGAAGTTTACAAAAAATTACTTCCGGTCACGAAGAATTACTCTTGACCGCAAAGAATTACTCCTGGCCGCGAAGAATTACTCCTGGTCATGAAGAATTACTCATGACCACAAAGAATTACTCTTGGCCGCGAAGAATTACTATTGGCCGCAAAGAATTACTCTTGGCCACAGAATTGCTTATGGCCGCCAAGAATTACTCTTGGCCGCCAATAATTACACTTGGCCGGCAAGAATTACTCATAGCCTCCAAGAATTGATCTTGGCCATCAAAAATTACTTTAGGCCGCCAAATATTACACTTGGCCGGCAAGAATTACTCATGGCGGCCATGAGTAATTATATGCGACTATAAGTACTTCTTCGCGGCCATGAGTAAATCTTTGTGACTAAGAGTAATTCTTTGAGACCTCATCCTTTGGTTACTGATCATCCTTTGATAAATTTCTAAATGATGATCGGTAATCATATCCTTCCATTCGAATTGGATTCTCTTTGACATTATCATTTTACATTAATGATGGTTTATTGGCTCACTCAATTGAATACCAATATCAAAACCCTCCAAATCTCATTTGAATTTTCAATAAGAAACTACATTATGGAAATTGTGAAGATTCATTGAAAATTTTCACTTCATGAAAGTTTCTGGAGAACTCCGAATCTTCAGTGTTGTGCTCTTCCAATGTCCTCAAAATCTGCAATTTGCAGCAACTGATGGACCGAAGGCATTCCAACCAAAGCCATCCCCTTCAAAAGGCAGCAGAAAAAAAAAAAGAGTATTAGATGCATTATTAAAACCAAAGTAAATTCCCAACAGCAAGAGATAAATAAATAAGTAAAGGCATGAGTATGAGATACAACAAGAGCAAAAGACTAGGAGTGAAATTAACTAGTTACCTGCTACTGACCGGCGAATGTTGCCTATAGCTATAGGAACACCATCGGAATCAGCAGTTGGCACCGGCTGAAAAGGAGTGTGTGCAGAGAGCTCTGCGTAGAACACTATGTAGACTGATAAATTTTGCTCAAAAAAAGTGTGAATAACAATAATATTAATATGCTAAATGATTTAACACCATATGTTAAAGTTTAAGGCCACTTACAGTCGTCGGATCAAAACCAGCAGCGCCTGTAGGACAAATGAGGTGTGCGTGCTTGAGCACAAATTTCCTTCAGAGCAATTTCCAGTTGATGCAGTGCTGGATATGTTTAGTGCACCGAAGGAAGGGATGAGACTTGGCGTGAAAGGAGTATTACTCTGTCCGGATACAGGATGAGTCCTCTGAAATGTAGTGTTCAGCTGACTGAGAAAAGAAGGATTGGGCAGTGATTAGTCCGGATGATGAGGGTGACACAGAGCTTGGGGCTACTGATCCAAATAGAGAGAAGCCAGAGGAGTTGAGTGTTCCATTTCCATATAGTGGACGTATAAAAGTATTACTGAGTAATTTTTAAGGGTAAGTTACGGTTGCTTAACCAGACAGATTTGGTGGAAACTCGAATTGTGTGCTTGAGAACAAATTTCCAACAGATGCGGAACCATTTCCAGTGAATGCAGTATTCGACATGTTTGATGGACATCATCCTCTCTCTCTCTCTCTCTCTCTCTCTCTCTCTCTCTCTCTCATGTGGTTTGCTCAATTACATAACAGTATCACATCCGGTTTTCTATGTTTGTTATCACTTCCGCATAACAAATCAGTCCCCAAATCCAAAAATTTTGAGTACTTTTTCTAAAGCATGAACCAACGTTGTGGCAGGAGCATTGTACTTTATTTTTTTATGGTGGACAGGGGCAGTCCAAGCCTGTTCGAGGCTTAAGGTGAGAGTCTCTGACTCTTGTGGGCTTTCTCATCAAGAATCCCAACAGGACCAAGGGGTGGGACAAGCACTAAATGAAGCCCATAGTGCTTAGGCCCAGGTGGTAGCCAACCATAGAGAAGATGTAATTTTCCATATATCCATCCTCTAATCTTAAATGGCTTGGTAGTTATTGGCTCACAGAATAATATTAGAGCTTCTCTACTGCATGGTATTGACTTACATGTGGAGCTACGTCCTGCGTTACAGAGAAAGGAAATTCGACTCCAGGTATTAGAAGAATCGCTGAGTAAAGAAACGAATGAATCGGAGTCTAAGAGTAGTATTCTTGGCATCAACAGACCCCTGAAGGAGATACAGTCTACGATCCTGGCTGGCAAAAATTGGGGGTGGAGTTTTCTGAAAATCATGTCAGGGCCATGGCAAAGCTATTTGAAAAAGAAGATAAAGAGTACAACCTTCTACTAAGAAACAATTGTTTCTCAGTACTCGGTTAGAATGAAATTCATTTATTGGAACATTAGAGGGTTGGGCAGCTCACTGAAGAAGAGGGTTTATGTCAAATTGATTAATGAAAGATGTCCAGAATTAATCATGATCCAAGAAACTAACGTGGAGCAGTACGATCAGAGTACTACAATTCAAAATCTTAGGGGAAGAGGTGAGGTGGAGTCTGCATTCTTAGAAGCTGAAGGGTCATCATGAGGAACATTAGAGGGTTGGGCAGCTCACTGAAGAAGAGGGTTTATGTCAAACTGATTAATGAAAGATGTCCAGAATTAATCATGATCCAAGAAACCAACGTGGAGCAGTACGATCAGAGTACTACAATTCAAAATCTTTGGGGAAGAGGTGAGGTGGAGTCTGCATTCTTAGAAGCTGAAGGGTCATCATGAGGCTTGCTCACAATGTGGAACAAAGAATCACTCAAAGCTGATATAGTTCTACTGCTAATCTTGGAGAGGTTCGATCTCATTGCTGAATCAAGAATAATGGTTGCTGATAGAGTTTTCTTATGTTCAATTCTTGTCTGCTATGAATAGAAATTGTGGATTGAAGTTTAGGTTGCTGAATGATGCTGAGAATGATGGGTGAAGTCAGGTTTTATGATACTGAGAATGATGCTTCTGGTGCTGCTGTTCAAGGTCTGGATGATGCCTGTTTTTTTTTTTTTTTGGGATTGATGATCTCCGGCGAAATGTGGAAATTCTGAGACTGATTGAAATCGACAGTGCTAGTTTCTTCTCTCCACTTGACCAGCATGCTCTGTTATTTTGTTTGTTAGGTTGTATTGGATGTAATCTGCTATCTTCTTGCTTCTCAACTTCTCGTTGGAAGTTTCTTTTCCCTTCTTCTTCCCCCTCTTTGCATATTGGTGACTATTATTTGGAGTTTGATAGTCGTTTTTCTTGTTTCAGTTTCCACAGAGCCGTTGGATAACAATCGGAGCTAAATTGAGAATTTTACCGGTGCTAATCGAATTAATTAAGAAAAGAGACCAAGTTTATATTGGATATATTTGAAGAAGGGAAGTACTGTATAAAATTCCTAAGTTACTATGGAATTGGACCCACCTACTTACTAATCAATAGAGAAGAACGGGGCTAGCTACCTACAGTGGGAAACCGACTATGGGGCTATATTATATAAAGGAGAAAAAGGGTTTTGGGGACTGCCATCATATCATATTATTCCCACGCAGAAACAAAACAACGGGAGCTGCCGTGAAGCTTCTTTTCCCATGCAGAAACAAAGAGAACGGGGCAGCCATCACCACGCCTCGCGGATCACAGCCAAACCAGCAGTAGCTTTGGGTTTTATTCATATGTTATTCATTCGAAAGCTTTTAGTTTGTTATTTAATGGAGCTTTATTCTTGCCTGGTTATTTGTTCTAACTCCATGAGTGGCTAAACTTCTTGACTAGGGTAATGAGGAGGTCTCTCCAAGTAGCGTAATTGTTAGATTTCTAGGGTTTTATATTCAACTTGATTGTGTGACTTGATCAATTCATAACTTTTTATGAAGTTTTGTATTTTTCCAATATTCGAACGTGTTTGTATCCATGGTTTCAAGCACAGTCATGCAATGATTTTGAATGTTTCGAGATAGGCTTTGAGATAGATTATACGACGTGAGACGGATGGTGCCGTGGTTAAATCCAATGAGACGATCCGTGCCGTGTTGAGATAACCTATATGGAGTACGAATCTTAATAATATTTTTGGGGATTATCGATAGGAATTGCTACCCTATGGTGATCTGGTTGAATGTTGAATGTGAACCCTAGGTTTCGAAATAATTGTGTTACAAGGGGAGACTGAATCGAAAACCCTAGTCCTTTATCTCATTTGTTTCAAAATCCTTTAATTGCTTTCTAGTTTCTCATGGCATGTCATGTGGTTTCCTCTATTGCTCTTCTCTTCTCCTCTTTCGACAATGAAGTTTTACTTCTGAAATTTTAGATTAGAACAAATTAGAGTTTTGGACATGGTATTTTCCAAAAATGTGAGCCTTAGGCAGCCACCTAACGTCTTGGCAATTAGGCGATTCAAGAAGGTGCAGGGAGTCACGTGTTCCCCCTATATTTTTACTATTGCCATTTATCAAGCTCTGCTCCTATCTTAGTTTTTCTTAAAAATATTCATAGTAATATTTATTTATGTGTAGATCGAGTAGCCAAAAGAAAAATATTTATTTAGATCTAGTAATGGATGGTCAGATAATTGTGGTTACAGCCGCAGAAATTTTTTCAAGGTTGCAATTAACAAAATGACCCACTTGTTTTGGATTTTCTTGGATCCACCACTGCCGGAAAGGAAGTGAAGAAGGAGAAGTCGTTACATGAATTATTTTATTTCCTTTCTTTCTTCATAATGTTTGAATCACAGTTTGGAATCCATCGATGACCATCAAAATATAGAAGGTACAGAGGGCATGCATGGGATATTCAAAAGTGTTTTCCGTAGACCAAGGATTAGGATAATAAACCCTACAATGGAATGTGTCTTGGGATTCAGATTGATGCTTAATTTGTTGATTAACTAATTAATCCTGTAGCAGATCAGATCATAGTACAAATCCATCTACTACAAGCATCAAAAGTTGGGTTTGATTCCTTATAAGCTAGTGTCACCCAAGTTGATTTTCTAATCCTGAAAATAGAGAAATTTTGGAGCTAGATATATATTTTACGCTACAATCCAGTATGAAGACACAGTAGGTGGTGCCTGGATATTCTAGGAGGGGAGGTTATTATATAGGAGGACTGACTGACTACGTGCACATTGTTTGTTTTGAGTAAGGGTATATGGATAATGACAATTTTCTTAAATATTGGTGGCAATTTCATAATTAACAATGACATTATCGTCGTCCATAGAAATCGGATATAGAGGGTCCAAAATTTTGAAAAGGGAGAAAACTGGCCAAGGATAAGTTTTGGCCTGGGATATTACACCCGAGTGTGAAAATGCATGCAAACAAACTCCGGATATTGGTGCAGCTGAATTGTCATATTTGGGTTTCATACTATATCTGGCCGTTTAATTTGGTAATTAACAAACAGGGCGCAAGGAATTATCTTGTAAGGATGCTTCGTGAAGTATCTATATAGGACACTCGACACTTGTAGGAGGGTATGAGACAGAGGGCGAGTCTTTGCACATCGTCTAGAGAGCTTACTTAATGATTTGGAGTTTACCACATATCTGCGTATCAAAACCTCATATTATGCACAAAATTTCTTACTATCTTGTGAGCACCAATATTGTATTCCAAAAATTTAGAGGAAATATAATATTATTGTGTCTGTGTAATCTATGAATCTCTTACGTAACAAAATGCAGACGAATTTGACATGACCTAAGCACATACTCACACCGATGCTACTCAAATCCATGAAACATAGATGAAGGATGGGGAATATTGTTGCTTCAGGGGAGCTTGAAAAGTCAGATTGCATGGTCAAATTCAAGGCATTTCGGTGATCTATCTATCTACGATGGTGTTCTAGTGTTCTAGCTTGTATCTGTAATTGTGTGTTGAGGGTTTATTAGGTGGATATCAGTTTGAGTGTTGTTGATGTGTAGGTTGAGGTGTTTTGGGTTCCATTCAACTTTTTGTTGGATGGGTTTATCTTGTGTCTTTCTCTCTCTCTCTCTCTTCATATATCAACATCATGAAACGAGTAATTTGTCCCTCTTTTTGCTTTCTCGATGTACCCTTTGTCGAGTTTCTAATGAATTTTTGCCGTTTAAAAATAAATGTTGCAACTTGTTTAGTGTGAGATCAAAAAAACAAAAATGAAGTTGACATTCACATCCAACCATTTCGAAGTCAATAACTATAGAAACATGCACAAAAAACTTATAATGTTAAAATTCAAGCGGCTTATTGTGCCTATATTAATTATAGGCACCATAATCCAAAGTTGGGTGATACACTACTATCATCGATACGTATTTAGATATTATTGTTATTTAAAACAATCTTATTATTTCTCGGTAAACACAAGAAGCAAAACCGAATACATAGGTAAATGGACTCAAATAAAACATCGATTCACTTTTCAACCCACTATTTCTTTTTGTAAAACCATGAATCCTTATTCAACAACACGAAGAAAAACAAGAAAACTAACATACCAACCCCATATCACAAAGCACCTTCTAGAACTATCCAGCAATCTTTGACTTGATTGCATCAACCTCCTGATATGATATCTGGAAAGTCTTACTCAACACACTATCTGGCACCGGGGGTGTGGCGGCAAACAATGAGGTGGGAATGTCCTCGCGGCCTGGGTTCTGGCTGTTAAACCCAGAGATAGTGGCCGCCGGTTCTTTCCCAATATTAGTTTCGAAGTGAACCAAACCCTTAGGGAAAGTAAATATCTCACCTTGTTTGAGGGTCACGGAAACAAGCACATTAGCTGTGGTAATGAAGTGAGCTTCCAATTCTCCGTAGAGAACGAACAATATCTCGGTGGCGCGTGGGTGCTCGTGGGGCGGGTTAAGGCCACCGGGGGCAAAGTCGATGCGGTTCATGGAGACACCTAGGGTGTTGAGGCCAGGAACTTGAAACACGCTGGCTAGAGTCACGATTGAACCCAGCGTATTGTTGGTGGGCTGTGGCGTTGCTAGACCAGCAAAGAAGAAATCTGATGCGTTGAAGTTTGTCTTGCAGGCAAAACCATTCATCTTCACAGCTATGAATCAGCAATAAGGTAGAGTAATATTAGGTACTGTTACACCAAAATGAAATAGATTGAGAAAAAGGATTCCTTGTGGACAAAGAGGAATACCATAAACAAATAATACCAACGGAAAGTGACGGAGCTGTAGTGGTGCTAACATCGGTTTCGGGCACACACATACTAATTTAGACTTATCCGATATTAGTACTTAGTCATAATTTTAACTATTTTCAATATAATTAGTATTTTAGTCTCATGTAAATTTTAAATATTAGTATGTTAGTCTCTTATAATTTTAAATATCAGAGTTTGATTTACACAAAATCCAAAGTGATTTTAAATTACCAATATTTTTCAATTTGATAGATAAGAAATAAGTACATTGGCATTTTAGTTACTCGAAGAAAGGACAAAATAACTTCAAACTTATTGTTGCATTCGGCCATAATCATCCCATCATAAAGTGTATTATGCTACAATACAAAAACAATTGTACAACAAATACTTTTGCTGAAGAAAAATGCTACGGTCCTATAATCTGGAACCCATAAATGCCCCATAAATTTGATTTATGTGGATCTCCAAATCAATTGTGTGTCCCAGACTCTCCAACCAAAGTTTATTTCCTTATACCACAATGGATTATGGGTAGTTTAAGGGAAGAAAATTATGGGCATGCGTAGTAATTAATCCTCAAAAAATTCGGGTCGAATTCGAAACACTATTCACAAACACACACAAATTCGATAAAGCTTTTGAACCATTAGTACGAGCAAAAAAGGGAAACGGGTTTTTGACAACAAAAAATCTAGGAATATACATTTAAAACACAATTCAGGATACAACTGTGCCCAAAACCGCTAGATATGTTTAAAAATATCTGGAGTTTTATTTTAAATTAAGGTGGGTTTATGGCATTGCTTTATGGGCAAAATAATTACCATTATTGAGATCAGCAACACAGACGTCTTGGAGCATATCCGGATCTGCAGAAACAGAGTTGGAAATGGTGGCTATTACTAGTACCATTACGACCACCACTGAGAGTTTTCCAGCAGCAACCATGGCTGGAACTGGAAGGTGTATGAGAAATGTGTTGAGTTTGTAAAAGGTGAAGCAAATCAGAGCTTGGAAAAAGAGAAGCAATAACAAGACAGAAAAGTTGGGATTTGGATACTGGGAACAAGAAAGGTGGGGTGCCTTACTTATAGGTAGAGGTCTTTACTCTTTAGAGAGAGAAGTCTTCTAGTTAGAGAGAGAGAGAGAGGCCCCGTGCTGATCAAAAAAATAAAGAGAGAGAGAGGCCCCATAATCCACCTCCCTCGCAAAGAACTGAAAAAACTAACTTTCTGTTATTTTTTGGACAGTGTCTTCTGACATATATTTCTCACCGTTGTGGTGTTTTTTTCACTACATTATTCACAATGTTTGACCTATAAAAGAGTGTACACGTATCCAACTATCTTCCAATACAAGGACACATTAACATAACTAAGTCTTACGACTAACCTCAAAGGGAGAAAGATCAAGAAATGGTAAATCCAACCAATGAGCCGCGCCTTTAGTCTTTGAAGAATCAAAATCATCTCATGTGACATTATCTCATGTGACGCAAAACGGAATCGATATCCAGTCCATTTAACGATTCGAACAGTTCATTTTGTAAGTGTCCATGTGTATAACACTCATGCAAAAAATTTAATTCAATGGACATCGGTATCGATTTGAACGAATCTTATTTGCCACAAGAGTGATAGACAATTAGAGCCTGACCTTTTATTTCTCTTGCGACAAATATGATTAGACAAAACATTTACCGATCTTGAGACATTTTGGCATGGAGGTTAAACACATTAATCAAGACCTACTACATGAATGTTTTGGATCGTGAAATAGGACCATGATGATTCTCGTTTTGCGTTACATGAGAGAATCTTGACTCATGTGGAACTCCACTAAATCTGGCTTTACTTAAAACTTAAAAAAAAAATTGTTGCTTCTAATTTCATCCCTAATCCTCCTGCTCTCCTGAAACTGCATGTGGGGTGTGTGTGTGTATAGAGAGAGCGCGTTTAATTTCCTCATGTGTGCGATGTGCCTACTTCTTCTATAATGCAATGTTGTGATTTTTTTAGTCAACTTTACCAACTTGCTTGAGGGCGGACGCCCCATTTTCCGATCGAATTTCGATGATTCGAGCCGCTCAATGTGATTAAAACGTAATTTTAAGGATTTATTTTAGAAATCAGCAAAAAAAAAAAGACCGAGAATGGCTTCATTCGAGCAGTTTTCCTTGAACAATTCAAAAAAACTGCTCAGATAAAGCCATTCCCGGTCTCTCTTTTTTTGTCGATTTCTCGCGAGTATCTGTAAAATCACGTTCTGAACATATTAAGCGACTCGGATCATCAAAATTAGATCGAAAAATGAGACGTCCGCACTTTACACAATGCGGACGCCCTTAGGTGAAGTTTTGTGTGTGTGTGTGTGTGTGTGTGTATAAATATATATATGAGAAGAAAGATTACAAGGGTTTAACAATTATAAAACAAAATACAACTATGTTATCGCCTAAGATAGAGGGCACCAACGACATGCAAAGACCTTGGTATTGGTTTGAAGCAGTCCACACAATTTCCAAACATGGAGTACATTTTCTAAAGAATGCACATTTCTCGTAGCACGGGCTCCAATACTTTTCAACTGCAATTAGAGGTGAGCAAAAAATCATCAAATCGTCATCCGATCCAAACCAAACCAAACCAAATGTTTTGATATACAATTTTTAATAGTGTGGTTCGGTCTCAGTTTTAAAAAGTTCAAGTCCGAGATAAATGGATTAGTCGGTGAATTGACGTTAACAGTTCTGGTTACAAATCAATGCGAACCATATATATACATATGTATGATTTAATTTAATTTAATTTAATTTAGATACGTCAAAAAAGTGTTGGCTTACTACTTTAATACTCCAGTCCACCGCCCTATTCCTCCACTGTCGGCATGACGAATTATATCCTAAATTTTATATATTTTATAAGATTGGTGATGCCTCGTATTCTTGTATTCTATACTTGGTTGATATTGACGAATTATATCCTAAATTTTGGTTGTCTATGCAATTTTAGTTATTGTTTTGGTTCTTGGTTACTATAAAATCGAACCAATTCAGTCCATGCTCACTCCAAATAGCAGTTTATATATGGTAAATAGGGCTGGCCAAGCCTATTCGAGGGTTGAAGTGAAATTGCAAAAGAATGACTTGTTTTAATTTTTCCACAATATTTGAATTTTTTTATTTTTTTGACGCAAAATTAATCAATGCGGAAAAATTTTGAACAAAGATTAAAAAAAAGTCACTCGTAACTTAATTTTTAATCCAAAACCACCCAAAGTATGACGGCCACCTCAACCGTCTCAAGCTTCTGCCACACATGGTGGGTAGCATAGGGGCGGGTGCCAAGTGGTGCTATAAGGGTCACGTGCCCCTAGATTTTTGGTACTCGCACTGATGCCCCATTTCTCTAGTTGACCATTTTTATGCAGCACGAACACTTTGTGGGAGGCCACGTATCTGTGTCGGACACTGTCACTCTCTGGACACGTGTCCGACACTTAAAGCCCAATTAGTATCCTCTCTCTTTTTTCGTGACGTTTTGATTTGGACACTCTGGGAATACTCTCAAGCTTTGCATTCCAGTTGAGAGGCTTCCTTCTCCTTTGTGTGCGTGTGTTGGGTGAGTGGTGTCCTCTAAAGGTGTGTGCTGTGTGCGGGTGTGAGTTGTGTGTGTTGTGTCGTCTAGGTGTGTAGCGTCCATTAAAGGTGTGGTGTCGTGCTGGTGTGAGTTGTGTGTGTTGTGTCTTCTAAAGGTGTGTAGCGTCCATTAAAAGTGTGGTGTCGTGCCGGTGTGAGTTGTGTGTGTTGTGTCCTCTAAAGGTGTGTAGTGTCCATTAAATTAAGGTGTGGTGTCGTGCTGGTGTGTGAGTTGTGTGTGTTGTGTCCTGAACTAAATTAAAGGTGTGTAGTGTCCATTAAATTAAGGTGTTGTGTGCGTGCTGGTGGTTGTTTGCATGGTTTCCTATTCTGGTGTGCTCTTTCTACATTTCCAGGGACTGAAGATTGACTCAGTACTCATTCATGAAATTAGATCAGACTTCAACAACAGCTTATATATGGAAAACTTACTCAAGCGCAGCTCACTTACCAATAGATTTACCATGGAGGAAGCACCAACCAATCAACAGAATGGCCGACTCAAGGATTTTACGGGAGACAACAGATAAGGGATCATGGAAATCAATACCTCATCAGGAATAGCTATGGCTGACTAAATGTATCTTATAGGACATGACTCATGCATGGGTTCTCTTATGGATTCTCAAGATAAAGCCCACAGATTGGAAAGTCTGGATTAATGGAGGAAATGGTTCTACTTGTATCTCCGGCTCAAAGGATCAAAAGGCCGGGTAGCAATCTATTGCTCTATATTCCAGTAGTATGTTCGATGATGAGATTGATAGAGATTCTGTTTGTAGACGATTTATTTTGCTGATTTGTTGACTCCTTGTCAACATGTTCTCTTTTGGGTCCGTGATTGGGCATATGATTGTCAAGGGTTTGGATGCCAACATAGTTGCGATGCTCGATCTCTCCTTGATTGTGATGCCGTCCTCACGTGCTCCCCTTTAATCTTTGTAATCTACTTTCAAAGATTAATTAATGAAATTTCTTTGGCCTTTCAAAAATGAAAAAAAAAAGACAGTTTCATGATACTCAGCAAAACAAGTTGGGGTATTAAACTAAACACTTAAGACTCTTGCTTAAAGCTTCAATTAGGAAAGACTCTCTTCTTTGTGTGACATACTGATGGTTTATAGATTATAAAGACAGATTATGAAACGCTTTTTGTCGGAATACGTTTGCCAATGATGCGATGATGAATAGTAAGATTTAAGGTACACATGGTGTTACCTATTTAGAATTAGAGCCTCTTTAGTTATAAAATTGAATACTCAATTTTCTAAAATTTGTGTGTCACAGTGTCCTTATTCGTATCGGTGCTACGTAAGGTTCATTTTAATAATGAACCTGAGAGTTACACTAGCGCCCACAATATAATCTCAATCAGACTTTCGTTTCCTATTTCTTTCCGGCCCCTTTGCTTCAATTTCTCTTTTTTTTTTTTCTGCAAAAGAATGTACTTGCATGATAGCATTTACTATTTATGTTTAGCTATAGAGGTCTAATTGTGCTTAGCCGTGGAATTTATCCACCCAAATGCCAAATACTTCATTTAGCCTAACCTCATGTATTTCGACAACAACAAAGTCAAACTGTATCTATTTCTTTGATCGGCGAAAAGAATTATATTAGAAACTCGGTAAAGAATACATTGAGAAAGAAATAGCGAGCATCATAGAACAATCATGTGCAAACCAACACTCCATGGGAGAGAAGAGAAGACCAACCATGAGTGGACCAGTTAAAAAAAATCAGCTACAAATGAGGTCCCACAAATCCAGACAATCAATCTTATGTCTTCTAATTCCATCCAAAAATAGCTCCTAAAGTCTTCAGTCGAATAGGAATTCAGGTTGCATTTTCCTTTAACCCAAAAAGCCACCCTGATCGAGCTTGATTAAGTCCACAACTTCATCAACAATAGATTGTTTGTCCTTAAAAAACTAGATCATTTCTAGCATTCCAGATAGTCCAAAGTACTGCATATAAGGTGGTGTGCCAACAGATTTCCTCTAAATTATGGAATGGTTTGGAGAACCAATAATCAATCAAACTAGGAAGCATAGATGGGCATGCCCGTGAAACCTGCCACCAAGAAGGAGACCAAATATTGAAGGCAAATGGACACTGAAGGAGATGCCGAGGGTTTCAATTAATAGAGTGTCCAACATTTAAAATTTCAAAGTGTGTGTGTACATATATAATGAGGGATCCAATGATCCACGGATCCAATGAGGATCCCTTATCAGTCTACCGTACGGACCTCCCATTGTCCGAGCAAATTTCGATGATCCAAGCTGCTCAAAGTGTGAAGAACGTGATTTTAAGGGTACCTGCGAGAAATCGGCAAAAAAAATGACCGGAAAGAGCTTGATTTGAGCAATTTTTTACTGAATCCGTTCAATGAAAAGCTGCTCCGATCAAGCCCTTTCCGATCATTTTTTTTGCTGATTTCTCGCGAGTATCCTTAAAATCACGTTCTGATCACTTTAAGCGGCTCGAATCATCGAAATTTGATCGAAAAAGCGAAATCCGCACGGTAAAACTAGTGCGGGATCCCTCACTGGATAAGGACTGTGTGTGTGTGTGTGTGTGTGTGTATATATATATATATATATATATACACAGTCCGGATCAAGTCCACACCTCTTCCGATCCGCATCATCTGCACCTTCCCTTTCCAATCGAATTTCGATGAATCCGAGACGCTCAATGTGATCAAAACATGATTTTAAGAGTACAAGCGGGGATTCGACAAAAAAATGATCAGTAAGGGCTTGATCCAAACAGTTTTTTATTGAACGGTTCAATAAAAAACTGTTCAAATCAAGTCCCTTCCCGGTATTTTCTTTTTTTCGATTTTTCACAAGGTACCCTTAAAATCACATTCTAAACACATTGAGTAGTTTCGGATCATCGAAATTCAATCAAAAAATGGGAGGTGCAGACTAGAATTAGGTCAGGGATCCCTGACCTAATCTGGACTATATATATATAGATAGATACACACACACACACACACACCACAGGATTCGATAAGGGATCCTGCACAGTCTTACCTTGCAGGGCTCCTCTTTTCGGATCGAATTGCAACGAACCGAGCCGCTCAATGTGTTCAGAACATGATTTTAAGGGTACCCGCAAGAAATCAGCAAAAAAATGATAAGAAAAGGCTTGATCCGAGCAGTTTTTTACTGAACCGTTCAATAAAAAACTTATTCGGATCAAGCTCTTCCCGATCATTTTTTTCTGCTGATTTCTCATGGATTCCTTTAAAATCACGTTTTGATCACTTCGAGCGGCTCCGATCGTCACAATTCGATAGGAAAAGGGGAGTACCGCACGAGAAGACCGTGCGGAATCCCTTATAGGATCCGGACTCTATATATATTAGTCTGGATCAAGTCAGGACTCTCTGATAGTATAAGCTTAGGTCCTAACTTTTACTCTAAGCTGTTGGATTGTATTTTCAATAGTCCAAATCTGTGGAAGGTTTAAACCATTTATGACCGGTCATAAATGGTTCAAACCTTCCGCAAATCTGAACCATTAATCCAACAGTGAGATCGAGGTTCGGACCTAAGCTTATATCAAGGAGTCCTGATATGATCCAAAGTGATATATAGTCAGTCTCAAATGAGGGAGTCCTTATTTTAGTTAAAATGCGGACCTCCTCATTTCTCCCATTTTTCGATCGAATTTCGATGATCCGAATCGCTCAATGTGTTCAGAACGTGATTTTAATAGTACTACTAGAAATCGGCAAAAAAAATGATCGGAAAGGGTTTCATCCGAGCAAGTTTTTGTTAGAACCGTTCGATAAAAAACAAACAAAAACTACTCGGATGAAGCCCTTCCCGGTCATTTTTTTTATTGATTTCTCGCGAGTACCCTTAAAATCACGTTATGAACATATTGAGCTGCTCAGATCATCGAAATTCAATCGGAAAAGGGAGGTCCACATGTTATTAAAATGATGTGGTCCTTACGGGAGACAGACTAAAGTGATATATATATATAGATATATATATAGATATACACACACACACACACACAGAGTCAAGGATCCTTGACATAAGCCTAGGTCCGAACCTCCCCATCTCTCCCATTTTCTGATCGAATTTTGATGATTCGAGTCGTTCAAAAGTGATCAGAATATGATTTTGAGGGATGCCAGCGAGAAATCAACAAAAAAAATGACCGGAAAGGGCTTCATCCGAACAATTTTTTATTGAACAGTTCAATAAAAAAAACTCCTCAAATCAAGCCCTTCCAAATCATTTTTTTGCTAATTTTTTTATGGGCACTCTTAAAATCACGTTCTACACACTTTGAACAGCTCGGATCATCAAAATTCGATCAGGAAATGGGAGGCCCTGACGGTCCTAACCTTAAAAAGTCCTGATTGGATCCGGATTGTATATATGTATGTAGAACGAAAGACTACACGATACACGATGGATTACTCCGGACAAATATGCTATATGTATAAACATTAATTGACTACTACTATCTCTTGTATGTGATTGAAATTGACTTCTTTTTCTCAACGAGTGTAAGTGTCTAGGACTTCCGGCTTCATCCCAAAATAATCTTTGAAATCAGATAGTTTTCCCGTGAGCTTAACCCTTACAAAGCTACGAGTATCCTCAAAGGGAGATTGAGAAATAGGAAATTTCTTGTTATTTTCTTTCATACCTATTGTCATATCTACTTAAATTGATCATGACTAAAGAAGTAAACAAAGTAAGTTTTCCAGATTACCTTGAATGGATATATATATATATATATATATATGGGGTCACAGTTTGGCGAAATTTTGCATCTGGGCTGGCAAGGGAGTTTTGTCTTTAATGTTTAATTTGCTTAAACTATGTTAGCTTTCTTTGTTTCGATCATTTCCTTTTCAGCATTTCGCTGGATTAATTCTCTCTCTTGCCTCTGCTTTTCTAATGAGTCCCTTCTCATCAGTTTGGTTTGGAGTTTTTGCGCGATGTAATCTTTTATCGGGATCTAATAAATAAACTTTGTTACTGATAAAAAAAAAAAAGAAGAAGAAGAAGAAGAAGTTTTCTTCAAATTGAACCAAAATCTAATCTCTATTAGATTATTTACCATCAACTCATCTAAAAGTTTAAGCTCTTAGGGAGAGAGGTAACTTTTATTATTTATATCTCTAACATGCCCCCTCACGTGTAGCTAAACTCTCATCTATAAACGGACTAAACACATGTAAATATTTTAATACTAGGTAACCGGTGAGGTTCGAACACAAAATACCATATTAAATTATTAACCTACCAGCTCATCTAAAAGTTGGCAACTTTATTATTAATATCTTCAACAACCACCAACTCATCTACAATCTTTAAGCTGTTAAAGAGATGGATAACTTTGTTGGAGTATTTAAAATCTCGACACTCTCCCTCACGTGTACTCCATAAGCGAACTAAACACGTGTAAATTTTAACCATTCAGATAGGCGGTGAGTTTCGAACTCAGAATCTATTGCTTGCTTTGATGCCATATTAGATTATTAATCAGCCAATTTATCGAAAAACTTAAGCTATAAGAGAGAAAGACAACTTTATTATTTATATTCTCGACAATCCCCAACCCCGAACCTCCTCCGCTCGTGCTCTATGTCCCAAGATTCTGAACACTATTTTATAATATTTTAATTGGAGTTGTTATGATCTTTATTAGTCAATTAGTTATTCCTTTACGTACACGACAGAAATCGGATATAGAAATCTTCGAAGATTGATAGTCCATATATATATTATCAAGACATTACTATAGCTAAGCCTTACGACTAACCTCAAAGTGAGAAAGAGAAATACTAAGGGTATGTTTGGTTGAATGGAATCAATGTTGGAATGGAATAGTCATTTTAATGACTTACTTATTCCAATATTTGGTTCACCATTGAATAATAGAATGATGATTCCAAATGGAATCACTTTCACCTTAGTAAAGGAATTGTCATTCCATCTAAAAAACTAAAGGAATTGTTATTCCATTTCTTTGTCACACCAAAATTATTAGTGCCACTCCAACATTCATTATTGTCATACCAAAAATTACTATTGCCACTCTAAAAATTACAATTGCCACTCAAAAAAAATGTTATTGTCACTCTAAAAATTACTATTGCCACACTATTCCATTAGAGATAAGAATGACTATTCCTAAACACAACCAAACATGAGAATGGGAATGATTATTCCATTCTCAATTCCTCCAATTCTATATATTCCATTCTTAATTCATTTCATGTTCACATTCTATTACATCCAACCAAACGCACCCTAAATCTAACCAATGAGCCGCGCCTTTAGTCGTGAAGAATCAAAATCATCTCAAGTGACATTCTTCTAATGTGATATTTTTGTTGAACAAAAAAAAAATCGACATATTTTCTTGTTCTGAAGGCACTCGGCAAATTGCGGAAGTGTATCGGATAAGGGGTCGGGCGAGTGCTTGGACATCCTCCTCGCGAGCTTAATTGAGCCCGCTAGTGGGACGTGTGATTGGAACCACGGATTACTCAGTCTACTGCACTACAGCAGATACCGAGTCATCCAAAAAACAAGGGGGAACAATATTGTGACTGAATGAAGAGTTATCCAAAGTTGTAAAGTTGTGGTCCTTGTGGCTAGTGAGGAATGATTATGTGTTCAACAATGTAGCAATGAGAGCTGGTGATGTTGGGAAGCAGATTAAAACTAGAGTTGCCATGTGGATGAAGGCAAAATTCAATATTAAGGTGTATACGGTGGAAGAATTTAAGGTCTTTATGGATGGTATTAGATTGCTGAAATTGTAACTCCTTTTTTGGTTGAGGAGGCCCTCGCCAACTCTGTTGGTGGGTATTGTATGGAGCTTTTGTTTTTTTGCTTTATTTTCTTCTGCTTGTATCGAGTAAGATTTTCTTACTTTGGCCAAGCCCCCTCGACGTATCCTTTCGAGATGTTATAAAGTTTCCTTTTGCCGAGCAAAAGTTGTAAAACATAATATTCAGGCCTCATTTGGACTTTTGATGGATAAGATAAGGTACAAAATGAACCAAGTCAAAGTGGCTTATTTTTTGTCCTTATTCAAAAAAAATTCGTATCACCTGGGGGTCTCTCTCTCTTCTTTTTTTTTGGTAAAGTTGGGGTCACTCTCTCGTGTCAATCATTCAAAACATGTGCCTCAAGAAGTATGCATTTCAAAGGTAGCGAGTTAAGAGAGAAACTTATGGAAAATGATTTTGTCACTCATTTTTTTGTTAACATCGTTCCCCTGCAAGTATATTATATTTTAAAAATATATTTGCAGGAGAGTGACGTCAAAAAAATAAAAGTGACAAAATCAGCAGCCAAACTTATTCATAAGTTATATTCACGTCTCCGCATAATCTCAGCTATCCAAAAGTATTTTGGACGATGCACATTAAAAACAATCTATTAACGGTAAAAGAAACCTATTCAATAAGTTATTCACGGCTCCGCGCAATCTCAACCGTCCAAAAGTATTTTGGGCGATCCGCATTAAAAACAATCTATTAACCGTTATCTATTACCGTTAATAGATTATTTTTAATCCGGATCATCCAAAACACTTTTGGACGGCCGAAGTTGAGCACCATAAAACTTATTTACGGCTCCTCCGTGAATAAGTTTTTCTCAGCGAGTTAATTGTCTCAAAAGTGCCATCACTAAGAAGACTTGGGCCTCTCTCTCTCTCTCACTCTCTCTCTCTCTCTCTCTTGAGAGAGAGAGAGAGGATGGACAATTGGACATAAGCAAATACCGTATCTTTGTTTCTCCCTTATGCCATAAAATAAAAAAAAAATAAAAACATAATCTTTTACGAACAAGATCATCTCAATAGAGAGAGAGAGAGAGAGAGAGAGAGAGGATGGACATAAGCAAATACCGTATCTTTGTTTCTCCCTTATGCCATAAAAAAAAAAAAAAAAACATAATCTTTTACGAACAAGATCATCTCAATAGAGAGAGAGAGAGAGAGAGAGAAAGAGAGAGGATGGACATAAGCAAATACCGTATCTTTGTTTCTCCCTTATGCCATAAAAAAAAAAAAAAAACATAATCTTTTACGAACAAGATCATCTCAATAAGGAAACAAAAAAAAAAATAGACAAACAAACCCCAAAAAAACTAAAATACTAATAAATATACTCCAATTCCTAAATCAGATTAAATTCTCGTTATTTGTTACGGTAAACAAATTAGAGTTTCTAGAGAACTCCGAATCTTCAGTGTTGTGCTCTTCCAATGTCCTCAAAATCTACAATTTGCAGCACCTGGTGGACCGAAGGCATTCCAACCAAAGCCATCCCCTTCAAAAGGCAGCGAAAAAAAGAAAAAGTATTACATGCATTATTAAAACCAAAGTAAATTCCCAACAGCAAGTGATAATAAACAAAGGCATGAGTATGCTATACAACAAGAGCAAAAGACTAGGAGTGAAATTAACTAGTTACCTGCTACTGACCGGCCAATGTTGCCTAAACAAACACCTTCGGAATCAGCAGTTGGCACCGGCTGAAAAGGAGTGTGCATAGAGCTCTGCATAGAACACTATGTAGACTGATAAATTTCGCTCAAAAAAAGTTTTCAGGGAAGTTGGAGAATAGAACCTATTTAAAACTAGGAGGAGCATGAGAACTCCCGATGGGACAGATAACAAATTAAGACATCAACAATTTGTGCACCAAGAGTGTGAATAACAATAATATACTGAATGGTTGTGAATAACAATAATTTACTAAATGATTTAACACCATACGTTAAAGTTTAAGAGGCCACTTACACTCGTCGGATCAAAACCAGCAGCGCTTGTAGGACTTGAGCACAAATTTCCTTCAGAGCCATTCCCAGTTGATGCAGTGCTGGAAATGTTTAATGCACCAAAGGAAGGGATGAAACTTGGCGTCAAAGGAATATTACTGTGTCCAGAAAAAGGATGAGTCTTCTGAAATGAGGGATGACACTTGGCGTGAAACAAGGACTGGGCAGTGATGGGTCCGGATGATGAGGGTGACACAGAGTTTGGTGCTACTGATCCAAATAGAGAGGAGATAGATGAGTTGAGTGTTCCAAATAGTGGATAGCTATGTGATCCGGACACAGGTTGAGAAGATGTTCCAAATGTGAAACTAGAACTACAGACAGAAGGCGATGATCCAAATGTAGGTGAGCTTGATTCAATGAAAGAAGGTGCAGAGCCATTGGCCCCAGACCCAAAACCTGATGCCGTTCCAAATCCCCAAAGTGTAGATGGCGCAGTCGTAAAAGGGCATGCAGTTGATTCTCCAAAGCCTGAAGAGCTGAAAGACGATGTCTTAGGAGGAAATGTATTGGAAGGGGTTGAGGAGAAGGGATTTACAGATAACCCAAAAGGAGATGGAGAGGATGGTGCTGCAAAAACTGACGAAGCTAACGGAGTAGTAGTCGATGTTCCAAAGGCTGCCGAAGCGAAGGATGGTGTTTGGGAAGCAGCAAATGAATTGGTAGAGGTTGAAGAGGAGAAGGGATTTGCAGATGGCTGGCCGAAAGGACGTGGACCGAATGGAGTTGAGGACGCCAAGTCTGCGGAATTAAACACGGGTGTTTGGCAACCAAATAAGTTGGCTGAAGTTGAAGAGAAGGGAGTTGCAAATGACTGGCCAAATTGACATTCACCAGATGGTGCTGCAAAACCTGATGAACCGAATATAGGAGTAGTTGGCACACCAAATTTTTGGCAAGTAAAGGTTGGTTTTTGTGAAGCAAATAAATTGGAGGGGGTTGAGGAGGAGAAGGAACTTGGAGCAGTATGAACAGAGCCCATCCTGAGTGTAGGACCACCTGGTAAAAAAAAGGGAGAAAAAAAATTAGTGCATGATAGTTCCTAAGAAATCCAACAAAGATACATTTGACCATTTACACAAGTGGATCGAACCTTTATCCCCTGACTGGTAGTCTTCCAATCGGATTTCTTCAGGGCTCTTATTTTGGTATATGGGCATGGCCGATATTGAATTTAGCTTACCAAAATCTACTAGGTCAACTGTTGCCTTATAGGCTTCTACTCTACTTCCTCCGTGCTTACTAGCAAAGGCTGACGATCCAAAATTAGTGCTTCCATATGTTGGTGGCCCAGGTACTACAAAGTATACAAAGTAGATTAGGATGCAGATAATTCCAAAATAATGCGTCTACTAACACTTCAAAAATTCTATGTAAAATGTCCATGATTTACTGTAACATGTTACATATCAGAGAATGGGCACTGCTTTATTTCTCACCTTCTGATATATCTTTCATATCATCTTACATATTACATGCTAAGAGATAATTTAAACTATTCCATCAAGAATATGAGGAAATAAAAGAGGCTGAAGCTGGACATAACTATTTTGTGTGTGTGCGCGCGCGGTGTGTGTGTGTGTGTGTGTGAGAGAGAGAGAGAGCCAAAACATATCCTTAAGAGCTAAGACAAGTAAAAGAAAAGAACAATTGTTGGTTATCGTCTCAAACTCTTGTCTACTGTTTACTTGTCAATGAACTAGATCCTTGTCAAATAAACAAAAAAGTATGAAACAAAATTTCCTCAAGAGAGAAATTAGGTGTGCCTTTCCTTAATCCTAGAAATGAGTTCATAACACTTTTATGAAGCAAAGAGGACAAGAATACCTTCTCTGTGAAACGGATTGTTACAAGTCACAGGTGCAGCAATAGGCTGAGCTGAGGCAACCCAACCAGGAGGTGAAGCAACTGGTTGACCAAAAGCAATCCAGCAAGGCAGGAATGCGATGCCCAGAAAGCCATTAAAACCTTCCAAAATGGCAACAAAAATAAGGCCAAGTATGTACGTTAACTGCATATGAAAATATGATAGGAATGAAACAATCTAGTTACCCGGTACTGACTGGCCAAAGTTGCCTACGGGAACACCTGTGCCATGAACTGACCGCCCAAAGTCACCGATAGGAAAACCTGTGCAAGGAACAGTTTGCATTGGCTTGAAAGGACTGGGGGAAGAAGTCTGCATACCACACAACATTGAATCAGATATGAATCGGCAATCATATGAAGAAATGGTGACCTTCAAGAAACTAAATTTAAACTAGGGCAGGATGAGAAGAATTAAGAAGATAAAGCAACTAGAGAAGAGATGAACACTCTGTGAATTGTAGCAACAAATGCCTTTCTAGAAAACACCATAAGTAGAAGATAATAACACTAAATGATTTTCCAAGAAGTATAAAAGCATTAGTAATTTTTAAGGGTAACTTACAGTTGCGTGACCAAAACCAGACAGATTTGGTGGAAACTCAAATTGTGTGCTTGAGAACAAATTTCCTGCGGATGCGGATCCATTTCCAGTGAATGCAGTGTTCGACATGTTTGATGGACATACACAACAGCGGCCACCTGAAATACCGAAGGAGGGTGCGACAGACTGAGATACCGGGACTTGGGCAGTAGCTTGTCCAAATAATGAGGGTGACACAAAGTTCGGGGGTACTGATCCAAAATAAGATGACATAGACGAGATGGGTTCACCACCAAAAAATTCAGAGCTTTTATTATTACCTCCAAATATAGGTTGAGTAGATGTTCCATAACAGTTTGCACTGAATGACCCGCTAGAACTAAAGACAGCAGGTGTTGGTCCAAATGTAGGTAAGCTTGATGTACACAAAGAAGGTTCAGATCTATTGGGCCCGAATAATCCAGAGGCTGAGGGTTTTCCAGATGGCATCGGCGTAGACGATGATGTAGTCGCAAAAGGCCATGCAGACGCCTGAAAGGGAGTTGAACTGGGTGCAGGAGCAGTTGATGCTCCAAAGTCTGAGGAGAACGGAATTGAAGATGAATGCCCAAAAGGACTGAATGAACTGAATGCAGGGGTATTTGATTCTCCAAAGCCTTCAGAAGCAGAGGCTCCTGTTTCGGAAGCAAATATATTGGCAGGAGTTGAGGAGGAGAAGGGATTTGAAGCTGACTTGGCTGACAAACATGAAGCACGAAAGAGGTTTGGCCGCATAGCCCAAGCACCAAAGCCAATCCCACCTACAAATTGGCTCATAGTGTTAGGCCCACTTGATTTAAATTTTTTCATCAAAGAAAGGGTTGAAAGAAATTCAGTCCATGTTATTTGCTAATTATCCAGAAAGATAATACCTTTATCTCCTGACTTGTAGTCCTCCCACCGGAGTTCTTCGGTGCTGTTATCTTTGTAAACAGGCATGGCTGATATGGATTCTAAGTGTTGCGGTCCAGTTGATACCATCATTTCGCCATCTACTACCTCAACTGTTTTAGAATAGCCAGATACTCTACTTCCTCCACACTGACTACCAAAGGCCGAAGGTCTAAAATGAGTGCTTCCAAATGTTGAAGTCATTGGAACAGCTCCTACAATATAGAGGGGGATAAAATGGGAAGTCTGATAAGTGAAATGAAATAAATATGGAAGGGTTAGTCTAGACTCTAGGTGCTCTTTGTGTCTGTCACATGGTGTACCAACGCCCTTCTCTATCACATATTTAGGTCGTATATGTGATGGAGAACCGTGTTGGGGCACTTTGTGACGGTGCCCAGGACCACTAAATAATTATTTCTTTTGATCAGGAATAATTAATTATTCACAAGCAAGTTTCCATTCATTGAACTTTTGCCTCCACAATATCACGAGTTTACGGAATTAGAATTATTATCCAATCACAAAATGCAAGTCAAGCCAACCTCCTTGTTACCTCCTCCCTCATTTCTCTCATTATCTTCTTAAATCTATCAATAACTTCTCTCTCTTTGTGTTGAGGATGATTCCTTGAGAACTAAACTTCAAAACGTGTGAGATTCTTACAAAAAAAGATACTCCAAATGAATTTTTTTTCGCAAGAGAGTCATATGTATTTATTTGCGGCCCCATTCTAGCTACGCCACTGTTCCCAAAGTCATTGCCACTATTTCTCTAGAATACCAAAAGAGAGGTTGAAGAGGCAATCATTATATCCAAACAAATATTCATCCAAATGAGAAAATCGAGGATAATATATGTGTGATCTTGTATATATCGTCATAGAGGGGAAACCCTTTCAAAGCTCAGTGGCAATTATTGTACGAATAAAACTGAATCGTATGAAATTCCTCATAATCAGTGCTGATTCCTTATGAATCAGTAGAATCTTCTCCCTTTTACCAGATCATGTAGGTTGTATTTAATCTTCCCACCCCGACCACTTAATTGCCATGCCACCTCTAACTACATCGAAATTACAAGAACATAAACTTATTGATTCCCCTAATTTCCTTTTATCGTAACAGGTCAGATTGCCCCAACCTGCATTTCTGCCCAGATATTCCCACTATCAACTACAATGCATTCATCTTTCAGTTGTATTTAGTCAACAACACAACATTTTATTCAGACCCAAAAGGCCATTCCCTTCCAAGAACCACAATACCACAACTATAACTAACTTTTACTAGGCTAATTATGCCTTTCCAGTTTGAGAAACAAATATTAAACGAAATAACAATACCAACGCTACATCAAGTCTCAAGAGTCAAGAACCCAAAACTCCGGAGAATCACAAAAGAACAACAGCAGACAGGGGCGGTCCTAAGGGGGTACAAAAATTCTCGCCTATTATACTAATTTTTAGGTTAATTAGGAAAAAAAATTATGGGATACGCCCCCGCAAGTCCCTTGAGTGAAAAAAAAAAAAAGATTCTTGAAATTTCTATACAAAATTTCAAGCTATTCATCGTTTTTTAGGTTGCATGTACAAAATTAAACAGGTTTACACACATACAAACAATATGTGTGTGCAAAATACAAGTTTTACTATCAATATGAAAATACACGTGATTTGCTGCGTCCGCCACTGACAACAGAGAAGAAGAAATAAACAAGAATGATATATGCCCATCACAAATCACACTGAAAACTAACTAAGAACAAGAACGAAATTGGTTTGTGTGAAAAGAGCGAGCGAGCGAGCGAGCGAGAGAGAGAGAGAGAGAGCAAAATCATTAACCCATCTCAAGTTGTGGACGTTGGATTAAAAATAAAAAATAAAAAACATATGGGATTTGCAGTATAAGAACTTACGATCACCGACGATGACCATGCAGTCGATGAAAGGATTCTTTTGGAGGCGATCGAATCCGGATTCTGTATATACGTATGTGTGATTGTGTGGGGTTAAAAGGGTTTGAACGTATATATATAATCTGCTTCGTCTTGGCTTACCTTTAACGCCAACATTAGCGTAAGATCAGAGAGAGAGAGAGAGAGAGTGAGCGAGCGAGCATGCCGATGGCCAATCGCGGTCGTATATGTTTCGGTACTTGACCCCGTATTTCTTTGTGTTTTCGTAAACAGCCCCCAACTTTTCTGAATTTTCGGTACGATCAAAACATTACCGAAATTATTCAGTGAGATCCGCTAATAGAACATACTCAATTCTGGGTCAGGTTTTGAGAACGAATAATGGTCTGGCTTTTTTCTTTTTTTTTTGCTTAATAATCTTTTTGAATTATTTTTTTAACCTTTATTCAAAAAAAAAAACGCCTTGTTAGCCTTGTGTCAATTTTTTTGTCGATTATTGCTTCGTCTCGACAAGAAAAATAAGGCAAATAAAAATATATTAATGAAAATAAAAAAATAAATTGAATAAAAATAAAGATAATCCACAAAGTCCGTTCGTTTTGGATCTTTTTATCTACAATGAATCATATTAAAGTTTTGATCGCAATTATTTATGTTTTAAATTTTTCTCTTTGCGGGATGAATCAATAATCCCAAAAAAAATGACGCAAAACTAAATAAGGAGAAAAAAATTTGAATAAAAACAAAACAAAAATAATCCAGAGAGAGTATTTCACCAAAACATCGAGTCACCGAGTCTATAAACATGTTTAATTCTTAGAGTAACTATTCAAATCAAACTCGACCCGGCCTGTATATGAAGGTAATAAATTTTATAATTATTTTGGGCACAGGTGCGGGTCAACTTTGCTACCTCCCTTAAGAATGACCATAGGCACCTTCAAACCCGGAATTAGGAGTAGCAAATTGAACCTAAATCCATCCACTAGAAAATAGACCCAACCCAGCTTATTTATTAGTTGGGTTAAAATGGGTCTAACCCATCTAACCCATTTATTAATTAGGTCAACTTAAATGACCCAATAAATCATGAACATAATCCAAAAATAAATAAAATCCTTCATGAAACGATCTCAACAATCTCCTCCCTCTCTATCGACCTCTCTTGCACTAAATAATGACGCATCAGTTTAACGTCCTTAGCATTACTACCGTTCCAAAAGTGCATTCTGGAATCTCCGTCCAGACCACGGTTTGCGTTGGTCCGAACCACGACAACGGGAAAGATTAGTATATGAACAATTTTTAGGGTTTTTTCTTATTGTATTGCATTCAAAGCAACTTTTTCCGTGAGCGGCAAGAGAGAAACTCTAAGCTTGGCCGGCCCAAGGGTTTTTAGTGCCCAAGGCCTAATAAAAAAAAAGTGTGCCCTTACTTTAGTTAGTTAGTTACAATGAACTGATTGCCATCGATTTACCTTGGAGTGTACCAATTCTTAGAGTTTTGTGGTGCGCGTTAATCTTCTTCTCTTGATTTCACCGAGATCGTCAAATTTTTGGGGTAGGTTTGGGGGGGAAACGATGTTGGGGAGGTGTTATTCATTGGTTTGGGAAAAATGATTTAGTGTGTTGGATACTTAGGTTTATGAGATGGTAGGTTAGACTAACTCATTATCTCTAATTGGGCATTTTTTTATTCTATTGGGCTTAAAAAGAGTCCTACTCAAACCCAAATAATGAAAATATTGGAGTATTCCTAAAAATTGAAATTTTTGGGATGCCCAAGACCCAAGCCTCTTGGACCTTGGAGTTGGGCTGGCCCTAACTCTAAGAGATCTCATCTGTAGCCCTTTGGGCATTCCGATTACTTCCATATAGTGAAGCCCTTGATTGTCTGACTGCATGTGGAGTAGGTATTCATTACCGAACCACATATCTCTCTCTCTCTCTCTCTCTCTCTCTCTCTCTCTCTCTCATTTGTTCAATTATATAGTAATAATCACGTCCGTTTATGTGTTTGTTAACGCTTCTGCACTACAACTCTATCGATCCTAAAAGACAACATTTGAATAGGCCATGGAGAAAGATCGCCAAGGAAGTGAGAAGAGATTACTAGGAGAATATTTTTTGTATCTTTTAGAATAAAAGTGATCCGACATTTAAAGAGTTGCTCAAATTTGTATGCATAGATATTATTCGCTCTGTTTTATTACATAGAAGATTATTATGATTAAGTCACATATTTCAGTCACAAATATATCAACATTGCAATCTTGTCCATGCATGCCTGTACGTTGTGGATCCTCGGAGTATATTTGTAGAGATTAAATTCCTTGCACAGTCGGTGTAAACATTTGTTTCTTCTAAATCAATTATATTGTGCCACGTCACCTTGTTTTATTAATTGAGACCACTATTTTGCAACATGGCGCAATGTAATTGATTTGAAAAAAATAAATATTTATATTGGCGATATAAAGAATTTATTATCATATTAGTATTATGGTCAAATCATCCATGGTTTTTATTAATTAGGAAAAAATACAGTTTTGTGCAGGCTTCGAGAGTCAGGGCTTGTTTGGCCGCCCCATTAATTCATCTTGTATTTTGCATTTCCGAAGTTTAGTTGTTTGCGCGTTATTATTATGGAACGGATCCTGTCAAAATGTAGAATTAAAAATCACCACGGGATCGATGAGTTTTTTTTTTTCATTCTAAATTATACTTTGACTCACAAAACTCTTTTACAAAAATTTATTCACATATCATTTAAACTCTTATACGAATCCCTCATTCTAACTTTTAGAGGATTGACAAATTGTCCTAGTTTTTTTTTTATATGTGCAGAATTAAAAAAAAATAGAAATAATGAGTAAAAAGGGTTCAGATTCTCTTCAATCTAAGTTTTGGACTGGACGGACAGTCCAAATCTGAACCATACATTAGTATAATCAATCATTCGGTTTTGATCAGAAACTCTTGCCAAAAAGAGAACACTGATCGATAAATTCAAACTTTACAAATGATTCAGCTTTGAACTGTCTCATCTAATTCAAATCAAGAACCGGAAATGATGCAATTCCAATTCACAAGAAGCAATACGAGCCCCCATTTTGGGCTTAAGAGTATGGTACAGGTCACTCTGCACATTTAAAGTGGTCCCCTCCCCTCTATCTTATCCCTTAGCTTTAATTATTTGCCTTGAAAACTTCATGCGAAGCTAAAGGTTGAGTAAACTGACCAAAAATACTCCACAATTAATCCGTGACATGAAAAAAACCAGATCACAATAAGTTTGCATCTCAATCAGCCCAAAGAAATGTGAAACCCACATCACCCTTTGACTTGGGCTAGAGTTAAAAGGAAAAGAAAAAAAATGAACATAGAGCAACGAGTACCTCTTGCTAGAGGGCGTTTTCGCTAAGCGTTGAGTTATGAATTGCTTCTTGTAGTTCATAAACGTCAAGTTGTTTTCACTAAATTATAAATTGTAAAAAATGTATTGGGTAAATAGAAGAAAATATATTTTATGTTTGAAGTTAGTGGAAGCAACTTAACTTTTGACAAAAAATTTTAATTTAGTATTAACAAATTTACAAAAGCCGGTAAGTTGTAATGCAAAAATTTTAGTGAAAACGGGAGCAAGTAGACCGTTGGTGCGAAAGTAGTTGGGCCAAAGCCATTTTGTGGCCTGCTACATGTTCTGCAATACTGTAAACATAGCAATGACATTGTTGCATCGGATATTGACTTAACACAACTATAAACATGATCTGATTTTTCACGGGATGACTCAAAAATTATTTTGGATTTATGAACCGCTTGAATGGTTTGTAGGGATTCTGAGGTGGGCCACACTGACCATAGTGTTTCGGGTTCAAAACTGGCATTGCCAAGATGGCAAGAAATTAACCTCCAAACAAACATGGTCTAAGCCAGATTCGACGGTTTTATTAATTCATCATCTGTATGCGAAAAGTAAAAGTCCACAGATGACAGATCATGTTTTCCCCCACAATGACTTTACTTTCAACAGTTACATCAGTATATATGTGTGGAAAGTAAAAGTCATACTAGTACAGTTCATCATGTCTCGCCCCAATGACTTTTTAATTTTCATCATCGAATTGTCTATTTTGTCCAATTCAAAATTGGTGGTTTTGAATTGGCGGATAAAAAATAAAAATAAAAATAAAAATTGGGGGGTCTTTTTCCTTCTATACTCCCACCAGCACCAGCTGCTGCTAATTGGTTCTGGTGTTCAAAGTTCTGTTTGTTCATGAAGGCATTGCACGGGTTTCATTTCCCATGAATTTTCATCTTCCTTTTCTCATCACGAGAAAGGTCAGTGTTCCTCATGCCTCAAGGCCCTCAACCATAGCAGCTTTCCCTAGTAAAAGTGAGGCATGCATGAAGACTAATAAATCCTGGAAAGATGTGCAATATATACCATCTACCAGGCACCCATCTCATTGCAATTTGCATACCTAATTGTCATGACACCGCCATTTTTTTTAATAACCATGTGTCCGAGTCAGCTGGTTATCGTGACGTTGTCATTTTGGCAAAGTAAATATTGAGTTATCATGACATTGCCATTTTAGCAAAGCAAATATTGAGTTTAATGGATTTTTCACGTGACGATGTTACCAACCGATAAAAAACCTCACGTTGCACTAGTAAAAAATACTTATATGGTCAGGTTAACAAGGAAGAAAAATTGGTGGGCCACCGAATCTCAAAAACCATTATGTTATGAGCTTGTGAAACGAAATAAAATGGCGTCACCATTGCAATCTATAAAAATCCATCGGGTACTTCTCTTGTTAAAAGTGGGAAATTAGCTGTATGCAATTGCTATAAACGACATAATCATTCACACCAAATAAGAACAAGCTTCACAATAATAATGTCATAATATGTGTCCTCTCTTGAGGAAGAATAGGCTTTCACAAGACCACCTAAACAAAGTAAAGAGCAGCCAAAATAGAACCGTCCTTTGACCAGTGGTAGAACTATTTCATAGAACTACGAATTGTAATTAAATCCAAAGCACAAGAAGTACTAATAATAGGCTCCTCCATCTTTCTTTCCAGTCTTCACACCATAAAGTCAATTCAAAAACAACCTTTTAAAAAATATAGAATTTTATAGTTCCGTGAAGAAATGAAAAATGTCAACATGAGATAGCCAAAGATGGGGTACTGATGAGTTGGTTCAATGGGTAAATACTTGAATTGCTTCGCTCAATACTTGGGTTCAAGTCTCTATTGTTTGTTATTATGATTAAATATGTTCTTTCGTGCTCGTAGCACGCGGTGAAACTTTAATTTCGGCCCCAACAAATTCTCATGTACCAAAAAAAAAAAAAAATTAGGGGAGCGCACTAGAAGGCAGAATAAGATATTCATTTTATCACTTAATCATATGAAACTCAGATAGATTTCCAAATCTTCTTTTATAGCTGTAAGAAACATGTTAGCTAACAATTTTTTTCTAATATTTCGGATGCAATCCATCAACCCATACTCTGTACCCTGCTATACTAAATTTAACTACCAAAACAAAAAACGAAAAAATACTACCCGACTCTCGCAAATGCAAGATCGGGGAAGGATTAGATGTCTGCAGCCTTATCCCACAAGCAGAAAGGGGCTATTTTCGCAACGTGACCACTAGGGGTCGCGTCGAGCAACCTTACAGTTGCATCCGAGCCGCCCTTCAAATTAAACTTCCAAATCACCATAAGAAAATTAAAAAGTGCAAAAAAAAATTAAAAAAACCAACCATTAATCTACCAGAAGCACGATGACGACCAACTTCTGCTGTCGTTTTTGTTGTTTTGGCTATGGAGGCGAAGAAACCTCCTTTTCCTGGCACAGCAGAGGAGTGCAAGCTTGATCCTGGACCAGACCATCCTCCGGATCCTTCTAGCGTACCGGAGCCTGACCCAGATAACCCTCTTGACCCGGAAGAAAGACCCTCTAATCCTCTCCCCGATGCTCTTCTTCTTCCGGCTAAACTGGTAACTCCTCAGAAAGAGTTGCCTCTTCTCCATGTCCGTTGTCGGGTACTGGTGGTTGAACGGGTAATTACCCGTCTCGCCCCTTGGTTGCCTCCTCTCCGTGTCCGTCGTGTTCAGGTACTGGTAATTGAACGAATAACCCATCTCGCTCCTCGTGAATACCGGGCCCACACCCCTCGCCATAGTCGCATATACAGAGAGAGAGAGAGAGAGGTATATGGAAAGAGTATTTGGAGGGTTTTAGAACGTACTTTCGACTTTTATAGTAGGAGTATCTGAAATTCGTTTCGTTTGTGCCGTCGTCTTAAAAGGGCGGTTGGGAAATTCGTGAGAGGGAGTAGAAATTGGATGATGGGAAAATTAGTAATTACTGGGGCCTTGGGGGGGTTTAGTTTGGATGGGGGGACGATCACGTGACTTTTGTGTACGAGTAAAGTCATGTATAGGGTCCAGCTCAAACAAAAACCAAAAGGATCTCGATCCTCTCCGGTCTAATGGTTTGGACTGTACGAGACAATCCAGATCGTAATCGTTCATTTGTATAATGAATGATAGAATTAGTCTACACGTATTTCGATTACGGGTGTATTTGGAATAAAATTATGGATATTTTTGTTTATTTTGCCAAAAATATCTTTTAAGTAGAAGATAATGTTTTTTTTGGCTAACTTAATTGTATGTTAACGACAAGGTGTTTGCTTGTTAAGAAACTCACTTTTTGCTTGCACAATTTGCATCTAGCCAAACAATTAGGGGTTGTTTAAAAGTTTTGAGGAAGGATTTGGGACAATGAGTCGAGGAAGATAGATAGAGAGATGAGATAATGAGTGAAGAGAAATTTATTAAAAATCGCGCACAAATAGAGAGAGGAAGGTTTTGAGAACCCAAGAGAAACAAATTTGCCCAAAAAGATTTAAAAACACTGAAAAAGGTTGCCCAAAGGCTGCCTAAGTTTTAGAGGATTGACAAATCTTCCACTAGTAGGGGTACGATTAAAAATCGGGACAAAATCTCGTATAAATTGATTAGTAAAGTATTCGTAGCACCTAAAAGGTATCGAGAAAGAAAATAAACCTGCAAAATTTGAAAGATAACCAATCCCTTTGAGGTGTTACATTTGGAAGAATTTTTTTTATGATACACACTTGACTAAAATCTCTGTGCCTAACCTTAGTTACTACAAAACATTTTCGTAATTTGTGAAAATAGCTGAGATATATATTTGGGTTTATTGTACGCATTCATTCGTAAATAGTCAGAATGATACAAAGTCGTAACAAATCAAATCATGAAAATCCATACCACATGAATCATAAAATTTGTAGCTAACCATAACTACGTACATAAAATCTTTATGATGAGAGAAATTATTCAGTCTACCGGAAATCTAGTCTCGTTTTGTGGTAAACAAATACTAGCCAGCAATGTAGGAGTACCTATTTTGTCAAGAGAAACAGAGAAGCAAAAAAGGAAAAAGACAACGGTGAATATATGACTACTTATAATATTACTATGATAGAGACCTCGATTGATAACCGTGGTAGATTTGGTAGATTGTTAACGAAATGAAATTGAGGTTGGAATTCCAATTGAGCAGGATTAACAGTGTGATTATTAGTCCATGTATTACGTTTGTTTTGGATGGGATTAAATGCTAGAATTATTCATCCCTTCGAAAGCATCACGTGACAGTACTCCAACACTACCACGTTCCTCCACCGCCACACACTTGTGTCAATACGATTAGAAGTGGATCTCATGTCAATATATATAGTATTGGGGAGATCTGGAAGACCACGTGGTGTATTCCTCGTTCTATTGCTATTGCTCATGGTTCCTCCCACGTCGCCTGCCTTCTTCTTTTGACTTCGAAATATTTTTTCTTCCCATTTTGCAAATGACGTACCAAATTATTCAAGCAAATGAGATTAAAACAAACAATATTTCAGTACTCTGTCACAGCCCAACGAAAGTCTTGACTTGAGTAAATAAACAGCTAACGCAAGGGCTACAAACAGAGAAGTTTTTCTGGGGTGCCGGACGGATACCACACACGTGTTATATATCCAGTCGGCATTTTTAGTCATATTAACGTGTTTTGGATGATCCGAATTTTAAAGAGAGAAAAAGATGAGAGAGAGTGATCGGGTGAGGGGAGAGAGAGGGAATAAATATGGGGCGTCCAAAACACGTTTGGACGGCTGGGATCGCCAACGGGTACCGCCGCGTGGTACCCGTTCGGCACCCAAAAAATTTAAGATCAAGCTGAATTGTTGAATTTTTGTTAATTAAAGTTTGTTTTCTTGTTTCTGCAGTTCTACGGAACTTTATAAACCCGTTACCCGTACCAAAACTTTCTCTAATTTATTTAGTGTTTTATATTCTGCCTATTAAAACCCATATTTAACTACTTTAATGACAACACACCCACACATATTTAACTAACCCACCCATAAAAAAATACTTAGAAAAAGTTAAATAAAACAAAACACCTTGTTGCATCACTTGGCTTCAGGTTCCTGTTTTGTGAAGGGGAAAAAGAAAGAAACCCATTTGGCTTCAACTTTGTAGGGGAACCAGCAGCAAAACATTATCCCTGTTTTCCTTTGTTTCTGTTGGGAGGGCTAATACTCAGCAAAACATTACTAGTATATGCTTTTAAAAATGATGAAAAGTTTACTAACACAGTAGTATTTTGCACTATAATTCGTCGTATGTATGCAGATGCGCGCGCGTCGTCTCACTGATTGTTTTAATAAGTATCATATCATTCGACTGCTGATAAAACTGTGCCGACTAACTGAGCATGGTGTGCACGCAATTTCTATGAAATACTAATGTGTTAAAGGCTGAAAGGGGTCTTTACTTCTCAGTAGCCACCACGTGGGAACTAGTACTTTTCTCAAGTCAGAAATATACAAAGTATGTTTTGGTTACAGAGTCAAAGGAGCCAACCCAGGCTGAACACTTTCTAGTTGTTCAACTCCACCCGAGTCAAATTTAACCTTGATCCGAGTCCAATTCTTGTTGCTCTTACTTTCTAGGTTCAATTGAGCTTCTTTACAGAATCCCTTTTACAGCAATGCAATGGACACAAGTCCAAATATTCGGAGCCGTTATGTAAGTGGACACCACAAAATGCATGTGGAACCCACACAAATCGAACAGCTCCAAACGCATTTGCATCTGGATAGCTATGTCCCAATCATCCTCCTTTTAGCAAACCAAATGTAGCATCCATGTGGTATACCTGCTTATCGGAGGAAGAGAGTTCATTTGGTCAATGCGAAACAAGTTAACCTGACTTACAAATAACAAATAAAGGGACTTGAAGTTCCTGTAATGTGTTTGTAGGTCACCCCGAAAGCAACCTTCGAGAAATGATCATTACGATCCGAAACAATCTCTTTATAGAGTTTGTTAAGAAATTTGTTTTGCAAAAAAGTCAACTTGATTGGAGATTGATAGCCACATGGTCAAATATGCATTTTTAGGGAAATGATAATATCAAAATCGTTTTTGTTGATGCCAAAACCGTTTTTGTTGGTGCCAAAACTCTAGTGCACAAAAAAGTTGTACCATTTGCAATGTACAAGACTATTATGCACTGGAGTTTTGGCACCAACAAAAACAATTTTGGCATTATCATTTAAAATGAATCATACTAACCATCCTGGATTGACATCCCATGGTCTTTTTTATGATCTTATCTTGATAACATCTAATTCTTGTTGCTCTGAATTTCTAGGTTCAACTGAGCTTCTTTACAGGATTCCTTTTACAGCGATGCAATGGGCACGAAATCCAAATATTAGGAGCTGTCACGTAAGTGGGAATCTGCACAAATCGAACGGCTTCAAACACATTTGCATTTGGATATTTATGTCCCAATCATCCTTCTTTTAACAAATAAAATGTAACCCATATTGAATACCTGCTTATCGGAGGAAGAGAGTTCATTTGGTCAATGCGAAGCAAGTTAACTTGACTTACAAATAACAAATAATGGGACTTGAAGTTCCTGTAATGCGTTTGTAGGTCACCCCGAAAGAAACCTTCAAGAAATGATCATTACAATCCAAAATGGTCTTAGAGTTTGTTAAGAACGTTGTTTTACAAAAATTCAAGTTGATTGGAGATTGTGGCCACAAGGTCACACATGTGCTTTTTTAAAAACAAGCGGTTTGTATGATTCAGAGAATGAACGAACTGAAAGACAAATATCACTCGTTCATGTAATGCATCAAGAGTCTGAATCTTGGTTTTTTGAATAATTATTGTGCTTCGCAAACTCTAAAGACTGATCGGTTCGGATGGTGACCTGTAGCCCCAGATCCAAGGGGTCTTGACACTTTTCACAATATGATTCCAAAGGGGATAGATACATCATTATTGTAGACAAGAAAAGTCAAACCATTGAATTGACAACTGTAGCAAATTAGAGAGGCTTGCGGTATAAGCACTCCATTAATAAAGCAAGATTTGCAGGGCAAGAGTGGTAAGACAGGTAAGAAGATTAAAAAAGTGTCATTAGAGAGAGATTAGTGATTAATGAAAGATGATTGGACTGGATGATATCACGACAGGTGTAACAAACCCCTTTGTTTCACATTCAACACCTTCCAGAGTAAGTTTTGTTCACATTTTTCCAAGTCCTGTTACCAGAAAGAACAAGTTAGGCTTCAGATAAACCAATTTCCTTGAAGATCAAGTGTGGTAGGGACTCCCTCTCTGGAGCTTTGATTTCTTTTCTTACCTCTTTTTCGACGAAAAGGAAATTATTTACATTCGCGAAAAGCCAAACAACACTTGCAAAGAAACTCCTTCCGGTATAAAGATACAAGGAAGTAGTAAAACAACCCAATAAGCAAGCAAATAGCACCAAATTAAGAGAACCTATTTCTTTCATCTACAACACATACTGGAAAGTAGGTAGACCGAAAACAAGTTTACAATAGTGCAAGTCGAAGATCAAAACAATAAAGTCTAGAAAGATGACTAGTTTAACTCTCTTCTCAATCTTCTTATCATTATCAAAGTGTAAGCGTTTCTTGACTATGGATACACACTTTTAGTAGTAAGCGAGCTCTACTGATGGATATCCACCAGGATCAAAAGGTAATGTATCTACAACACATAATGGGGAAAAAAAAGGCGTGTAACACCGGACAAACAGAGCATTAACATCAACCGAAAAAGTTAGGGAAAACATATTTGCCTACATGTACAGAGCCTACTGTCAGCAAACTTACAGTGATAAGAGAGAGTGAGGGTTCAATAGTGCACAAGTTAAACAAAACCTGAGCAAATACCAGCAAACCACCAGGAAACTTAGGCTTCTTCGTTCGGATGTTTCATACTGAGACTTCTCTTTGGATTTTTGTCAGGATTTTGTTGAGTATCACTTTGTTCCAGGTTGATTAGCTGTAGGAACCTTTGAAGGATAACTGGATAAGTCTATGTCAATAAGTGATAGGTCATAGGGCGTAGAATGAGAATTTGAGGCATCCATGAGCAAGGAAGAGTTCATTGCCTCTGGATTTTTAGTGCTGTGGGTTGTGCTAGAATTTGGCGGAGAACTACTACCAGAAGAAGAGATACTAGAGAGTTGTAAATCATCCAACTTGTTCCCAAACATGTATTTGTTTTTTCTAACAGCGTCCATCTCTTGGCCCGTAGGAACAAAGGTCCGTGACCGATACTTCCTTGGTCCCTCCTCACCGCCATCACCATGGTTGTAGAGCACATAATCATGATAAGTTGGTGCAAACTGCATAATTTTACCCAAAAAAGAGAAGAAAAGGAGCGGGTTAGCAGGTGGTGCGGCATAAAACGAGGTACAGTCATCTTGGGAGCCCATGAGCAAATAAATAAACCAGTAGAATGAATCACCTGGTGTACTGTGTCATGGTAAAAGTCGTTTAATTTCAAAGCATGTGCAAGGCTCGCACTAAACCCATGAGAGCCTCCAATATTGGCACCAGCGTACTCTTTGTATGGAAAAGCGTAAAGATGGCCCAATGCTGCAATAAGCATCTCAACGCATATTATGCAGTTCTGGAATTCAGCAGCCTCGTTTACATTTTTTATGAATCCAGACTTGGCAGCAAGAAAAATGAGAACACCCTAACAAGGAAAGGAATAGAATGAGAAAGATACTAGAATCCTGTTATATTGCTTTCTCAATATATTAGGAGGCTACTGCCTGCAGGATCTTTTTTTTTTTTGATAACTCAGGTGTACGGTCCAGCATTTGCGCATCTCGAATAATCGTGGGAGACCAATCCCACCGCCCACTTGCGGGGGTCCCAATTAAAGCTAGAGTAAAGCTCTGTATGGACTGACCCCAAAGGAGTTGATAGCAAAGGTTTCAAACCTGAGACCTTAGGAGGGAACAAACCCCTAAGCCCCGGGCCTTGACCACTGGGCCAACCCTTTGGGGTTAGTAGCCTACAGGATCTTGCCATGGCAAGACTCAAACCCTTGCCTCCTAGTGAGAAACAAGGATTCCGGGCATCTGGGCTGTTGGTTAGGAAGCCCTAAAAATCTCACATGTAGTCACAACACAAAAGTATGAATAACGAAATGAGCAAACCACAACCAACGGGCAGCCATACACAAACCATTTCTGTTTCTGTTTAATCCCTCTCTGTTTCAACCGTTTCCATTATCCAATAAGTAAACAAAGGAGAAAAAAGAGGTTGTGTTGATGCATTTAGAAGATATTCCAGAGAAGGCATAGCTTCTAGAATGCTTTACACTTCCTGGGCAGTCTTACAGCTAAATCAATACCAGCTGTTTAATTAGAAAAGTGTAAATTTTTTATTGGCAACAAACACACAAGTAATCAAGACCTCACCCAGAGGGCACAACCAATTATGCTAATAAGAGGTCAAAATAAGAGTCTCTCATTAACTCAAAAGCAGTGTTCTAAAACAAGGAATTAATAGGAGATTAATGGGCGGTTAATTGCTGGCGGGGCCTATCCGACTAGATTCGACTAATTGTCATGTGCCGATTAATCGCCGATTAGTAGGCCTCAAAGCTTGAAGGTGGCCGACCGCCCGACTAGAGCCTAGCAACTTTTAGAACATTGCTCAAAAGACGAGAAGACTATTGTTATGAAATCCTGCACTAAAATCCATCAGATAGAACACTGTGTTTATCCAAATGTAGAGAATCGCACGTTTTTATTTCTTCAAAAGCTATTTGATTCTTTTATAATCTTATCTTGATAACATCTAATTCCTCTGTTTGACAACGGTCTATCATGAATTATTTTTTAATGGGTGTCCGGGCCATAATTAATGGCAGATTATATTTTTGCCATCAATTATCACGTTTAAACCAATAGATGAAATGTGATGCGCCTATAACTTTTCTTTGATAAGTAACAAAGGACCAATTGGGACAGATCAGTGTTTGGACATTACAGGTTCTAGAAAGTCATATAGGAGGGAATGAAGAATAAAACCAAGAACAGAGAAGAAAACAAAATGAGCTCTGATATTATAGACTTAGACATCCCATGGTCTGAATTAAGCGAACCATGTTAACTCCGTAGATGTGATGGAAACAGAAAAAAAATCAACGCCGTTCATATAATTACAACCCATGGTGCTAGCAAATGCTATAAACTCAATGGATACTAGGAAGCAATGGAAGGAGATAAGTGACTCTGAGAATTATAGCAACAATAATTCTCAAAGCTAAATGCTTAGATGGAAGTCCTCAATATTCAACTATACTGCAGATAATAATGGCTCTAACCATAATATGCAAGGATATGGATGAGGGTTACGGATGAGGGTTGTACATAAATCCCTGAAGGGCGCAATTGTGTTTTTATTAAGTAGATGCATATGATATGGACGTAATGTTCATTACACTAGAATTCAGTAAATGGTGACAGTGGGATAGCTAATACTGAAACCAAATAGGAGGGTCGTGTAAGTTATGAATCCACAAGAATGGCCTCTAAAATTTTGTCAAAAACACCTCACGAGGGTAAAATGTAGGCCTACTTAGTCTCTGATTGTTTCCAAGATAAAAAATACCCTTAAACACTTCCAAGTCTCCTTACATGATTGTCCAATCGAGTAATTCTACACAAAGCACATTCCAAGTTCCCACAATCTCCTCCCCTGACTACCAAACATCCCATGCCTGTTGGATCCCTACAAATATCCACTCCCCACAAGTCTTAAATAACTTCAACTAACAATTACTGACTTCAACAGGGTGTAACATATGTGTATCACGTGTGCAACTTCTACTAAATTAGAATTCCCGGCAAAGGGGAACAAACATTAATCATAGGAGCACCTCATTTCAAAATTATTACTCAAGATATCATAAGAGGTCAAAATTATGTTCATTTTGAAAATGATAGACACTATTAAATGAGATCCTACCTGCCAATAGGTCAAGAAAACAACAGACTTGATAATGATGAACTTTGGAACTGGATTGAATGGCTGAAGCAAATCTCTGCATGCTACATAAAATAAGGCCAATGCGTAGAGTGCCATTGAGTACGATAAGGTGTAGATGATGGTGAGATAGAGGTATGACTGATCAGGACTGAAATTCCCATCATGATATTTCCCTTTTGCATAGAGTATTAGTGTGACTGCCACTAAAATGGGCTTCAGTATCACAAACTGCAAACAACCTTGTTTGCATCTCCGTATAAAACGCCTGCACAGGTTTAACAGTTTTAGAATGGTGATCGATGAATACAAACTGAGAAATGCAATCTTCAAAAACTGAATCACTTGAATGAAGTTGGGGAAAGTAATCCATGTACTTCTTTTACAATACTAAATATATACACTATCCTGTCAGGACGTTACCCACATAAACCCATGACGAGTACGACTATCCCAAAATTCTTCTAGAGCTTCAGTAGAAGTACGCAAACGGAGTGAGGGGAAGCAGTGCAAAAAAGGAAGTGAGAGAAAAGAATAACAAGCAGATCATTGTGACCAAAACTGTTTCAAATCAGGGATTTGATGATTTTCACTATCTATTCCAAACGATTTCAAAATCCTTCAAAAGCTCAACTCTTCGATCCTGAAGTTTTCACCACACGTTGAACTAATCAAAGTAGATGGCATCTTGAATAAGGAGTTACTAACCCGTCTAACGGAATGGGAGAAAAGCAACAAGTCATCAGACACCAGTTTGGCTTCAGAACCCGACCACTTAAACTTAACACAACAGCTCCTGGCCCACCCACCCATGCAAGGCACAACGACAGGAAATTATAAATGACCCACGCTTCATATCTGAAAGTGGACAGAAATAAGCATATTTAACAAAAGCAGCATAGAGCTCTTATAACTCAAAATAAAAGGGAAATGTAAAACTAATTTGGTCAAATGCAAAACTAATTTGTTCAAACAACTGACCCACTAGAAAGGTATAATTTGCTGTAAATATAGTCCAAACATGACAAGACCAATTCACTCACTGTCCATCCAATGAAGCAGATGGTACGTAGAACAATATATTCAAGAACCTGAGCTCCTGCTCTAAGACTGCATGATTGAGACCATAATCCAATGAATGACATAGTGCAATATCATTTTACAACAAGCTGGTCCATTTGTAGATGTAAGAACACCAACACAACGAAATGAAAATTGACTCATTCCGCCTCATATAACATAATAGTGAACAAATTGAGAAAAATGGAATGCTTAACCATCCAATTGGCTGGCTGCAACCAAATAAAATTAAGCATTTCAAGAAAAACTACAATAACTGTAACAATATGATGAAAAAAAGAAAATCAGGTTAATTTTCATTTCAATCCACCTACTTTAGGTAATTCCTTCAATGAATAACGCTTCCCGCAAATGATTATAAATTCATCAAACCAACTGCCATAACTTCAGAATATTTACTTCTAATTTCAATAGAGTTGACAAGAGTTTTAGTTTGAGAAAGTAATGAAATTTACTTTTAGAAGTCCATCACTTCCACATTTACCCATCTACACTTAAAAGGAAGTGTAATAATCTAAGCATTATGTTCACATCTTGTCAATGATCAAATAAACTGGGAGCAGACAAGAAAAGAAATGAACCAGAAACAGGAAAGTTTAAGATGAAAGAGAACAAGTATGATAATAACAAGAAGATGCAGACAAGAAGAAAAATAAACCAAAAACAGGAAAGACTAATAAAGATGAAATGCAACAAGTATGATTATATCATTATAACAAGAAGCAGGGATTAACATTAATGAAAGTCTGTGTACCACTTATTCAAAATAGTAGGTAGTCTTACATTTCCCTAATTGAGTTGAAATAGATTGAGCTCTCATTTAGGACAAGTGACAAGAAAGACATCAATGCATAAACCTGTCAACAGAAAAAGGTTTATCAAGGTCAGTTCTTTTATATAATTAAAAAAAAGCACACATCTTTAGCCTGCGCTATGGTACTACTTCAGTATACTGGAGTGAAAGTTCTTTGTATAGCAAAAGTAGTGAAGAATGCTCTTTGGGAATGAAGGCCCACGAAGCATAAAAAGCTGGAGCAAGAGATCTTGGAAGATGCACAGGCAGTGGCGGAAGTCATCCGTGTATCATATTACATAAATCAGATACGATCTAATGACATTTCATCTGTTTGACTTTTTCTACAAAGAGGATGGGACAACAAATCTGATAAACAGGCACCACTAGCTGTCACTTTATCAAGAAGATCCCAATCAGTTACAAGGTAGAGCTCAGGCCCCATGATCACAACAAGAATAATGAGTAGGTCTCTCAGGCCTTAACAAGTCCCCTAGTGGCAAAAGAGCATCAGCGTAACATAAGAAATAAGAAACGACGAGGCACAAGTGGAGTATGCTCTAGTAGAGAGGCGTTGCCAGAGTTGAAAGAAGAATGAACACTTTGTCGAGTGGAGGGGAATGCACTAGGGTAGAGACTCAATGCCAAGCAAAAGGAGGTAGAGCATGCCACGTCTGGCATAGCAAGAGTGCATCTGGTTTGTCCCAAAGTGTTGGATCCGTGAGTAAAGCACCTGAACTTTGGCCTCATGACAGACATGTACAGATCAAATAAGGGCATATTCAGGACAGGTCAGAGTGCACCAGTGGGAAGTGCCAACTCAAAAGGCTACACATGGGAACTAACTAAGATGTGGAAATGACATAGCTATGCCATATTAGTGATGCCGCAAGGTGAAACCACGTATCCAAAATAAAGCACAACAGTCTCCAACAGCGGCGTTGGGAAAGCTGGTTGAGTGGGGTCATTTGCTGGAAGAGAGTTTTCAAAAAAATTCTCCCACGGACCATTGACATTAAGGGGTATTCCCAATTATGCCCCCCAATGCTTTTCAGTTTTGCCTCTTACCCAGGTATTTTAATTAGTTTGCCCCAACAATGAGGGGCAGACGCAGGATTCATACTACGTGGGGCCCAAACCATGTGTATTTCAACAGTAATAACAAAAATTGTACTCCATACTTGTATGTTACTACTTGGTAGGTTTAAGTTTGTGTGCATATACGTAGCCTTAATTATATTTTACACACGTGACCAACCAACAAGTTAATAACCCAGAATTATATGGAATTTTTTAATCCAAGAGACTTGCAAGGATCAATCTTGTAAGACTTTTATAAGTTAACCTGAAAATTTTAGTACAATTAAAGAGAAGATTAGGAATGCCGGGGTCCGGGCAGCGGTCGACAGGTCTGGCACCCCATTCTGTTCGCTCCTGCCCACAACACAAGTTTTTTGGATCCGCCCCTGGTTTTTGCAACAATCAATTGCTCATTTGCAGCAACTAAAACAATTAATGTTCCAAACCATTAACTTCCCTCATGTCCTCTCCTGTCCTTTGTATAATTGCATTACTCTTCTACAAGGTTTTGACTCCTTTAGATTTGTACTCTTATCTACCCACTACTTATGTTTACAAACTAATTTTGAGGGTACAATGAACAAGATCTATGCAAATTTGATTGTGAAAATGCTCTACGAAATCTAACGTATAGTGCAACAAGCCCTGAAAATTATACAAAATGACAATTACAGATAACAAAAAAGATTACTCTGCATAGTAAGACTCACAGGAACCATAAATATGATGCGGACAATGTATCTCTGATAAGTGGGTTCCGTATAATTCAAGAGGTGCCTGTAAATGTGGAGAAGCGCTAAAGTCATTGCCCCGGCCGTGCAAGGCAATGCAATTAGGATATAGTATAAAGGCGCCATTTGCTCCTCAGAGTCAAGACTGGAATATCATCCACCAAGTAAATCAAGTTCCTTTTATTCTCCCACTGGAAAGAACACAACAATAAAACCATAATAACAATCAAGAAATTAGTTGACGATGGGTAAAAATACAAGCACAAATCAATGAGTAATATATAAGAATGGATGAAGCATACAAGCCTCAAAAACAATGTTCTCACCTTCGAACTGTAAAAGTACTCTCCTTGCCACTGCACGTTGAATTATACACTTCAATGTTGAAGGGGTCCAACAGTATGCAAACCCTAGCCCCTAACAATGGGTATTGCCAGTAACCCAGAAAAATTAGCAGTTAACATTTACAAACAGATGCATCACTTGATCCTAAACTTTGCAAGAATGAAAGATAACAGGTCCTAAAAAGGGTTACACTACCAATGATACTCAAAATGGGTTTACCAAATCTTCCAGTGACACATTCGTAAACCCCAGCCCATAAAACAGAATATTGCAAGTAACCCAGAAAAATTAACAGTTAAAAATTACAAACAGATGCATCACTTGATCCTGAACTTTGTAAGAATGCAAGACAACAGGTCCTAAAAGTGGTTACCCAACTAATGATACTAAAAATGGGTTTCTCAAATCTTCCAGAGATGCACTTGTAAACCCCAGCCCCTAAAAATGAATATTGCCACTACCCCAGAAAAAATTATCAGTCAATATTCACCAACAGATGCATCATTTGATCCAAAACCTTGAAAGAATAAAAGAGAACAGGTTCTTAAAAGGGTTACTCTGCCAATTATACGTAAAATGGCTTTTGTAAATCTTGCAGCGATTGTGACGATCTATGAGGGAGAAAGTGAATTGCAAGAACGAATTACCTTTAACGACGAGATAGGGGGGAGGGAAATCGGAGGGGGATGGTGACCTCGATGGTGGGTAATGGGGAGATCTAGATGTAGTGCCCTAATAACTAATAAGGGCGCAAATTCGAATACGAACTGTGCGAGAAAGCAAGCGTGGGGAGTTCTTGCTGTGGACAGAAAAGCAATCAAAAAGCAATCATGAGTATTACCGCGCACAAACCAAACTCTGCCAGCAGATGATGAGAAATTTAAAGTTACTCCTATTTCTTAGTGGGATATTAGGATAGGATTTAGGGGATAGATAAATGCAAAATGATTACTGGGAGTCAAATTTTTTATGAACTTTTGAATAATGCTGTGTTTAGACGAGTTTTTTTAAAAAAATTGAAAAATTTTAAAGGGTTATGAGTGGATGAAAAAATTAAAGTAATAATTGAAAATAGAGATAATGATTGGAAAGAGATAAAGAAATAAATGAGAATAATAATTGGAGATAGGGTTGAGTAATGATTAGAAGTGGGTGTAATGAGTGTTCTTTGAGTTGAAATTTTTTTTCCAAAAAACAATCCAAACAAAACATAAGAAAGAGGAATATCATCGATAGGAATTAAATTTTTAGGAATACAATATTTGAAGTAATGTCATTTCGGTGTTTAAATTAATTAATAATCTTATGCAAGAATTAATTGTTTTGAAAATTTGTCAAATTCAGAATTTATTTTTTCATTGATTGAGCTAAGAGTTTAAAATTCCCATGGATAACTCTTCTTACAAAATCAAACTAGATAATTAAAAAAAGTTCCATGTCAAAGTACTAGAGGCTCCCTTCCACCTCGACTTTTACGATAACAATTTATGGTCCTCTCAAAACGACAAATACTTGACACAGGATTAGACAAGGCATGACTATTTTAAATCCAAAATATTTTTATTTTTGCTCGGCGATTAAAGATGTATAATTCATGATCTAGAATCCATTAAATTAGCACCAATCACTCCCTAGGTGTGTATTCACACCTAATTAACGAAAAATTAAAAAAAAATTATTTTGTACCTTATGCCAAGGGCCAGGTACCCCGCCGTAGATCAGGCAACCCATCATGTGTCTCTACCGGCCTTTGATATTTCAAAATTTCCCCATGACCATTTGATTGAATCGCTTCACCCCATAAATTTTCTGTTTGCACCAAAAATAAAATAAAATAATAATAGCTTCACCCCACAAAAACTATAGTTCAAATCTTTCTATTGGGTTTTATGTTTCCGATTGACGTTTTCATCTTGTCCTACCCATCCATGTTTTGAGCTTAGGTTCTCTCAAGATCCTATCTACTAGTACTTCAGTCGCAGTAGGGATTCATATGCCCATACCTAGTAATGGTTGTTGGAAATTACGGAATTTCGGGTGAATGAAACCGGAATTTTGGAGGGTCTTCCGAGGCAATCGGTCCCGGATTCGTTGAATCTGGACACACCATAATCAATAGACGTATTGATGTGTGTAGTCGTAATTCCCGTAACCCCTCCACCTTGATGGCAGCATTACTCCTCCCTCTTGATGGCAGAAATCAATTCAGAATTCAATGGGCAGAATTCATTGCAGGAGTTATTCAGCCCTCCTCCACCCTATAAATTGAGGCATCACGTTTTGGAGGAACACAAGCAATTCCACAATCCTCTTGCATATTCTGAAATTCGTTTTTTGAGAGAAAGGCAGACGGTAGTCAGTTCGCCAAGGCGGTCGACGGCGGTGTGCCGACGGCTTGCAGTTTAGCCGAGCCAACCCTGGGAGGAAGACGCCGAACACGAACCTACAACACCGATGGTAAGCGGCGAATCTTTCTTAAGGAGACTGTGGTATCACACAGGACTCGGTTTGTTTTTCCTGGAAAATCGTTTCGTATCTCTACTGTTCCATTCTGTTTAGTAATTGTATTATGCCTCGATTATGTAATTCTTATAGTATCAATGAAATTGTTCTCTGGAATTTCTGTTATTGCCAAATTTTTTTCAACAAGCTTAAGAAAGATTTTGATCAATTGATCGGCAATTGAATTCCAGAAAACAGTTTCTGTTTTGGACTAACATTTGAGTTGCAAGAACAGATTCATGACTGGACAAATTCATGGTATAAGGAGTTCGATCAATCTGCCGATGATTCATACGAGATTATCACAGATTGATTAATGGATCGTAACATGATACGATAACAGATCCACTTGGCTACGGCCATGGCCTGTCGTGCGCGACATGGCCACTGCTCGGAGATGGAATTAACAGAAAGGCTACGGCCTAAGGCAGTCGTGCGCGGCTTGGCCTTGTATCAATTTTGGTTGGCCTCTGGGGTGATCTACTTGGCTTCTGCCTTGACAGCACCTGGCCTTGATCCCACTGTTATGATCTGCTTGGCAGAGGCGATTTGGGTGCTAGGCATGTGATTAGCCAGAGGTGGCTTGCGGCCTTGTGTGCCTTGCCTGAAGTGATTAGCCAGTGGTAGGCGTGAATCACTCAGCCTTGGTGCGCGGCCTATGTTGTGTTAGCCGGTACCTAAATTACGCTGCTTTGCAGAAGGGGAAGTCAGATGGCCACAATCATGCTAGTAGCAAATTGTGTATACTATTTACCTTTCGGGGGCGCTGCCCCCGAGCCCCCGCCAGGGGGCGCGACCCCCTGGACCCCCGCTGAGGGCGCTGCCCCCAGGACCCCCTTCAGGGGGCACGGCCCCCTGAGACCCCCACCAAGGGGCGCGCCCCCTGGGACCCCCAGGTTACATGGTATTGTGGGGGATGTTAGACTTAGTTTATCTGATAGATTGTTAATCTATGCTATATAGCTTGTCATTATGATATTGAGATTTGTTCTCTTATATGTGGTTGTTCCTAATTTCAGGGAAACATGACAACTGAGCAAGGGAAAACTACTGGCACTGGCAAAGAGAAAGAGACTGGTAATGTCAGTGGCAATGGAAATGGTGGCGTGGCTATTCCAATTCATGCTCCTATTCCTGGGATTCCCTCCGTTCCAATGTCTCACGTGGAGAGACCGGGCAAATTTGTTGGGGTCAATTTCAAAAGGTGGCAACAGAAGATGTTATTCTATCTCACCACCTTGAACTTGGCAAAGTGGCTTGTCGAGGAAGCACTCGTTATTGCTGAGGACGATCCTGACACTCAGAAGTGGATTGATGGGGCTAGGTGGAAAGAGCATGACTACATGTGCAAGAATTACATCTTGAATGCTCTAGATGATTCGCTGTATTCTGTGTATGGCGAGGCTCCGTCGGCCAAGGAGTTATGGGAATCCTTAGACAGGAAATACAAGATCGAGGGTGCTGGGTCCAAAAAGTTTGTTGTGGGCCGGTTCCTTGATTATATGATGGTAGACTCCAAGTCTGTGGCAGTCCAAGTCCAAGAGCTGCAGCTCCTGCTCAACGAGATCAGGACTGAAGGGATGATTCTGAGTGAAGCATTCCAGGTGGCTGCGGTCATCCACAAGCTACCCCTAGCATGGAAAGAATTCAAGAGTTATCTCATGTTCAAAAATAAGGAGATGACCTTGGAGGCTCTTTTCATCAAGCTCCGTATTGAAGAGGAGAATCGGGGTATGGATAGGAGTGCAAAGGCCTCCTACATGGCCAAGGCAAACATGATGGAGCATGGTCAATCTTCCGGTGGGAGGAAAAACCAGAATGACAGGCATTTTGACAAGCGGTCTGACAAGCAAGCTGGTAAACAGAAGGACAAGAGTGTCAATCTGGGACCGAGAGGTGGTATTGCCAAGAAACAGAAAGAGAAGTTTCAGGGTACATGCTTCAACTGCAACAAGTTCGGGCATAAAGCTTCAGAGTGTAAGAAGCCACCTAACCCTCGCACTCAGGCACACTTGGCTCAGGTGGAGACAAGAGTGTCTGATATCAACCTCTCAGCTATGGTATCTGAAGTGAACACGGTTGGTTCAAACCCGCAGGAATGGTGGGTAGACACTGGGGCTACACGTCATATCTGTTGTGACAGGCAGTTGTTCACTACCTTCGAGCCGGTTGCTAACGGTGAGAAGCTGTTTATGGGGAATTCAGCTACCTCGGATGTTGCGGGGCAGGGGAAAGTGGTCCTGAAGATGACTTCGGAAAAAGAGTTGACTCTGAATAATGTGCTGTTCATGCCAGATATTCGTAAGAATTTGGTTTCTGGTTCGCTGTTGAGCAAGCACCGCTTCCGCCTGGTTTTCGAGGCTGATAGGGTCACTCTGACTAAAGCTGGAATGTATGTAGGGAAAAGTTACATGACCGATGGTCTCTTTAAAATGAATGTAATGATTGTTATCCCTACTATCAATAAAAAGAAATCCCCTGTTGCTTATGTGCTTGAGTCTTCCTTTTTGTGGCATGGTAGACTAGGTCGTGTTAATTATGATTCTATGCGTAGATTAATTAACTTGGACCATATTCCAGCTTTCCAATTCGATAAAAAACATAAGTGTGAGACTTGTGTAGAGGCTAAAATGCCGAGAGCATCTTTCAAAACAGTAGAAAGAAGCACAGAACCTTTGGGTTTAATCCACACTGATGTGTGTGATCTGAAATATGTCCAAACTCGGGCCGGTAACAAGTACTTCATTACTTTTATCGATGATAGCACTCGGTTTTGTTATGTGTATTTGCTGAAAAGCAAGGATGAAGCCCTGGACAAGTTTGTTCATTACAAGACTCAGGTTGAGAATCAATTGAGCAGAAAGATTAAGGTGGTCAGAAGCGATCGTGGTGGTGAATTTCAGTCACCATTTGGAGAATTCTGTGCCCAACACGGAATTATCTATGAAACCACGGCACCTTATTTGCCTCAGACTAACGGTATTGCTGAGCGCAAGAATCATACATTCAAGGATATGATGAACGCAATGTTGATCAGTTCTGGGTTGCCTCAGAACATGTGGGGAGATGCTGTTCTCACCGCTAATTATATCCTCAATAAAATACCTCGCAAAGATGTTGGTAAAACCCCGTATGAATTGTTTAAAGGTAGAAAGCCTACCTATACAGTCTTACGAACATGGGGTTGTCTAGCGAAGGTGGCTATACCTCCTCCTAAGAAGGAGAAGATAGGCCCTAAAACCGTTGATTGTGTGTTCATCGGTTATGCAAATGATAGTAGTGCCTATCGATTTCTTGTGTATGAGTCAGATATACAATATATTCACAAGAATACTCTCATGGAATCTAGGAATGCAGTGTTTTTTGAACACATATTCCCTTATAGATCCATTGGAGAGTCAAGTTCTGCTAAACGGACCTTGCATCCGGCTAATGAAAGTAGACGAGGCCAAAAAGAGAAAGTTGATGTTGAACTACAACGTAGCAAGCGAGCTAGAACATCAATATCTTTTGGTCCAGATTTTCTGACTTATTTGGTAGAAAATGAGTCTCGGACGTACCAGGAAGCTGTAAGCTGCCCTGAGGGTCCTTTGTGGAAAGAGACTCCATACTGCAAAACCATACGTGGGAACTGGTGGATTTGCCACCAGGCAGTAAGCCTCTCGGCTACAAGTGGATCTTCAAAAGGAAGATGAAAGTAGATGGGTCAATTGATAAGTACAAAGCTAGGCTTGTTATCAAAGGATACAGACAAAAAAAAGGCCTAGATTACTTTGATACTTACTCACCAGTCTCGAGGATTACTTCCATCCGGATGATCATCGCAATCGCAGCATTACGTAACCTTGAGATACATCAAATGGATGTAAAAACAGCTTTCTTGAACGGCGATTTAGATGAAGAGATCTACATGGAACAACCCAAGGGTTTTTCCGCGCCAGGCTAACAAGGGAAAGTATGCAGGCTTGTTAGATCATTGTATGGTCTAAAGCAAGCACCAAAACAATGGCATGAGAAATTTGACAATGCTGTGTTGTCAAATGGTTTCAAGATCAACGAATGTGACAAGTGCATTTATGTCAAAGACACAAACGAAGGGTACGTCATTTTGTGTCTCTACGTTGATGACATGCTCATTGTTGGTAGCAATGAAAAGGGTCATTCAATCTACCAAAGACATGTTAAACTCAAAGTTTGACATGAAGGATATGGGCCTTGCAGATGTCATTATAGGTGTCAAGATCACCAGAACATCTGTCGGACTTGCATTGTCTCAGACACATTACGTTGACAAGATTCTTGAAAAGTTCAACTCGTCTGATTCAAGTGTCGCAAGAACCCCTGTGGATTTAACTCTACATTTATCCAAGAATGGGGGGGAAGGCGTATCTCAATTAGAGTATTCTCGGATAATTGGGAGCCTGATGTACCTGATGAGTTGTACAAGGCCCGATATAGCTTATTCGGTCAGCAGACTAAGCAGATACACGAGTAATCCAGGTCGTGATCACTGGAAGGCAATAGTCAGGGTTCTGCACTATTTAAGGTATACTCGTGATTTGGGGTTGCACTTCACCAGATATCCCGCAGTACTGGAAGGGTATTGTGATGCAAACTGGATATCCGATATGAAGGACTCAAAATCCATAAGTGGATATGTCTTTATACTTGGTAGTGCAGCTGTTTCTTGAAAATCCTCCAAACAGATGTGTATAGCACGTTCAACGATGGAATCAGAGTTTATTGCTCTAGATAAAGCATCTGAGGAGGCCGAGTGGCTCTGTCAGTTTTTGGAGGATATTCCAAGATGGGCGAAACCTGTGCCAGCAATCAGTATCCATTGCGACAGTCAATCTGCAATTGGTAGGGCACAGAGTAATATGTATAATGGTAAGTCTAGACATATTCGACGTAGACATAATACCATTAGGCAACTACTCTCAAGTGGGGTTGTCGTTATTGACTATGTGAGGTCAAAGGACAATATCGTGGATCCGCTAACCAAAGGATTAAACCGAGAGTTAGTTGAGCAAGCATCGAAAGGGATGGGGCTGAAGCCACTACGCTCATAGTTACCGTGGGGGTAGCCAACCTAGTTAACTGGAGATCCCAAGATCTAGGTTCAATGAGACTATCTTTCACGAGTAGCCAAGAACGATCACTGAGGAGACTTGATCTCCTACCCATTCCTATGGTGTAGAACAGTGATACCTGCTAATGGAAAGAGGTTAAGCATTGCTTTTAATGACTCATATGCGCTGGATTGCCAGGCGGGGTATAGCAGGATACCCTTTATAGGAAGGTCACCTATGTTAGTATGAAGTGGGGCCGTTTATTTGAGAATTGTGGCGAAATTCTCGAGAAAATACTCGCAAAACCAGGTAGGGGGTGTCATGGCCAAAATGAACCCAACAGTGAGAACTGAACTACGTCAGGAGAAGTCCTGTGTGACGTCTATTGTCTCGGTTTACATCGGCGGCGGAACAGTTCAAAGCGGGACCGCACATTGGTTTGCCAGTAAACCCGATAGGCTATCACAAGGGAAGGTTCCAGGCCAAAAGCCACCTATCCTATGCAGGAATTATCCGTTGTCGCTCTCTCGGATCAACTTTGTATTCTGCACCAGCTTGCCTACCAATTCCATTCATGGGGGGGATTGTTGGAAATTACGGAATTTCGGGTGAATGAAACCGGGATTTTGGAGGGTCTTCCGAGGCAACCGGTTCCGGGTTCGTTGAATCTGGATACACCACAATCAATAGACGTATTGATGTGTGTAGTTGTAACTCCCGTAACCCCTCCACCTTGATGGCAGCATTACTCCCCCCTCTTGATGGCAGAAATCAATTCAGAATTCAATGGGCAGAATTCATTGCGGGAGTTATTCAGCCCTCGTCCACCCTATAAATTGAGGCATCACGTTTTGGAGGAACACAAGCAATTCCACAATCCTCTTGCATATTCTGAAATTCGTTTTTTGAGAGAAAGGCAGACGGTAGTCAGTTCGCCAAGGCGGTCGACGGCGGTGTTCCGACGGTTTGCGGTTTAGCCGAGCCAACCCTGGGAGGAAGACGCCGAACACGAACCTACAACACCGACGGTAGGCGGCGAATCTTTCTTAAGGAGACTGTGGTATCACACAGGACTCGGTTTGTTTTTCCTGGAAAATCGTTTCGTATCTCTACTGTTCCATTCTGTTTAGTAATTGTATTATGCCTCGATTATGTAATTCTTATAGTATTAATGAAATTGTTCTCTGAAATTTCTGTTATTGCCAAATTTTTTCCAACAATGGTTTGCTTCGACAGTGTGTGTTTTGTGCCTGGTGTGCTTTTGGCAGTAGCTCGTATCTTAGATTTGGTAGTTTGGTTCATTGATGAAATCTTTTAACTTCTGTTGTTGAAATGAATTGCTTGATTGTTGATTGAAAAAAAAAACTTTTGCAAATTTTTTGATGATCATAAATGTTTTAAGTTTTTGTCTGGCTTTTTATTTGGTAGAACTTAGATAATTTGTTCTCTTAGTCGGATATTTGAATCAGTTTACGTGTACTGCAACTAATCTCAGGTCCTAAATTAACATCAGGACAATGATAAATTAAAAGATAGCTTATGCATTTACATTAATTGGAAGACAAAACAATATATGCTTTTTTTTCTTACGAACGAGTACGAGAGAAAATATAAATAATGATTTTATCTCCTACATTGCTTGGATCCCCTAAACAAGTACCAATTCTATGAAGAGAAAAGGAAAATGTCCAATGTTATTTTACCAAAGTAGCCTCGATTTGGTTTATTGTTATCGGGTTTTTTTTCTTTCTTTACATGAGCAATTAGGTAATGCGAACAAAAAATCAAAATTAGCCCCATTTTTATATTCTTCCACAAACTATCCATCCTACAATGGACAATTCACATAATGGATGCTTGGTTGATTTCTTGGATTCCATTTTTTTTTTTTGTTGTTGTTGGGTCTCTATTTGTATCTTTTGTATGAATTCTTTAACTATCTCTGAAGTTGTACTTTTGCAAAAAACAAAAAACACTCTCTATCCTATTGTGACTTGAACTAGGTGATAAGCACCCGATAATGCAATGTAGAGTGCGCTAGTTATCTAGTTTTATTCAATTTTATCATTTAATTAGTTATTTTTAATTGTTTTTGCTCGTAAGGTAGATTGTTTTCGTTTGTTGTAGAAAATTGTTCAAAGCAGGAATTTTTAAGCTCAAGGCTGGCCAAGATAATCAAAGCTTGAGAATGGCCAAGGCAGAGAGCAAAACCAAGTGCTGACCATAAACGTCTCGGCAACGATGGAAGGAAGAATTTGACATCAGTAGCGAGCTCCTTCACCAGCTCCTAACTGCATCAGCATCGATGGGAATTATCAAGTTCAATCGGTACCAATATGATTTCAAGACACAAGAGCTCAAGCAGCCTCGGCATCGGTAGAACCTGAAGTTTTCAATCGGTAGCAAGCATTCCAGAGACTGCCATTAGCACCTCGGCATCGGTAGACATTAATTTCTTCAATCGGTGCCGAGCCCCACATCTCAGCGGCTTAAGTCCTTCTCTATCAGTACCGAGGGCCTCATAAGTAGATTTTCGGAGCATTTTAAGAATATTCCGTTTGCATATCTTGAAAATATAAAAGGCGTGATGTCCCATTGTACAAAAATACTTTTTGGTATTGCATAATTTAGATCTAGCCTAGATTTACTAGCTTTTTGAATTGTTCTTCATTTTTCAGTACTTTAAATTTAATTTTCTGCTTTAGTTAATTAGTTTTTGCTATTGTAGTCTTCATTAAAGTTGTAGCCACTACTCCAATCTATCGTTTAATCTAATTTTTTTCCATCGTTGTTATTTCAATCATGCTAAGTAAATTTTTGCTTGCTATTATCTTCATAGATATGTATGAGTAGTTTTTCAATGTTAGGTCATGAGATGATTAGCACCTTATGGCTTGAGTAAATATGTATTTTCACCAATAAAGTAACCTTTGGTTCGAAAATTGATGTGGGGTTTGGGTTTATTTGTCAAATTGCTAAAGTGTTAACCTCCTTGATCATGTGTAGGTAAAAGCATTGCCTAGTTACCACACATGATGATGCTTGGAACTCTGTCGCTTGAGGTGTTTGCTAAATAAATTCTAGAGCTAGCTTGGTAATGGAACCATTCTACCTTCCGGATTAAGAACCTTAATTGAGTATCTTAAATTGCGTAATTGGGTGAAAATATGATTTAACTCGAGTCATGAGTGTTAGTAAATTTCTAGACCTAACCTGTTTTTTATCTTAGTTTATTCGCTTTTAATTTAGCCTTTTTACTTTCCACCGCAAACGTAAAACAAAGTTGGCTGTCTAAAAGTTGAAAACCCATGCTTACTTCTACAAATCCAACCAAGCCGTACTAATTATTCCCGTGGGCACGATCCCGGTCTTTCTGTAACGACCCTGATTTTTGGTAAATAAAAATTTCGTTAAATATTTAAATTTTATTTTAATTACTTGGATTTGCTACTAAAAATTTCTTTTTAATTTTAATAATCCGTCATAATTAGATTTGAGATTTATAAAATTATATATTCACACCGAGCAATCTAGTCATTTTCTAAAGACAAGTATGCTTATACAAACGCTTGTATATTTTCCTAACAAGTTAAATAAAATCTTTAAATCATATTTCTTGGCTAGAAACCCTACTTGGCAAGTAGAATTAGTTTCCAATCAATTCGTTAGAAAACTCTAATTACCGTTTCAATCTAGTTACAATTTCCTAACCCTAGATGGATCTTTTCGACCGTCTCGGAGCCTTTTGAACCCCCGAATCCTAATTGAACCCTTAGACTTTTAGGGGTAATCATTATACCCCATGACAAGTCATTTCAAACCCTAATATTTCTTTACCCTTTGGTCCATAAATGTTAGGGAAAATTTTATCCCTTGGACAATAGATTCCCATGACTAGTCATATCAAATTATTACCAAGATTCCTTTACCCCTTGGTCCATAATTGTTAGGGGAATTTTTGTTCATTGGTTAATAGACCTTTGACTTGCCAATAAGCTTGACAAGACAAGTCATTCATGGAATCTCATCATTTTGGAAGCAAGACTAGCTTTGCATAGATGCACTTTCTAGGAAAGTTTTACTCTTATTCTTTCCATTGAATTGTCACTTGAAAACTCATAACCCTTATGTACCTAGGTGTACCTATATATGTCTATACATAGAACGAGAGAGAGAGAGAGAGAGAGAGAGAGAGGGCCGGATGGGGGAGGAGAGGTGGAGTGTGTGTGTGTGCAAATTTGGACACTTACACAAGCTATCACTTGACAACCCATGACTAGACCACTTTAAGTATGATTCTAGCTAATGATGTTATTCTTTCTTGCAAGCCAACCCATTCTAGGATTTGACAAGCCATGGAATCTTCATTATGGCCTAAGATTTGGCCTAGAATGGAAATGACAAGTGAAGGAAGGTTAGGATTTGATTTAAGGCTTGAAATGACCATTCAATGGAGCAAATCCATGGGAGAGAGAGAGAGAGATATGGCTGGCCATAAAGGAGGGAGGAGGAGCTCAAGTGTTGGCTATAAATAGCACCACATGCCTCCCATTCAACTCACACCCTCACTCAATTGCCATTTCCATTTTCCAGGCAGCCTACTGCCCTCCACGAATCTCCAATTTTCTCCTGCTTAAAGTAGTTTTTAGGACCAACTCCCTTCGAAAAAGTTGTAGAGCACTTCGAAACCTTCAAGTTAGACCCAAGAACCGTCCAAATCGGTGAAGAAATGACAAAGATATCGGCGTCCGAAGTTCAGTAAAAATCTCGGATTTCCTACTCCCAGACAGCAAACTGCCTTCACATTATCACCATTTTTCTCCTACCTAAAGTAGTTTCTAGGACCAACTTCCTTCCCGAAAGTCGTAGAGCACTTCGAGAGCTTCGTTTTCAACCCAAGAACGATCGTATTCGGCCAAATATTGACCGAGTTACTGCCGTCCGAAGTTCGGTCCAGATTGCAAGTTTTCACTGCCCGTAGGAAACTTTCCAACTAGCTTATTCGGCCCCGACTAAGTTTCGGATCAAGGTAGATTTTCTCTACCTACTTCCCTAAGTATAAGTAGAACGTTCTCGATTCCAAATATCCATATCCTTATCGTTTTCCTTAAGTGAATAGGGTTATCTAAGGTTTAGTTTCAAATAGATAAAGTTATCTTTTGTTTATATCGTTTAAAATGCATGATTTTGTTTTTTTTTATCTCGCTAATGGAAGCATGAGCATGTTAGATAAATGACTTAGTCTTACATAAACATGTGTTGTTTTGAATTTCTCAAAAAGAAAGAAAGAACGGCTTTCGGAAGATGGAATTTGACACTTGAATATAAGTATTCGTATTTTGACCTTTGGGATGTTTATGAGCATGATTATTAACATAGAATTGGATGATCTTGCTAGTTTAGTTTTAAGAGTTCAACAAATGATTTATGTTTGTAAAAAGGTCCTACCGCGGAGTCGATGCATGAGAACGAGACACGAAAATCGAGAAAGTAGAAACATGACACCTAGGGTGTGATTAATGAAAGGAAATGTTTTTCGAGGAAGGAAATATTTTGAAACTACATAATGACCGGTTTTGGGTGGCATTAGGTGAGTTGTGTGCGTGTGTAAAGTAAGATTTGTGAAAAACCCAATGAGAACCCGGAGCGGCGGAATCATTATGGGGATACTCGGGAACCCGGAGCGGCGGAACCGAGGGTTTAGTTTTTTTTCGAAAACCCCAAATGGGAACCCGGAGCGGCGGAACCATTGTGGGATACTCGGGAACCCGGAGCGGCGGAACCGAGGGTTTTGAATTGTGTGCGTTCCCATGGGAACCCGGAGCGGCGGAACCATGGTGAGGAATGGCTTGGTTATCCGTGGAGAGGAGCCAATGCAAGTTTTGTGTGCCAATGGGAACCCGGTGCAGCGGAACCATTGTGAGGATACTCGGGAACCCGGAACGGCGGAACCGAGGTTGGGTGTGTTAAAAACGGATTTTTGAAAATGTAGATTTGGTTATGAAAAGTGAAAACGGAGACACGGTCTATGATGAGTCACGTAGGAGAAACACAGAAAAACATGGACACCAACGATACTTGATTAGTGAATATGGATGGGCTATCGTTAATCGTTTTTGTTAAACCTACTTGTACTCTGTTGATTTTATGATATATTGTTTGTAAGTTAAGGGTTAGTGGGTTTGGATATTCTATTGAGCTTTTGTAAGCTCACGGTGTTACCTTTGGTGACCCTGACATATTATATTGGTGGCGACGCCGGTATAATGTGTCAGACCGTATAGATGAACAGGGTGAACTTTACACCTTGAAAGCGTTTGGAGCCGAGGAGCTGGCCAGGATGGAGGAAGTAGCGGAGCAGTAGATAGGAACTCTAGTCTACCCTCCTTTTGTTGAATAAGATTACTCTTTGAGAATATTCTGTAATATTGAGCCAGACTCCATTTAGTTTTTCAATGAAATTGCCTATTTAACGTTCCCAAAATTAGGGGCGTTACAACTTGGTATCAAAGCTTTAGGTTCAAAACCTCGGCCATGGGTAGAATGGGTAGAACCATGAGATAGTTTGACCGTTGCACAAACGTGAATTGAGTTTAAGTTTACCGTCCCAAATTGGGTGGAATTCTGTCAAAACAATCTTCGGATTAAAGCAAGGCGCGGAATTGACAGTACAGCCGAGCTGGGAATTCCCGAACAATTGGATGATGACTTAAATCAAAAATCGAATGTGGAACTTAGAAATTCGAAATATATTTTTTGAGTTAGTAAACCTTTGCTAATTGAGCAAATTTTATTTACTAGTTTGTGGAGGAGCCGTTCTTGAATTAATATTTTAAGGGACGAGAGTGGGGGCCTAGCACCGAGTGAGTGCCGGGCATAGCCCCATTAGGCCGGCAAAACCGCACCCCCCCCTAACCTTCAAATTTCAAATTTCAACCTCCAAAATTCAAACTTCAAATTTCAAAATTAAATTCAAATCTTTTCCCTCCTCCACCCACCTTTTTCGGCCCCTATATATACCCCACCACCACTTCCATTTCTTCATCCCTCTCACCATCTTAACTCCTCTAAATCTCCATCCTATCTTACCGAACCGAACCGAACCGAACCGAGCCGAGCCATGGCAAACCGACGACGAGGATTTCCGGAAGACGCCATATTCCGAGAGATCGAGCGAGGCGAAATAACCATAACAATCCAAACCCTATGGCTGCAACTTTTCGCCCTCGTCATATTTTGTGCCGTGCTCACCATAGGCATGCCACGGTGGTTCACCGAGAACAACCGTCTCAACACCTTCTGGTACTGGACTCTCGTCGTGGCCGTCGGACTCGCCGCAGTCATAAAGGAGTACGAACGTCGGTTGCGCCAAGCTTACAACGAACGCTGGTAGAGAATCTCGAGAATGGGCGGGACCCGAAACCAACGACGCCAACTAGGCATATCTTAGGCCAACCTTCGGATGTAGGATGTCGAAAAGTAGGATCGTTTTCAACTTGTATTAGGAAATATCTTGTCTACTTGCCTTATAGTAGAACTCTATGTTTATGATTGTAATTTCCTTTTATTATGAAAAACTTGCTTTATTTTACCGTTGCATACTATATGGTGAATTGCTTTTGACCTTTAGAAAGAAGCACCATTCGCAAAATGAAAATTGTTTAAGTAGACTAAAAACTTTCCCTTTTCAATTTTTACCCGTAGATGGCGAATCGACGCAATGGACTAGGACACGATAATGGAGGACCCTCTAACGCGAACCCTGACCTAACCCAAATCATGCAAGCGTTCATAGCTGCCTTGAACGCCAACCGCCAAAACCAAAACCACGACAATGGACCTATGACCCGAACCCGAGCGATGAACGAGTTCTGCAAACGTCGACCTCCGACTTTTCATGGGGACACCAACCCTGTCGTGGCCGAGACGTGGCTGAATGAGGTCAAGATGATCCTCAGAACCTTAGGGATTACCCAAGACGGAGACCGTGTGGCCCTAACCACCTACCAACTGAAGGGAGAAGCTCGCTATTGGTGGGATCTGATGGAGGCAACCCATGACATTACCACCATGACTTTTGCTGAGTTCGAGACTCTGTTTCTCGACAAGTACTTTCCCACGCCCCTTCGCTTAGCCAAGGAACAAGAGTTCTTGAACCTGAAACAAGGGACGATGACGGTCACCCAGTACGCGGCCAAATTCGAAGAACTGTCCCGCTACGCCTTAACCTCCATACCTACTGAAGACAAGAAGGCAAGAAGGTTCGAGTGGGGACTGACAACCGCTCGAAAGGCTGTGGTAGCTCAAGCTTTCACCACCTATGCCGAGGTTGTAAAATGTGCTCTTCGGCTAGAGAGCGAGGAGAGTGACTTCAAAAATCGATGGAGGAAGGTGACAGGCGGACCAATCCGTATCCAATCCCCCAACAGTAACCATGGGCCCTACCCCACCAAACCCTCTATTCCGCCTCAAGGCAACCAACCCTGGAAGTCTGCAATCTCCGGAAGTGGCAAGCAGAAGAGAGGTGGTCGAGACATAGCGACAGTTCAATGCTTCAACTGCCAGGCTATGGGCCACTATAAGTGTGACTGCCCCCAACTTCAAAGGGAGAGGATTGGAAGCTTTGGAAATCAGAAGGCTCAACAACCTGAGCAGGTCGATTTTGAGAAGCAAAACCCTAAAGGCCTATTGCAGCAACAGAATGGGCAGAATAAGGACAAGCAGCCCATGAGATACCAGCAAAGCACTGGAGGGCGTATCTTTGCGCTACAAACTGAGGCACAGGAGCAGGATCCCTCTGTGATCCAAGGTACGTTATTATTGTATAGTACCTGTGTGCAAGTCTTGTTTGACTCTAGAGCATCACATTCATTCATATCTACTGCCTGCGTAACTACTCTAGCCCTAGAAACAGAACCCTTAAGTACGAGTATGAAAGTAACATCACTGTTTGGGGGGAGTATAACTGTTAGTCTAGTGTAAAGAGGTGAGAACTAGAATGAGCCAACCTGCGCCTAAACTGCGATCTTGGAGTGAACGACATGGCGGATTTTGACGTAATCCTAAGGATGAACTGGATAACAGTACATCAAGCGGTCATAGACTGCCATCTGAAGATGGTGACCGCGTATACCCCCGTAGGAACTTGTTTCCAATTTAAGGGGGATAGACAAACGATGAGCCCGACGATGAGAAGACCCGAGTGGTAGAATCAACTATTTGGATGGCTCGCTAGCCTCCAATTAGAAGAAGCTAATAGAACGGAAGTGGGGATTACCACGCATCGTATGCGAGTACGCTGATATTTTTCCTGACGAACTTCCTAGCTTACCGCTCCAAAGAGAAATGGACTTCTCTATAGAACTCCAAACCGGGAATGCCACCAATCTCTATGGCGCCGTACCAAATGGCTCCTGCTGAGCTAAAGGAGCTCAAGACCCAATTGAAGGAACTTTTGGAAATGGGTTTAATATCGTTAGGTGGGAAAGCATTTGTAGGATACGGGTCCGCATGATGATTTATGATGGAGACCTTACCAAAGGCGTATGACGAGGCAAGCTGCTCGACGGCAGAAGCAACTTCAACACTATCTCGAGGCTTAATTCGAATGATGGTGATCTACTTCTAATTTTAAGGGGGATAGACGGTGATTCCAAGATCGGTCTAGCAACCTAGTCTAACCTGTAGTCGCGCACCAATTTCGAGGACGAAATTGTTTTAAGGGGGATAGTTTGTAACGACCCTGATTTTTGGTAAATAAAAATTTCGTTAAATATTTAAATTTTATTTTAATTACTTGGATTTGCTACTAAAAATTTCTTTTTAATTTTAATAATCCGTCATAATTAGATTTGAGATTTATAAAATTATATATTCACACCGAGCAATCTAGTCATTTTCTAAAGACAAGTATGCTTATACAAACGCTTGTATATTTTCCTAACAAGTTAAATAAAATCTTTAAATCATATTTCTTGGCTAGAAACCCTACTTGGCAAGTAGAATTAGTTTCCAATCAATTCGTTAGAAAACTCTAATTACCGTTTCAATCTAGTTACAATTTCCTAACCCTAGATGGATCTTTTCGACCGTCTCGGAGCCTTTTGAACCCCCGAATCCTAATTGAACCCTTAGACTTTTAGGGGTAATCATTATACCCCATGACAAGTCATTTCAAACCCTAATATTTCTTTACCCTTTGGTCCATAAATGTTAGGGAAAATTTTATCCCTTGGACAATAGATTCCCATGACTAGTCATATCAAATTATTACCAAGATTCCTTTACCCCTTGGTCCATAATTGTTAGGGGAATTTTTGTTCATTGGTTAATAGACCTTTGACTTGCCAATAAGCTTGACAAGACAAGTCATTCATGGAATCTCATCATTTTGGAAGCAAGACTAGCTTTGCATAGATGCACTTTCTAGGAAAGTTTTACTCTTATTCTTTCCATTGAATTGTCACTTGAAAACTCATAACCCTTATGTACCTAGGTGTACCTATATATGTCTATACATAGAACGAGAGAGAGAGAGAGAGAGAGAGAGAGAGGGCCGGATGGGGGAGGAGAGGTGGAGTGTGTGTGTGTGCAAATTTGGACACTTACATAAGCTATCACTTGACAACCCATGACTAGACCACTTTAAGTATGATTCTAGCTAATGATGTTATTCTTTCTTGCAAGCCAACCCATTCTAGGATTTGACAAGCCATGGAATCTTCATTATGGCCTAAGATTTGGCCTAGAATGGAAATGACAAGTGAAGGAAGGTTAGGATTTGATTTAAGGCTTGAAATGACCATTCAATGGAGCAAATCCATGGGAGAGAGAGAGAGAGATATGGCTGGCCATAAAGGAGGGAGGAGGAGCTCAAGTGTTGGCTATAAATAGCACCACATGCCTCCCATTCAACTCACACCCTCACTCAATTGCCATTTCCATTTTCCAGGCAGCCTACTGCCCTCCACGAATCTCCAATTTTCTCCTGCTTAAAGTAGTTTTTAGGACCAACTCCCTTCGAAAAAGTTGTAGAGCACTTCGAAACCTTCAAGTTAGACCCAAGAACCGTCCAAATCGGTGAAGAAATGACAAAGATATCGGCGTCCGAAGTTCAGTAAAAATCTCGGATTTCCTACTTCCAGACAGCAAACTGCCTTCACATTATCACCATTTTTCTCCTACCTAAAGTAGTTTCTAGGACCAACTTCCTTCCCGAAAGTCGTAGAGCACTTCGAGAGCTTCGTTTTCAACCCAAGAACGATCGTATTCGGCCAAATATTGACCGAGTTACTGCCGTCCGAAGTTCGGTCCAGATTGCAAGTTTTCACTGCCCGTAGGAAACTTTCCAACTAGCTTATTCGGCCCCGACTAAGTTTCGGATCAAGGTAGATTTTCTCTACCTACTTCCCTAAGTATAAGTAGAACGTTCTCGATTCCAAATATCCATATCCTTATCGTTTTCCTTAAGTGAATAGGGTTATCTAAGGTTTAGTTTCAAATAGATAAAGTTATCTTTTGTTTATATCGTTTAAAATGCATGATTTTGTTTTTTTTTATCTCGCTAATGGAAGCATGAGCATGTTAGATAAATGACTTAGTCTTACATAAACATGTGTTGTTTTGAATTTCTCAAAAAGAAAGAAAGAACGGCTTTCGGAAGATGGAATTTGACACTTGAATATAAGTATTCGTATTTTGACCTTTGGGATGTTTATGAGCATGATTATTAACATAGAATTGGATGATCTTGCTAGTTTAGTTTTAAGAGTTCAACAAATGATTTATGTTTGTAAAAAGGTCCTACCGCGGAGTCGATGCATGAGAACGAGACACGAAAATCGAGAAAGTAGAAACATGACACCTAGGGTGTGATTAATGAAAGGAAATGTTTTTCGAGGAAGGAAATATTTTGAAACTACATAATGACCGGTTTTGGGTGGCATTAGGTGAGTTGTGTGCGTGTGTAAAGTAAGATTTGTGAAAAACCCAATGAGAACCCGGAGCGGCGGAATCATTATGGGGATACTCGGGAACCCGGAGCGGCGGAACCGAGGGTTTAGTTTTTTTTCGAAAACCCCAAATGGGAACCCGGAGCGGCGGAACCATTGTGGGATACTCGGGAACCCGGAGCGGCGGAACCGAGGGTTTTGAATTGTGTGCGTTCCCATGGGAACCCGGAGCGGCGGAACCATGGTGAGGAATGGCTTGGTTATCCGTGGAGAGGAGCCAATGCAAGTTTTGTGTGCCAATGGGAACCCGGTGCAGCGGAACCATTGTGAGGATACTCGGGAACCCGGAACGGCGGAACCGAGGTTGGGTGTGTTAAAAACGGATTTTTGAAAATGTAGATTTGGTTATGAAAAGTGAAAACGGAGACACGGTCTATGATGAGTCACGTAGGAGAAACACAGAAAAACATGGACACCAACGATACTTGATTAGTGAATATGGATGGGCTATCGTTAATCGTTTTTGTTAAACCTACTTGTACTCTGTTGATTTTATGATATATTGTTTGTAAGTTAAGGGTTAGTGGGTTTGGATATTCTATTGAGCTTTTGTAAGCTCACGGTGTTACCTTTGGTGACCCTGACATATTATATTGGTGGCGACGCCGGTATAATGTGTCAGACCGTATAGATGAACAGGGTGAACTTTACACCTTGAAAGCGTTTGGAGCCGAGGAGCTGGCCAGGATGGAGGAAGTAGCGGAGCAGTAGATAGGAACTCTAGTCTACCCTCCTTTTGTTGAATAAGATTACTCTTTGAGAATATTCTGTAATATTGAGCCAGACTCCATTTAGTTTTTCAATGAAATTGCCTATTTAACGTTCCCAAAATTAGGGGCGTTACACTTTCGGATTATTATGCTTCAATTGACGTATTAAGCCCTACGCTTGGGACATTAGTCCTTATATCGGAGCGAACAAATCACTAGGTCATTCTTTCTTAATTCTCCAGGGACTTAGGTGGTGTTCCGGTTTCTCGAAAAATGAACTTTTAGAAAAAGAAGGTAATTTCAAGTTCAAAAATTATACATTTACAAAAATAATTTTCCTATCAATATGGATTTTATTTGATAGATCTTTTATACGATGCAAAAAAAATTAAAAAATTATTTTTTATTTTCATTATATTTGAATTTGAAATTTGAAAAAAAAGTATTTTTTCAAAAAGAAGGGACAGTGGAACACCCCCTCACTCTTGATGTACATTCAGTTACATGATCATGTCTCGGGATTCTCGTTTTTTGGGATTAAAACACACATACGTTAGTCACAAACAGAAAATGAATAACAATTTTGTTCACCTTGTTTTAGCGTGGCTAACTTTACTCCTTTGAAGTGTATTCATGTGGGGTCTTATTTCGTTGATAGGAGTTGTCCAATTTTTATCAAATTTGATTTGTTGGGAATCCAAAAAAATCCAACTCATTCAAGTATTACTAAATACTTGATCAAAAAACTGATTGTTTGGCCAGGAAATTGAATAACAACATAAATTTTTAAACCAAACAGTATCCAAATTGAGCTGAATTATTTCATGGACTCGTAATAAATTAATCGACACAAAACGAACATTTTCAATTACCAAAGTATGTCATATTTAAAAAATCATCAAAATATAACTCAAAAATAGTTCCACTAACCGTGGGCACACAAAATTACTCAAAGGTACTCTCAAATATGTCCACATTTCAGGTTTTTCGTTCTTACATTTTGAACGTTTTTTTATAACTCAGGTATTCGGGTCAGTTTCTTGCACCTCGATTAATCCTGGGAGACCGACCAATCCCATCGTTCACTTGCTGGGCTTGGCTTAATTATTAAACTGGTCGACCCGAACCACGAGCTGCTCAGTTTGCTAACAGTCAGTGTTCTAAAACAAATAATTAATCGCTGGCGAGACCTATCCATTCAGGTCCGACTAATAATTAATTGTCGATTACTGATCAATATGTACCGATTAATCGCCGACTAATTAGTTTAATCGCTCGAAGGTGGCCAACCGTCCAACTAGTACCTAGCAAATTTTGGAACGTTGTCTGCACTTTTCAGCGCTACTTGTGCGTAAGAGGGAAACTCCATTAATTTCCTCTCTCCAAATTATATCCAATCCAAACAGGGAACAAACCCTGAAAAAATATCCTAAAACCCTCCGACTGTCTACTGAAGCCGAGGTGGAGGTTTATAGCGCCATACATCACCCTATCCCTTCAATCCCTTCCCCTCCCTCCCTGCCTTCCAAGTGAAAACCTCTCACCACCACCACCACCACCACCACCGAGCCACCGGCATGGCTCGCTCCTCCACCATCATACCCGTCTCCACCACACTCTCCCTCCCCTTCTCCTCCTCCGCCTTCACCAAAGCCACCGCCGCCCATTTCCGCCCCAAACCCCAATCCGGCGCCGTTTCATTTGTCGCGTCGGCCGTCGCGAGCACGAATAACTCGGTCCTGAGCGACGAGGCGTTCAAGAGGCTGGGGTTGTTCGATGAAGACTCTCTGAACGTCAGAGATGACGACGACGACGACGATGGCGGCTTCGGCTCTAAAATTGGGAGAACGGCGTCGTCCGGTGCTGCTGGGAGTGACGACGGCGACGAACTTGCTGTTTCGAACTTAGGGCTTCCTCAGAGGCTCGTCGAGGCTCTCGAGAAACGAGGGATTACAGAGCTATTCCCCATCCAAGTACGTTTTGGATAATTTCGTAGGGTTTAATTAAACAAGTCACGTAGTGCGCAAGCATGAAAGTGTCTTTAGGGCCCTGCTTAACCTTACTCGTATAATTTGCGTGCATGAGCGCGAGTGGGAGCCGATATGTGAGCCTGAGCGCGACTGTCGATAATAGCCCAAAGTACCAGCATTCAACGTTACCTAAGACTTGATTATGTGACTAGTCGTTTAAAGCCAGGTTTGTAGCATAGACGGGTAAAATTGGTCCCTAGACTTGATTTTTAAATAGTGGATTGAATTGTTGGTACTTGGTAGCTTAAGAAGTAAAGTTTTACGCATTTATTCAAACTTATGGAGGCAGAATAATTGTGTTAAACTTTGCTTTTGTACATTGGAAAGCAAGATTGTTGGTTTTTTTTTTTTTTTGGTAAATAAGATTGTTGGTTGATAACAGAGAGTAAGTAAAACTTATTATGGTTTGTGGAACCTGATGATATACATTTTACCAAGCCATCCAAGTTGTAGAGGTAGGTCGTGGGTTGTGGGCCAGCATTTCTGCATAAGATGTCTTCGATATTTTCAATAGACTTGTGGAATTAGCTATAGGTTTAGTGCAGGGCAACTTCGGACGTTATCTATATTTATAATATCATTGTTCATCCTACCAAAAAAGATGCAGTGACATTTCGCATAGACCACGTTTTGTGAACCACTTAAATCTGGCATTCTTTCGTGGTGGGGTGTTCAATTCGTTTACTTGCCTCATTTGTGTCGCCTAGATCCGCCAAATCCTCTGTTAGGGTTCCACAATTCCCTAAGAAACCCAGGTTGGGAGTGATGGTATTATTAGTTGGAATAATGTCATCCATGTATTAGTATGAATCATGGTTTTGTTTGATTTTTGGTGAAAAATGGTCTTGAATGGATCCCAAATCTTTTGCTGCTGTCTAGAGGTAATACTTTCTGGGTGCTCATTGTAGTTGACTGTTTTATTTCATGCACTTTTGGGGACATGTATACGAAGGGAACAGAACCCAGGGAACTAAGCAATAAATGTTGCACTCACACCTCAACCTTTCAATTCCCGTTCATAAATCTCTTCACAATCTATGATCCCACATTCCCACTACAATCCTCAGTATCTTGTTCTCTTTTTCACGAGCTAACCTTGACTACTTGTAGAGGCATCTCTCTTTCACACCAACATTGTTTGCATCTTTGTGTTGTCGTTGGACTCGTCAATGAATATGAACTTCAAAGTCGATTTGGAATGTTATGGTTGCATGCTTTTCATTGTGTCTGAACTCTGAATTCCTGCATATACCCTTTTCCCCCTTATATGTCTTTAAATTCTCTCTCTCTCTCTCTCTCACACACACACGCGCGCGCGCACACACTTGCATGCACAAATATCAAAGTGCGTATATTTGTTCTGTAAATGTACTGACTAAAAAGAATTTGACGGTTATGTTTTGCTTTGCTTTCCACGGCATTATGTTAGAGAGCTGTGCTAGCACCTGCATTGGAAGGTCGAGATCTTATTGCTCGTGCAAAGACTGGGACAGGGAAGACATTAGCCTTCGGAATACCAATACTTAAACGGCTTAGTGAAGATGAAAGGAGTTTTCAGAGGTTATCATAAAAATTAAAGCCCATTCAAGTCCTATTGTCCTGTTTTTTTATTCTTCCTCTTTTTGGACTACTAAAGCTTTTTCTTTATCCATTTCTTTAACTGAAGGCATGGACGACTTCCCAGAATGTTGGTTCTTGCACCTACTAGGGAATTAGCAAACCAAGTAGAAAAAGAACTCAAAGAATCGGCTCCGTATTTGAAGACTGTTTGTGTCTATGGTGGAGTTTCTTATAATACACAGCAAAATGCACTTTCCCGTGGAGTTGATGTGGTGGTGGGAACTCCTGGTAGACTCATGGATCTAATAAAAAGTAGAAGCCTGCAACTGGGTGAAGTCGAGTATTTGGTGCTTGATGAAGCTGATCAAATGCTTGCGGTAGGCTTCGAGGAGGATGTGGAAGTGATTTTAGAAAAGCTTCCAGCACAGAGGCAGAGTATGCTTTTTTCCGCAACTATGCCTTTTTGGGTGAAGAAACTAGCCAGGAAATATTTGGACAATCCTTTGACAATTGATTTGGTAAGTTCCAAACCCGCTCCCTCCTTTTTGTTTCATGTCCTGCATGGTGACTTTATGCCATGGGCTACTTGTATAAATAATTCATTTACTTTTCCATAATTGTAAAGTTCCCTTAGAAGTCGCTTGTGTCCCCCACCCCCAAAAAAAATAAAAAGGTCCCATGTGAACTTATGTTGTTGAATTTTTGACATTACAATGATTATGTAGGACCTGCTGCTATCTGCTCTCTAGCGATTCACATGTGGACGCCATAAGTTCCATTTCAGATAAACTTCTCTTTTGTAAGTAAGCTAGACACATGGGGGACAGGTGCCTACTCCTAGAGACATGTGAACATCTCGGTTTCCAGCACAGCTGAGGATGCGAAACCTTAGTTTTTCTCAATGTCTAAGTTTTGGGAAGAATATTAAACTAAGCAATTGGTTTAGTTTCTTTCTTTAGAATATATTCACGTTCCTCTATAAAATGGTTCTTTTTATTTGTTGCCTTGTGACTCATTCTTTGCATGTTTACATGGATGGCATTCTTCTGGAAAACTATTTTGGAAGTTTCTTCACTCTGCCTTGTTCTGTATAGGTTGGTGACAGCGAGGAAAAGCTGGTAGAGGGGATCAAGCTGTATGCCCTCCCGGCCACTGCAACTTCAAAGCGTACCATTCTTGCTGATCTTGTAACGGTATGAATGCGCATTTTTTTTTGTTTTTTTAATCAAACTTATGTCTATATTTGTTTAAGAGATAAACAGTGGTTGGGGTTATGTTATCAAAATTATTAAACCGTGTGAAAAAAAGGTTTCATAGCTTTGAAAATTTTCCTGACTTTCAGGTCTATGCCAAGGGAGGGAAGACAATTGTTTTCACGCAGACAAAACGTGACGCAGATGAAGTTTCTCTCGCTTTGACAAGTAGCATTACTTCAGAGGCACTGCATGGTGACATATCACAACACCAGAGGGAGAGAACTTTAAATGGTTTTAGGAAAGGGAAATTCACGGTGCTTGTTGCCACTGACGTTGCAGCTCGTGGGCTTGATATCCCCAATGTGGATTTGGTGAGTGACAGCATTGCATGTTCATCAGCATAGGTTGTCAAATTATGTTGTTCTGTATATTCCAAGCCATTCAAGTGCAGCCATACTTGTGGTCTGCTCTTAATACGAAATGAAAGTCATCAAATTTGATTTTTCTTGTGAAGAGGGTTTCCTACCTACAGAAATAACGATGCTTTGAATTATGCTTTGGAGTATATCACATTGATGAAACATCATTTTTGCTATATTTACTTGCAAATTGCATTCTTACTCAATGTGCAGAACCTTGCCAACAGTTTGACATTCAGAAGAAAATTTTTGTGAGATCATGCTTATATCGTTTCGCTTTGGACTGAAATGAGTTTGATATCAATCATCTGAAGATCATTCTTCTTAGTCATTATTATTGCTTTTTGTTGCATTTTTATGTTTTAGCAAGGGGTCTGGGTCAGTTGGATAGATTTGTTAATTCTCGGAAACCTGACTGTAGTGTTGCTCGAGTTCAGTATTGTGCTTTCACACATCAACTTAGTTGTTCGGTGCACTTAGTCCAGAATGTGATCTCTGCTTATTTGCTCTTTCCATTCTCTAGGTTATCCACTATGAATTGCCAAATGATCCAGAGACTTTTGTGCATCGCTCTGGTCGTACGGGACGAGCAGGAAAAGAAGGCAGTGTTATTTTAATGTTCACTAGTAGCCAGAGGAGGACAATCAAAACACTTGAGCGCGATGTTGGATGTAAGTTTGAGTTTATTAGCCCACCATCTGTGGAAGATGTTTTAGAGGTATCAGCTGAGCAAGTGGTGGCTACCCTAAATGGAGTTCATCCTGAGTCTGTGGAGTTCTTCACCCCAACTGCACAAAAGTTGATTGACGAAAAAGGCACGGGTGCTCTTGCTGCCGCCATAGCACAACTGAGTGGCTTTTCTCAACCTCCATCGTCCCGATCTCTAATTACGCATGAGAAGGTAAAACCTGAGCTAAGAGGTTTTGGTTCAGTTATCTAGGCCCCATGAAGTCTCTTGTGCTTGATGTGTTTTTTCGCAGTCGGAAGTGCTGAAACATATTTTTTACTCCATGGATTGCTAGATTTTCGCATAAATCATAGCATCTTAATTTTCTATCAGAAATTACTTATTTGTTCCTTTTACAGAATAACGTTATAATTTACTTATTTGACCCCCTAAGGACAGTGTAAAACTGGACATTATAAGCTGTTGGTAGTTGTGGTTTTAGGAAGTTTTTGAAACTTAGCTTTATTCGAATTTCAGTGACTTGCATGGTTCTTTCCTATCTCTTCCTGCTCATGGAGTATATAATCTTCTGCACGTCTTGATATCACCTTCCGTAACTGCTATGGGAGATCATAAGGTGAAACTTTTGCATGCTGTGGATCTTGATTAGGATTTTATTGCCCTAGGTTTAGCTGAGGGCATGGCTTTGAATAGTGCCCACTTGAAGGAGCGCATTGATCCCTAATCAATTGGGATTCATTAGGATGTCTTGATTCATTTAAGTCGAGAGATCTTCCCTCAGCTGTAGCTGAAGACGTGAACAGTATTACAGACAACTTCAGTGATTCATCCCTGTCCACGATGAAGTTATTTTTTACTTCTGCCATCATGAAAGAGAAAAGATTAAGTTTTACCTGTCCATTTCTGAGCTATGATTGTGACGCACCACCTATAGGTTAATGGGTGCCTCTATTTGTGGATTCTTGGTCTCATTGTTTGTTGGCAGCGACTTTTTTGCATTCCTACAATTTGCTTGTGTCCAGTGTCTTACATTTGTATCTTCTTGTTTTGTGTTTCTCCACTATCTTTGTGCGATCATTGGAACTATCTGATCATTCAATTTGACAAGGAACTTCCACTGCAGGGATGGGTAACGTTGCAGCTAACACGTGATCCTGTTTTTTCTAGAGGGTTCTTTTCTGCTAGATCCGTAACTGGACTATTGTCAGATGTTTATTCTTCAGCCGCTGGTGAAGTAGGAAAAATACACTTAATTGCAGATGAAAAGGTGTGTGAGGGGTTTGTCACATACACTTAGATTACAGTTCAACCTTAAAGAAATATATTAGAAAGAGATGAATTCTTTTTTTTTTGGTAAGTAAAGATTTATTTCACCAATTCTTAACTTTTGTTATGGCAGGTTCAAGGAGCAGTTTTTGATCTTCCAGAGGAGATCGCAAAAGAATTACTGAATAAGGAGCTACCACCTGGAAACACTATTTCCAGAATTACCAAGGTCAATTTTAAGTTGTGGTCACTGTTTCTCATTGTAGCTCTTGGATTCTGGTGTTTTGAATGGATACTCAGATTTTGTGTACCGCTCATCTCTGTGTTATGCAGTTGCCCACTTTGCAAGATGATGGGCCTCCAACTGATTACTATGGAAGGTTTTCTAACAGGGATAGGGGTTTCCGAGGAGGTTCTAGGGGACAAAGAGGTTTCAGTAACTCACGAGGATGGGATCGAGATTCTAATGAGGACGAAGGCAGGTTTGGTAATAGGCGCGGTGGTCGGAGCAACAGAAGCAACAGTAGTTGGTCTAGTAGCCCAAGAGAGAGTTCAAGAGACAGTGCAGATGATTGGTTAATAGGCGGTGGACGGTCTGGGCGGTCAAGAGATAGCTCAAGAGACAGTGCAAGTGATTGGTTAATAGGCGGTGGACGGTCTGGGCGGTCATCATCCTATGCAAATAGGGACAGGTAATTCCCCTATTGGTTGCTTTATTAGTAATTTAGTACTCCTGTGGATAACATTTGGATGACTTGAATTTAAAAGATGGAATGGAAATCTCAATACCTTGACTCCGATGATCAGTAATGTGTTCAATTTTTTGTATCAGGACCTTCTCCAGTAATGAGGATGGTATTATAGTAAATCGTTTTTAAAATTTTCTGATTTTAGCGAGCTCTCCTTTCTTTCTTTCTAACCTTAATTAACATAAGTTCCTGCTAGTTTGGCAATCTCATTCCATCAAAAGAGGAAAACCTGGAATGATTTTCCACACGATTTTAAATGTCCTGTTCTACTTGTTTCCTGACTTCCAACAGTAAAAGCTGGTGATTTGGTAGTGCAAAGGAAAGGGAGACCATACCACACATACTTTTTAAGCGCTCTAGGAGGCCCTAACCCTCATTAGTTCCCCTTTCTTTGGCGTGAATGAGATCTTATGTTAGGTGTTTCAAAAGAATTCCTGGGAATCCTATTGATGGTTTTCTGTGGTTGATTAAATAACACTGAAAACGCTGACCGTTATCTTCCGTAGTAAACTGGATTTGGATGTTATTGGGGCCACATTTGGCTGGATGTGATTGTCATTTGAATCAAAATTCACAGTAACTTTAGTATCTGATATTCCCTTTTTCTTGTCCCTAACAGAGACAGCTTTGGCGGTGCATGTTTCAACTGTGGGCGGTCTGGCCATAGGGCATCGGATTGTCCTACCAAGAAAGGTTTTTAGTTATTCTTTTCTGTGCTGCCACCGGGAGTTTTCTTACTGCTTGGATACATATGAGAGATTGCTGCTGCCAGTTCTGCTACTGCCGCTGGATGTTGGCTTGCAATACGTGTGTTGTAAACGAAGGCATTCAAGAGGTCCACAAGGTTGACGAAAGTTACTCTCTGAAGTGTCAAAGAAAAGCAGCTTGTGTCTCCCTCTCAATTCTATAGGCCAATTGTTTTGTGAATCACAAACTAATTATCCGTCTTCGATTAGGGCTCGGCCTAAGTCTGTTGTTTTATGTATTTCCTTGTTCTTCTGCCCGTTGGTGGGAGAGAATGACAACTTACAAGTAAGTGAAATTCATTGCAATGTTTCTGGATTACTACATATCCGATTGATGATGTCTTATGGACTTAGCTGAATGTCCATATCCCAGCCTAACCGTAGCCTTTCTTTGTAACTGATAGAAACCAAAGGTGCAAAAGCATACTACTACTAGCAGGTTGCCTTTGCTTTCCTGTGGTTGGAGTTGAAACAGCTCTCGTTCTGTTCATTTCCTCACATAGTATGAATGCTATATCGGTTTATCTACAAGAGTATTGTAAAGAGGCCAAAACCGCTCATTTCTTTTTGAGTCCTCATATCTAGATATTTTAAGAAGTGCCAAATACATATTTTCCTTTTGAGTTTCCAAGGAAGATTCTATGCGTTGATGACGTGACTTAAATTTGCCCCAAGAATGGCATTTTTGCAAATGACTTTTACTTAACCAATGATACAACATGAAATAACTCAAAACTTTCAATCCGCTAACTATTTGCTTCAGAAGCATGATCCCAAAGGTAGAAAGACACTAAACTGGCAAGACATCAATGTACACAAACACTCTCAACAAGAACAGGCGCGAAATTGTATGAATCCATACAAGTGCTCAACTCGCAAAGCTCATTCAATGTTTAAGGTTGTTTTCCTCGGCTCCATCAATATACTCCAAAACATAAGATGATACCCGAGCTTACAAAGCTGTGTCGCTCATTGTATGGAGTTGATGCAAAATCAAGAAGCAAAAACCTACTCGCGAAAGGTCAAGCTCACGACACTACGAACCACCACGTTGTCTAAAAATGTAAAATCATGTTCCATGTAACATGGAAAATGCACTGAACTAGTAAGATCAAAGTGTGTAGGTACACGTTCTCAACTAGACAGAGATGCAGCAAAATTGTATAGGGTCATAAGGGCGGGTCTGAACCCGCAATGTTCCACAAAGACACAACACGATACTCCAAATGTTATCGCCCCAGCATTAGTATAACATTGTCCACACAAAAGCAAAAAAAAGTAATTTCTAGTAAATTTTCCAGGTGGATGATCTGTCTATAACCCGCGTTCGAGAGGAGATTAGTTGAGGTGCGCATAGAGCTGGCCCAGACAACCAGACACGGACCATTCTTCCAAAAACAAACCTACTTGTCAAAGAGCAAGCTCATGACACTCCTCACCACCGGACCCCTCATCCCCTTCAAAACCTCCCTTACCTCCCTCTCCTCCGACAAAACCCCGCGCCTCTTCATCTCTTCCACCACCTCCCTCCCCCTCTCCTCCCCCCCTTCCCTCACCACCCCCTCCACCACCGCCACAATCGTCCCCGCGTTCACCCTCACCCCCTTCGCCATCATCTCCCCCACAACCCTCCTCCCCTCCTCCACCATCTTCCCATCCCCACACCCCACCAACCCTTTCACCAACACCGAATACGTATACGCATTCGGCATCACCCCACACCCCAGCATCCTCTTGTACACCTTCAAAGCCTCCTTGGCCTGGCCCGCATTCACGTACGCCTCGATCACCGCCGTGTGGGCCACCACGTCGGGCATGTGACCCTCATCTTTAATCTGCTTAAAAAGCTCCAAGGCCTCGTGGGTTAACCCGTCCTTGGACAATCCGTCGAACATCTTGACTGCATTGTTGAACAACCCTTCCGTTCGGATCTTGTGGAAAACTTCTTGCAAGTTAGTCGGGTCGTCAGGCTCCTCTATCGCTGGTTTCTTGTTAAACGGGTCGTACGGCGGCGGCAACTTGCTCTTGTCGACCGCGGGTTTTTTGACTGGTTCGGGATCGGAGTCGGAGTCGGTATCAGAGAGGGAAAAATTGGTCAGTTTGGGGTTTCTTTTAGTGGCGTCGGAGGTGCTGCAGAGTAGTCTGGTAGAAGTAGTAGTAGTAGTAGTAGTAGTAGAAGGTGGAGAAAATGGGGAAGGGAGTAGAAGGGATGGGGAGGGGCGGAGGAGACGGGGGAGGAGAGAGAGCGGGGAAGAGGAGCGAGAGAGAAGGAGGAGAGATCGAAATATGGCTGTGGCTGCGGCCATTGTTGTGCTCCTCTGCTCAGTGAGTTCTGAAGCGATTTCTGAGGAGAGAATTTATTTTTATTTTTTGGTTTTTGAAGTTTTGGAGAGAAGAATCTAGAAGGCGGAGAGCGGTTGCGCGCGGTTTTCTGCTAGGGTCGTGTTTGGTTTGCGAAAAATGGAATAACGAGTGTTAGGTTTGCGGTGTACCCCCGTTCCCGCTAACTGATTTTTAGGTTTTTTTCTTGAATATATTTTTTAAAATATATTTACATAAGAGTCATAATTTTTTATTTTTTCGATTTCTTTCGTCGAAAAAAATCAATAATACATAAAAATTTGACGCAAAATAAAAATTGTGAAAAAAAATTAAATGACAAAGCTAAAAAGTTGAACGGGTTAGAATTGCCTTTCGCCGCTTCATTATTGCATTAATCTCTTATTTTTAGAATTTGGGTGTTTAATGTAAATGACATATTTGCTCTCTCACCCTACATGCATAATCCATCAAAAAGCTTTTCTCAATCTTCGCTCTCACGGATATTAGTGGATTAGAATGTGTTTCAAAGACTTTTCACGCTTGTGCTCATTCTCTTGCTCCCAACACCCCGCAAGCGAATTAATGTGACCTAGCTCTCACCAACATCATCAATGTTCATTTAGATGATTGTTTCCTAAATGGAACCATTCCAAATATAGTAAACTCTAATTTACTATACAATATTGGCAAAAAAAAAAAAAAACTGACAGTGAAAAAAACATACCGGCAACATATCTCTACCGAATAGTATGCAATAACCTCAAGGGATCTCCCTCTAAAAAAAAAACTCGACAATGAAAAAACCATACCGGCAACATAGACATTTCTCTGCCGAATAGTACGCAATAACCCCGAGGGATCTCCATCTCGAGAATATAAAAATGTCATATCCATTTCCAAGATGAAAGCAACAGTAACAAAATTGTGAAAGAAGCAGACGAGGCCACTGCTTCAAGTTCAGATCAGTAAGATCTACAAGACCCTCTTGATGAGGAGGGAAAAAATGAGCACTTGGATGAAATGGATTCACTGATTATCACTTGTTGCTTAAATCTGATTCTGCCGGATTGATGTGAGAATCATCAGATGAAGCGCCGGAGGTTGGCAAGGCATTGTGCGTGCTTGTATTTGGAAGGTATGAATAAGCAATAACAGAAGTTCCAATTGCCACTGACAGTCCAATACAGCCCCAAATCCACTTTCGCCGATTCTGTCTCTTTTGTCGCTGCCTCCGTGCAACCTCTGCATAATTTGACAGGAAACAATATAGGAATCATGTAGAGAAACAAGACACCATTACACAAACAACTGTAAGAGAAGCGCCTGCGCATACCATGATGCAGGTGATTACCACTTATAGGGGTTGGAATCTTGGGCTAACACAACCCGAAAATTAAATATTGATTCAACAAGGTCAACATAAAGGTATGGCAGAGGCTATAAAAGGGGGGAAAGTGCAAAAGTGGTGAAAATTTCCAGGCTCCCTAGCTATATCCTCTTCATCCAGTTACAAATGCACTAAGTGTTCAACCACAGGTTCAATGAGAAACATAATTATAACAGAACTTTTCATTACCATTTTATGTCATATGCAATGTTCTATTTACACAAAAAGATCCGGGCTCGAGTATACTTCCTAGTTCCTACTATACTGCCATATCCGAAACAACTCATACGTTTCTTGACAAGATTCATGAACTACCCATAACCAAAGAAAGTCCTTTCGGCTCTGTTCACTCATAACTCATCAGGAAAAAATCACGATAGAGTTAAGTAGTAGAACCATGAAGTACAAACACTCTATGCAAGTGGAGAAATTATGCAATCTTAGAAAGTAATTAACCCCCATTTCAGCACTGAAACCTTGGTTAATTTGTCGCCTGATGTATAGGGACAGAGAAGATGAAGATAAATATGATGCGCTGTCAAGATAATGATTATAGGCCAACTTCCATAGAGTTCCTCTAATAATATCAAAAGCACCAAATGAAGAAAACCAAGGACAAGGATAACATACCCATAACTTCTTGGTTCCTCTGGGACATTTCATGGTTAACGGCCTCATAGTACTGCAATTTGTCTCGCAATCGGGAGATTTCTTGGTCTTTGGATTCAATGATTAACTCTGCAGCTATTTCAGCTTCAGCACGTGCTTGACCCCTTCCTATTGCTTCAGCCACAAATCTAGTAACTTCTAGTTCCTGGCAGCACTGCTCTAGAACATCAATCTCCAGCTGCGTACTAGTGGCATTTGGGGGACTAGGAAATGTTAGCCCTGTTTGGGATAGAAGACTGGCTAGCCTCTGCCACTGACTGTACATCTGAGTAACAGCATGCTCAGCAGTCTTTCGTCTTTCAATCTCCTCAAGAAGACTGAGCCTCGCTGCACGTAGCTCTGACTCAATTTTTGGTCCATATGTGGAGGACAAATTTGAAATAGATCCATCAGAGGAGAATTCTGCAACATCTCAGTTACGGAAAAGCTAGTAAGTGATAACTCAACATCTCCAAATCAAGGCACTCAAACTTGTTCAGAAAGTTGTTACTCCAAACTTCACCCTATCATAAATGACCAACTAGATTGCTGAACTCTCTCTCTCTCTCTCTCTCTCTCTCTCTCTCTCTCACACACACACACACACACACACAAAAAAAATATATAGAAAGAAAATAAAATGGAACAACATACTATAGGTACGGAAAGAAGACAAGGGTAAGACAACTCATACAATATTTGCATGAAGAGTGGGGTACCAACAGGAGAGAATGGACTTGTTCAGGTGTCAAGAGGCAAAACAATAGGCAATGCACGAGTTTAGGTGTAGAGATGTGAGCTAACCTCTCCACAAAGATATAATATTTTACCATGGTATGTTAACCAGACTATCAACTCTAATTAACCAAGTTCCAAAACCTACGAAGGTCATGTGTCGGCATTGCAAGTCAGAATTGCAAGTCTAAGAAACAAGTATACACAAAAATATTAAATTTGATAAAACTTGGCCTTAATCCAATCTTATTATGAATTATCCCATCAATCACAATCATATTATAATATAAATGCAGAATAAAAATGCTAATGACACATTTACAAGGCACTAACAACAGAACTCCCACCGTTCTCGTAAGACATACATTGAAAGAGTAGACATCTATCGAGATTGCTCATGGGACTTCCAAAGAATCCAAACCACTCCAAGCCTTCTATAGTTCTATCCCAATCAACTAGAGCTGGCTACGTGAATCCTTTTCAACATTCCACGCTGTCAAAATCTTCTGTGTTTAGATTTAGTAATACATACTGTCCTTTATCTCCATTTAATGCAACCCAACCGGGCTTACAACAAACAAAAAAGCCGAGCCAAGCTTTAGAATGCTAAAGTTTGTTTAACTTGAGACTCAATGAAAACTTTAGTGGAGCTCGAGCCTAATTGGCCTCTGTTTAAGTTTAGCTCAAGCTTGTTCACGAGCCTTAACGAGCAAAAAATACTACATATTTATGCTAACATACAAGTCTAGTGCTATAAAAAAAATTCTACATAAAGAAGCTCATACATATATTTATTAAAAACAAAAAGTTTAAACACAAAAAGTAAAGAAGTTTTCATTAAGTGCATATATAAGTTATACAACCTATACAAGTATAAATCTATACATGTTCAAGTCTATACATGAAATTTTCATTATAGCATAGGTTCATGAGCCTGAGCAGAATACTGTAAGATTCCAGCTCAGCGCTTTCATTAAATGAGCCTAAAATTGATGCTTAGGTTTGGCTTGTTTAATAGACGAATCGAAAATCGAACCCGAACCGACTTTTATGGAGCGGCCAGTTCATTTGCAGCCCTAACCTTAAGTAACTTGGGTTATCCAGATACATGGTGAAACAGCTCAAGTAGTTATATGATTTAATCCTCTTTGATAACTATTTCCCACAGTTACCGACCATAGGCATGCGTTCAAGTTCTTAACATAAGGAAAAACAGCAATTACCACAGGCAAGCGTTCAAGTCCTAAAGACCTAATTCCACATAATGAAGGCAAGCAAACAATATCGAAAGAGACTATAGATAGAAACGACGGTAACAAACCGACCTTCGTCGGCATCAAAGAATTCTCCCTGATTCGACACAACGCTCCGACACTCAGCTACCTGCCTCCCACACTCCTCCACCACCTCCGTCGAGCTCCCGACACTCGCGGCCTCGCAACGAGGATCCAAAAAATCATCGTCTACAACCTCATCACAACCTCCATTTAGATCATCTCCCTCCCCACCAACAAACTCCTCGCCAAACAAATTCTCCTCCACCACTTCCCCAACAACCACCTCGCCACAATCACCACTCGAACTCAAATCCACATCCAAATTCGAATTCAAATTCAGATTCTTCTCGTCGTCTCGAGCCCTAACGACGGCGTCTCTCCCGCGCCGCTTGTGGTTAACGACGTACGGAGACGGGGAGACCGGATCGTACGAGGAGTCCGGGATCGGAGCCGGAGCCGGGGTTATGTACAGAGCGGGAGATATGTATATGTGATTCGGAGCTTGAGCCCTCTTATGATTGCTACCGTCGTCGGTAAGGGAAGAAGGTCTGGCGGTGGCGCGGGGCGGCGAGTCCGAGGGGTTTTTGTGGACGGTGGGCTCGAGCAGGGTCTCCCACGCGATTCTGGTGAAGGTCGGCATGGTGAGAGAGAGAGAGAGAGTCAGGGGGGGTGCATAGGAAACGAGCTGCGCCGCCTCTGGCAAGGGTTTTTTTAAGAGAGAGAGAGGGGGGGGGGGAGGGGGGGAGGGGGAATATGTATGGGTGTATGTATAGGTTAGGGGAAAGGAGGAAAAGAGTGTTGACCAAGACAGAGGAGGAGGAGGGCTTCTTCTCTCTTTTTTTCCAACGACCTATGACGTTGGGGATTGCGAAGTGAAGGGGCGACCCAAAAGTGGGGAGAGTATTTTATGGTGTTTGGTTTTGAATTTTGAACATTGTTGGCTTTTACTTCAAGACAAGAACAAGAAATATGAAGAGGTGGACCATGCCAACAGAGGATAACTTCTTTTACAATTCAAGAAACAAAAAAAAGATAACTTTTTCTAATAGTTTTTTTTCAACGGCAAAAAATAAATTTTATTACTAATATTTGAAATTGTTACAAAAATTAATAATGGACAATGATAGCAACGACCCGAGACCTAATCTCTTGATTAACAAGATGCCAACCTTAATGAGAATTGTGCAATGTTGATCAAGAGGAGACACTTGAAAAGCCTAAAATTCAAATATCTGGGACAAGCCCAACAATTAAACCAGATGGGACGCAGTCCAAAACACCTAAGGGCGTTGTCTCCATTCGAGCCGTCCATGCTTGGTAATGGATGACTCAGATTTCACCTCGGCAATGCACGATTGAACGGTTGAGGTTTGTTTGGCTGAAATGAAATCTTAGCCATCCATTGCTGGGTATGGACGGGCCTTGATTGATAGAAGGGATTGGATTACGTGGGATTGTGGTGAGTGGATTATTAGTGAGGGGACTCTTTGGGAGTATAGTCCCTCATATCCCATATTTGTTTGTGCATGAGATTCAACAACGAACAAGATTAATCCTGTGTTTTCTACGTTTGTTTTGAATACTGCTTGACAATGATTAATGACTTAATTGTCCATATTGCCCTGCCCTTAGTGCAATTTATAGATGAGTGATTATATTTGAATCCAAAAAATTATCTCCAACCCCAACTACTCTTTACAACAACCTCAATTAATTTGATCAAAAAAAAAAAAACTTGATTTTCAATTGACTATGTTGCCTCCAAAGCAATTTACAAACTCACCGATACCCTTGTTCTTTAGCTTTTTTTTTTTTTTTGGGTGGCGATTAGCTTTTTATGGTGGCGTTTAGCTTCCACAACCCCAAGAGAGGATGGGCGGATTAATCCAATCCTACCTCCAATCCCCCCAATCAAAACATGCCCTTATGGGACAAAAGGATCCCCGAGTTTGGACTTTTAGGCTCTGTTTGTTTGGGTGTAAAATGTTTTACAATGTAAAATATTTTCCATGTAAAATATTTTTTTAGAAAACAAACTTCAAACTTCTATTTCCCGGTATTTGGTTGATACTTGAAAAATATTTTCAAAAATCAACAAAATAGTGTAGAGAGATAGAAGGGGGCTTAAATAGTGGAGAGATTTGAGAATATTTGAATTGATCATGGCTCAGGACTAACGATCGAGGAAATTGAGCAGTGAGAATTGCAGTAGAAGACAGCGGGTTCATTTCAGAAAATAACTTACGAAAGATTTAAGGGTAAGTCATTTTCATCAAATTAATGAAAAATGTTTTACATGTAAAATGTTTTTCTCATTTTTGACACAACCAAACACCGAAAAATAGGTAAAACATTTTACCAAAAAATATTTTACGCCCTAACAAATGGAGCTTTAGGGTTAATTTTGTTGTTTGAAATTACGTAAATGTAACAAGATACAGTAAAATTTTCGCCGTCTACTTTTGGAATCCGCATTCTCTCCGTTACATTCAATGGAATCTTCATTCCATTTAAAATAAGAATTTGACACCTCTCTTGTCTTACAATGGACGGATGGACGGACGAGATGAGATTGGCTTCATAATTTTAAGTTTTAACAAAACTACCCTGATTCGATTACCTCATTAAAGTTATAAATTACCTTTTACACTTAAGCAAAAAACACTAAATTTATGTCAAAGTGTCCCGCACTTGAATTAAGTTGGGGCTGCACTTGCGAAAACCAAAGCCTAAAATTGGCCAATTACCAGCAACAGTCATCGTCCCTGCCCCTCTCTCCCCCCTTCGCTTCACTCGTTATTCACTTGCAAATCCAAATCTATGATTTCCTTTTCTTTTACATGTCATGCGCTTAGTTTGATTACAATATTGACTATTGAAACAAGTTGGAAATAGTAGTTCATAACTTCACTCCTCTCGTACACTAATATTTTTGTCTTGACAGAGAATTTTCTTTTCTTTTTTTCTTCAAGTGTAAAAGGTAATTTATGGCAGTGAAGTAACCAAATTGGCATAGTTATATTAAAAGTTACGAAGCCGGGCTCATCTTGTTCGTTCATTTTAAAATAGGTGGGGTGTCAAGACCTTATTTAATAGAATGAAGATTTCCATTCCATACGTGGAATGAAGATCTCCATTCTATGAGAGGATGTGGATCCTACTTTTATCTGTCGAAGGGTGATTTGCTCCTTAAGCCTCCCTTTATTGGAGTTTCCTCCATATCCCTGTTATTGTCCTCTTGACTCTGGGCGCCTATCTCTCCCCCTTTTCCCTTCTCTAATTTGGTGTTCATCATTCATCTTCCAAATGCACAGCTCCAGCTCATCCTCATCCATATCCCTTTCTAGGCTTTTATTTGTTTAGGGTTTCCGGGTCCAGCCTATCCTATATAAGTATATATTATCGTATCTGATCACTTCTAACTCTCTTCGAACCATGAACATTGCTTCCTTCAGTATTTCTCACAGCTTTCCCGCGTCTTTCTTTGGAAATCTCGTTTCTTCGTGAAACATTGGCTAGGGTATTGTCTTCCATGGCATTTGTTGGCAACTCAAAGAATAACTCCCACTGTGGTCGCCAATTGTGGAGGCTTGATTTAGGACTCCCGTTTGTACTGAGATTTACTTCCTCCGTCCCTCTTTAATTATCCACTACGATTTTGTATACATTTTCAATAGCTTATATCTCTCGGCGTAATTGTTAAAAATATGTAATATACGTTGAGAGATATAAACCGTTTAAAATACACGCAATTAAATAGGGGCGGAGGGAGTACCTTTTGAGCTCCTACTTACTTTGACCATTTGGCTTGTTGATTGCGAAAGAGAAATTGTCCCGTTCCAGAAACCTTCTTAAAAAATAAGGCTAATTTTAGAAATAGTCCTTCTAGTTTGCGCTCAATCTTAATTTCGTCCCTATAGTATTAATTGTGTCATTTTTAATCCTATAGTTTATATTTTGTCTCAATTTGGTCCATCTCATTGATGGCGTTACTCGTGAGCAAAATTGACATTTCGCTCTTAGAGAGACAAAATTGAGATAAAATACAAACAAGTGATACTATTTTAGAAAATTTATATATATTTTTATTTTGCAAAGACAAACTCACACCTAAAATCTTTCTCTGATTGAATAATCAAAATGTATTGAGGAAATTAAAAAATTTATTTTCAAATATATTACAAATAATATTATGAAATTCGAAAAGTATCCCTTAGTTAAATATCTTTGCATCGATTTTTTTTCAATGGATTTATTTTAATTTTTACAATCCCGTTATGTATGTTCTTTTCTATGCGATTACGAAATAAAAGTTGTTATGAAACACTTTGTTAGTCTTTATATGAAACATTTTCTTTCTTTCTAATAGGGAAAATAAAGAAATTTTTTTTTTTGATGAATAAGGAAAAAGTTGTGATGAAACATTTTGTTACGAAACATTTTTCTTTTTTCTAATAGCGTAAAAAAGAACATTATGAGATTGTAAAAATCAAAATAAATCCATTGAAAGAAAAAACCAATACAAAGTTATTTAACTAAGGGATTCTTTTCGAATTTCATAATATTATCTATATTATATTCTAGAATAATGTTTTTTATTTCCCTAATATATTTTTATTATTCAATCAAAGAAAAATAATTAAGGTGAGAAAGATATTAGGTATGAGTTTCTCTTTGCAAAATCAAAAATAAAATGTAAAATTTTTAAAACAGTCCCTCTAGTTTGCATTTTGTATCAATTTCGTCTCTCTACGAGTGAAATATCAATTTTACCCCAGAGTTCTGTTAGTTCTAATAACACCGTCAGTGAGAGGGACCAAATTGAGATAAAATATAAACTACAGGGTTAAAAATGACACAATTTATATTAGAGGGATGAAATTGAGATTGCACGCAAACTAGAGGGACTATTTCTAAAATTAACTCTTAAAAATAAGCAGTTTATTTCACATTTTCAAACTAAAAAATAATGTAAATGAAAAATATTTTTTTGATTTTTTTTGCACCATTTAAAAGATCTCAATGAAATTTATCAAACAAGATCTATAGTGCTAGAGAAATTATTTGCTTAAACACATAATTTTTGAGCTTGAAATTAATTTCTTAAAAAATAAGTACGTATTTACCATGGCCACCAAGCTACAACCATGGTTAAGCTCATCATTACAATTTTTGCAAAAAAGATACTCCCTCCACCCTAATTTAATTATCATTTTTCGGAGTTTGTGCACTTTTCAATTGATTATATCTTGTAATTTATAATGTTTTAGGTGATTTCGAAAATATTGTATTATAAAAAAAAATCAAGATCTATCAAATAAGCAAAAATTATTTGCTTAAACACATAATTTTTGAGTTTGAAATTAATTTCTTAAAAAATAAGTACGTATTTACCACGGCCACCAAGCTACAACCATGGTTAAGCATCATCATTACAATTTTTGCAAAAAGATACTCCCTCCGTCCTAATTTAATTGTCATTTTTCGGAGTTTGTGCACTTTTCAATTGATTATATCTTGTAATTTATAATATTTTAGGTGATTTCGAAAATATTGTATTATAAAAAAAAATCAAGATCTATCAAATAAGATCTATATTGGACATAAAATTCATTACCAATTTGAAGATATAATTAGTTTTTTTATTCAGTTAGAATAAAACTGAGACAAGTAAATTAAGACGGATGGAATATACGTGTATGGATCTGATATGTCTGATTCCTGATACAATTAATAGGACAATTGAGGATCATTTTGGAGCGAAAAGTCTACGGTTCCCGACCAAAGGGATCCCGACACCCTGCCGGGCCCATTCCGGACACAAGACGGCCGATCTTAGTACAAAAACATGGAGTGTTTGGAACGAGCACCTACACACATCGGATGCCGTTGATTCTCATTTTTTTATAGAATTTTTGAACGGCTCGGATCGACCGTTCGATAGCTGGAGCGGGCCCGCCGGGACATCAGGATCCAATTGAAATCCATTTGGGGGTCGAAAACTATAGCACCACTGATTTTGGAGATGCATGTGCTCAAGCTCTCTCATACTCCCTTTTCAACTGCCAACTTTAACATTGAAGATGCATCATTACACGTTGAGATTGTAAATATGCTCCGCGTCTTAAGGCCCGGTTCCAAAACGCCAAAAAAAAATTTTATTTTTTAAGAAGGAAATTTTAAATTCAAAAATTATCGGCTTATTAAAATTTAAAAATATGCAATATGAATTTTGCTTGAAAGATCTCATTGATATCTTTTAAATGATGCAAAAAAAATTAAAAAATTATTTTTTATTTATATTATTTTTAAATTTAAAAATATGAAATAAGCTGTTTTATTTTTTAAAAAAGGTTCTTCAACATGATGCTTGGACATTAATGATTTTTCGAGAAATTCATCCCTCTCGGACGTTGAACTACATTCGAGATGGCTGTCGACCGCTGGTAGTTTGAATTAGAAATCGCTGGCTAAATTGATGTTTATACTAGTCAATTGACCTTGGTCGTTGATTGTATCCGACGGAGTAACTTGCAGTCTTTTTTGAAACACTTTGACTTCTCTAGATAAATTTGACTTCTCATGATAAAATTGTCTCAATGTCAATTACGTTTGCTTATGACCTGTTTGATCTTTTATACTCCTTCCGTTTCAAATTTTTTGTCCGGTCTGCAAAATAGAATGTTAAAAATAATACTACAATTTTTATAAGAAAAAATCAAAAAATTTTCAACAACTTACTAGATATCAATGAGTATTTTTAATTTGTGAGAAAAATTTAAAATTTTTCTTAAAAAAATTGTATTATTTTTAACTAACACGTTTTTTTTTCTTCTCTTAATCTTTATAAAATTCGGGTCAAATTTTCACATCATGTTTTTTCATTTCCATGAGATGAGATGAATTGAAAAAATATAAAAAACATGAATTTGAAATTTTTTCAAAAGAATTACTAATAAAACTGTGAAAAAACTCCTAAAAAGTTACAGTGCATCCCACGTACGGGGCTATATAATCCGGAGCAAATACAAAACGAGAGACCAGCACACGATAACAACAATGCATCCCACGTTTTGAGCCGTCCATTTGTTTCCTCTCATACCTTTCCAACTCACTCCAAACATGAAACATGCATCACAGGTTCTCTCTCTCTCTCTCTCTCTCTCTCTCTCCATGGACGCCATCCTATTTGGAGGGCCTTCACCTGCGCTTACAACAATCAACAAAACCTGCAAATCTTTCTCTCCCTTCTCCCTTCCTCTCTCTAGAAACCAATTCACATTCAACACCGGCACTAACAAGTACTACTCTCTTCGGAATTCTCCTCACAAGGTGGAGAGCAGCAGAGGAAAAAGCGGAGACGACGTCGCTTTCCGCGGCGAGGCGGCCTACGAGGCCGAGCGGCTGGGACTCGACGCCGAGGCGCGGCAATCGATGGCCGAGGCGTCGGAGAGAGAGGCCGCCGACGGGACCAACCCGAGTGCTTGGAAATGGGCGATACGAAAGCGGGTTTGGGACACGATGGAGGCCAACAACGTGGCCCAGTTCCCTCGGCCCGTTCACCACCGAATCCCTAACTTTGTTGGCGCTTCAGCCGCTGCTAATAAGGTTCATAACTTCCTATAAAAGTGATTCTGACAATTTTTTTAATATTCCAAGTGGACTTCAAAATTTGTCGTTGTTTAGTGCTTTATTTAAATTGGGATTGACTTATTCACGGAGGCGGTCGTCATTCCCGTATTCCCGGAACGGCATGATGTTGGCCGTTAACTCTTTCCCCGAGAAAGTTTCATTTAAATTCGGACTATCCAAAACCGAAATGGATGCACGCAATTTACCTCCGTGAATAACTATTTATGGAAAGCTCCGTTAAAAAGCTTTCCTCATTTAGATTACACACCACACGAAACGGGTTGACTTAGTAGTCAAGGTGGGATTTAAGGGTTTATTCTCTCTTAGGTTCAAAACGCTATCAACTCCTTTGGATTTTGGAGCCAGTCCATAGTGGCTTTTAATTGGACCCCACAAGTGGACTATGGGATTGGTCACGAATTTAATTATATGATTAGTCAAGGTGTGCATGAGTTGGCCGAACACCTGACTTTTTTAAAAAAAAATTGCATATTACACAAGCACTAAAAGGTGAATTTTGGAATGCATTTATAAGAGGCTGGAGTGCAAAAATCGTTTTTCAAATTTATTTGGACTGATTGTATTGTGAAAATCTTATGGCAGTTAAGTGAATTGGATGTGTTCCGAGCGTCCAAGTGTGTAAAGGTGAATCCAGATTCGCCACAAAAGCAAGTCAGACTCCTTACACTTGAGGGTGAGTACTGTTATTCTGCTATAGATTCGCAAACTCTATGACTTACTAATCAGTTTTCGATGAAGGTACTGCTGTATGTCATTAGGCGTTTGTGAAGTCTTATCACTTTTATAAGTACCGGACACCTAACGACGTGTATTAAGGTAGTTCATTGATGCAAACCTTGTGTAGGCAATGTTATGCTGGTTACTTTTGGTACTGATATTGTCGTCTTCTTTTTAATGGGATTACATGATGAAATCTAGTGCAAGCTGTGAACGTAGCTGATTTTGTTGAACAATATATATTGGTGTGTCGTTTTGACTTTTGAGTTTGGCTAATTGTATTAGGCAGACAGTTTTATGTGTATAGGTTGCGTTGACAACTCTGTATTTGTGGTTTGTTGTCCTTAGTTGTTTGCATCTGGAATTGGTGACAGTTAGTATTGTCAAGTTCTATGATTCCACGCCCTGACCAGTGACCGCCCTCATTTGTATGCAGGTGGAAAGATGTTATTAACTCCTCAACCACGTCTAAGGACAGGCTTTTTCTCAATCGTTGAATTGCATATGCTAACTCCTAGTACCCTCAGTGAGGCATGCACTTCTGTTGGCGTTGCCAAGTATGGAAGGCCGATTGGATTGGATGAAAAGATAAAGGTGGATCTGATTGTTATCGGTTCAGTGGCTGTTGACCCAAACACGGGTGCTCGGCTTGGCAAGGGTGAGGTATATCAGTTTCATTGTTGGATAACATTTTGGGCTTTAACATTTTAGACCAGCGAACATGTGAGGTTGCCGTGGTGGACTTGGAATTATGGTTGGCCAGACATTTGAGTAACTTGTGCTGACAATTAACTCGTCTACTTATCTAATGTTTATGCTGCTGCCATCACTTCATGAATTCTGTGGAAGTGTCATTTGTAAAGAAAGAGGAGGCACCTTCTGCTTTTTCCCGAGGTTGGGAGCTAATCAATGTATCCTCAGGGGGAAATTCCCTTGAAGTGTTTGCTTTAAATTTTTTGCTTCGAATATTATGTTTAAGCATTTTAATTACTACTGGAAGGGTCCATGTGTCATGTCATCACCTTAAAATAGGGGCGTGCGCTCACACACAGAGTGAGAGAATCTTTTTAGACCAGCTTGTAGTGTCACTACATCTTACTATGATTCTCAGCTCACTATTCCTCAAATGAGGGCAAAGTTTTGAACCTCACACAAGGGTCGAATTTGATAATTTTTTTGGTTACATTGATTGAGGACCCCTAATTGAAACATCAAAGAAGACAGAGAAGAATGTGGATATTTATTTGTGTAATTCCATGGAAGTGATTAGACTATGGTTTTTTAGTTGAATAGTTGGTGCTTAGGTGAGGTTGTGGGATACGTGTCTAACAATTCTACCAAATCTAAAACACTTGGATCCTCTTATTTTTATTTATTTGGTGAGAAATATCATTATGGCATTAGGCGAAAAAACCGCTCAGTTTATCTAGGATGGAAGCATTTCTACTTTTTTACATGGACTTGGCAGTTGGTCTAATGGTCGGCAGAAGCAGTTTGTGTTGTGAGATCTTGGGTGCAAGCTAATGGAGCAGCAATGAAACCCTGCTGCTAGTACTATAACACATTAACCCCCTAAAATCCTAATCTCGAAAAAGAAAAAACAATTTTTTTATATGTATGGAAAAAGAGAAATTCCATATTTTCTCTTTAAGCTGTTTGATTTATACATATGTATATCCAATATAACTGAAATAAGTGAGTGTCAGTTGCGTCCCATACGCATACCTAACATTTGGATGCATATCCCAATATTTTAAGGTTTCAGTTTTGGAAGATCTGAGTTTGGACATGCACTCTGCAAGTGATAATTGGGCAGAAAGTCGTGCAACATGGGCAGTTGGATACTCTATTTAACAATGTTTGGAGAAGGAAAATTCACATTGGATAGTAAGAAAGAAATCTAGCCTCCCACGTGCATGGCTTAAATATCTCCAAAGCCCCTCAGTCTTCTTTAATTTTAAGTCAACTTCTGAAGGAGTAGCATCTGATATCAGTAGACATTCTGATATGATAGAGAACATTTGTGATGGATACAAGATTCAATCACTTATATCCAACTTTTTGCTTCACTTTCTTATGCCCTCACAGTAAATATTAGGGAGGAACTCACACCCAATACTCGTACATATCTCCTTGTAAGCTAGTTTGGGTGCATTCAATTTAAGAATTTACGAGGACTTGTACTTTTTCCATGCATAAGAAGAACAAATTTTCTGCAGGGATTTGCTGAACTAGAGTATGGGATGCTGAGGTACATGGGTGCAATTGATGATTCAACACCAGTTGTCACATCTGGTGAGAATTGTTCAAGTTATTTTCTTGCTGAAATAAGAGAATGGAAGAGACAATAAGACAACAGAGAGAACACGACAAGAAGAGAAGAGAGAGAGTTGAAGACAAGATGAGAGATAGAGAGACCTACTTTTTATAGTTTGGGTACTGTAACAAATTAACAATTATAGTTTCAATGCACTAAAACTTTTGATTTTTATAATTCCAAACACTTGAAATGTTTTTATATATAATTTCTTTTTCTTCGCTCTATAGTCTCTTGAGACATGTCCTTGGGGAGCCTGAGCGGGGGACAGTGTCCAACTGAAAATAATGCAAAAAAGATTTGGACACTTAAAATTTGGGTCACATGTCTGGAGCGTATCGGGAAAGGACTGAAATAATGCAAATTGAGTGTCGGACATGGTCTTCGGAGCGTGTCCCGAGCTTGTCTGTATTTGTGTCTGTGTCTAGATAGTGTCTGACATCAGTACGTTGCCTTCAACGATGTGTCCGTACTACATAGGACACGACTCTATACATGAAATTTCCTTTCCTTTGTGCCTTAATCTTACTTCATTGTGATTACCATGTTATGGATCATTTGTTTACCACTTCACCTGCAAACCAGGGTCGCATATGTGGCGATAATTCTATTTCTTCCTCCAAACTAGTATATGAGCATGGGTGATCTCTTCACCCATTGCCAACTTGTTTGGAATTTGGATGCTTTAACGTATTTTGATACCCCAGGCACCACGAAACACAGTTTGATTCCCTCAGGTGCTGTTATGTGTTTCTCCATATTTGAGCAACTAGAAAGTAGGTTTTCAACATGAGCATAAAGTTTCCAACTTAGAATGTATTCTAGCTTGAGTATTGCAAAGAATTGGTTGCATGCTATTAACCTAAGTAGATTTCCAAGTTGAGGTATTATTCATTGAATGAGAAGTTCAAATTCCTTGGAGCATGATGAATGTTCATCTTATGATGTACATAAACGGAAAATATTATTGTTTAAAACTGTAACTTGAAGACCGCCTTCAATGTTAGCAGTGGTAATGTGCAAAGAAACACAGTCAGTGTTATACTTCTACTTCCATCTGTATTATGCTATTAAGAATTGCCATTTGAATAGCATGAAAATAACAACCCTTACTCAAATGGGCAATGCGACTCCCATACAGGCATTTTCCCGGACATCTGACTATATTCCTCTTATCAGGGTTCTCCACATCCTTTTCGGTGTGATATTGTGGTCAAACTACTGTGATATTGCAATCTTTCGAATGTTTGAGTTCCAAGTATATTTCTTTCCAGATGGCTAACATCTGCTGTTGCAGTGCATGACCAACAATTGGTAGATGATATTCCAGTTGAGAAGCTATTAATCCATGATGTACCGGTTGACATCATATGCACTCCAACGCAAGTTATTTTTACCAGAACACAAATCCCAAAGCCTCAAGGTAAGCTAGACTCCTCATTCTTTCTTCCTTTTTTATCGGCGGACGTCAGTAATGTTAGAATAGTTAGATTAACAACTTAGAAGAAAAGTTGAACTCCTGACCTCATTTCTCTTAGCACTTGAGTGCACCCCTAATGTCGTTGGGCCAAATGCATCTTAGCACTAGACTCATCATTCTGGCTCTTAATTCATCAGCCAGTATCAAATTTCTCTCTTCAGAGGGATGATCAAATATTTTTAGACTCATTTTTATGGACAAGTCGTGACCACTACTACTTGAGGGGATCAAGCGACCTCCTTGGAGTTAGAAAATGTGCTAAATTTTTAATATTATTCAGTATGCAATTTGGGTTTTCTTTAATATTGTGTTAGAATAGAGTATTAGAATAGTTAGTCTTTGTCCCACATCGGATAGTTGGAGTTATGTAACAAGTCACTAAGCAATATAAATAAAAGCTCTCTCTTGTGTTAGGGTTAATTAATACCCTATACACTTTTCTTACTCTCTCCTTCCAAACAACATGGTATCAGAGCCTAACCCTAATCCACCCTAGATTATATGCGTCTAAACCCACCCACCAGCCTTAAACCCTAATCTACCGACCCTAAACGCAGACCCTCTACTGACGTCATCACCCCACCTACTGTAAACCCAACCCCCGACCCTCTTCTTTCTGCACCCAGCGAACCTGCTCAGCACCCAGCGACCGGCGACCATTGCCGACCGTCGCCCAGCCTCCGGCGACCGTCGCCGAGCCTCCGGCGACCCTCGCCAAGCCTCGTCAGTCTCCGGCGAACTCTCCGGTACCCTCCTGGCTGCTGATTCTGACTTCTGCTGTTAATTTCGTACTCCATTCTGCTCTTGTTTAGTCTGATCTCTACTCCACGTTGATGTAAGTTGGGTATTTCAATTGGGTATTTATGATTTGTGCATATCTCAGTTGGGTATTTCAGTTTGGGTATTACACGATCTCTGATCAGATTCTCAATGTTGTGTATTGATTATTGAAGTTTTGTTGGGTTGTTGCCTTTGTTGATTTCGTTGAACACTTGGATTGGTCTGCTTTGTTGCTGTTACGGATGTCGCATGCTGTTGGGCTGGATGATTTGGGTTGTTAGTTGTTAGCTGTTGATTAGTTGGCATCCAAGGTTTGATCGGTCGATTGTTTAGTAGTTTGAAGGTGTGTGGTCATTTATTGTTTGGATTGCCTCTATTTTGTACGGTACAATGTCTGCAGAAGAGACTAAGTCTGCTTCTTCTTCCGCTGTTATTGGTAGCTCTGCTCGTTCTTCTCGATTTCGGGAGAGGCTATCTATTACCTCTACACTTTTGAATGGCAAAAATTATGTTGTTTGGGCTAAAGCAGTTGAGGTATATTATTTGGGTGAGACATTGTATCATTTTTTGACAGATGACCCCCTGCAAACTGCTGCCACATATGGGGCATGGGTGTCGAGGATGCCCGGATTCGATCTGAGTTATGGAATAGTATGGAAGACCATATTTCTAGCACTGGTCTTCTTACCTACAGCCAAACAAGTATGGACACAGGCTCAGGAATGTATTCTGGTGTTAACAATCTCCGTCGCACATATGATCTTCATCAGTCCTTCTTTTCTATCTCACAGGGTGATTTATCCTTGGAGCTTATTATTCCAAGTTTCGTGGTATTGTGAGGGCTCAATATCTGTGAGCCTATTTCTACTGATGTTCAGCTTATGTGGCGCCAGCGTGAGCGTATGCAGGTGACTCGATTCATATCTGGTGTATCATCGACTACTTATGGTCCGTCAGTAATCAGCTTTTAGGATCTCGCGATTTACCTTCCCTAGCGAGGTTTTTAGTCGACTTCGTCAGTCTTCTGTATCTGTGCCTGTGCCACCTCCTGATCGTTCAGCATTAGCTTCCGCTGTATTTGGTGGTCTGGCTCTTCCTTTAGTCGTGGCCGTGGTCGTGGCCGCGATTCTGGGTTCAGTGGTCGTAGTCGTGATTCTGGAGATAATGGTCGTGGTTTTGTCGTGGTTTTGTTGGTCGTGACTCTAGTTTTGGTACTCGTGGAGGTCGCATATCAGGGGGAGGTGGCCGTGGTCGCGGCCGTGATTCCAGGTTTTGTACTCATTGTCGGGGAACCAATCATACGGTGGAGTTCTGTTATGATCTCCACGGTTTCCCTCAGGCTCATCAGGTTGCTATCGCTCAGGATGCTTCTGCTGACAATGTGGTGACTATCTCTGCAGAGGAGTACCAGCGCCTTATGTCATTTCAGTCTCCAACTGCAGGTTCTTCTTCCACTGCTACGCTTGCTCAGAAAGGTCCATCCGTTGCTTGTGTTGCATCTTCCTCCACTACTCCTTGGGTTATTGATTCTGGTGCCTCTGATCATATGACTGGTACTTCTACTCTGTTTTCTCGTCGTCATTGTTGGTAAACCATCTCATGTTACCTTAGCAGATGGTTCTACCACAGAACTTACTGGTTTCGGTTCTGTTCCTGTCACTTCATCTTTACTTTGGACTCTGTTACATGTTCCTTTTTCCTTTTAACCTTATGTCTGTCAGTAAACTTACAAAGTCTTTAAATTGCTCCGTCACATTTCTTCCTCATGGTTGTGTGTTTCAGGATCTGAAGACGGGGAGGAAGATTGGTGGGGTACTGAACGTGGCGGTCTATATTACTTTGCCGATGACATCTATCCTGCGTCTGCTGCCCTTCGGTCATCAGTATCACCATATCAACAACATTGTCGTCTGGGTCATCCTTCTCTTTCAAATTTGCAACGTCTAGTTCCATCATATAGCAATATTAAAGATTTGCAATGTGAGGTTTGTGAGTTTAGTAAACACCATCGAGTGTCCTTTTATCCTAGAATTGAGCATCGTGTGTCTCGTCCTTTTCAGTTCGTACATTCGGATATTTGGGGTCCTATTCATGTTCCCACTATAGCTGGTTTTCAGTATTATGTTATTTTTGTAGACGATTTCTCTCGTGTTACATATTTTTATCTTATGAAAACGCGATTAGAATTGTCTTCTGTTTTTAAGTCATTTTATGCCGAAATAAAAACTCAGTTTGATACCTGCATTCGTATACTTCGTTCCGATAATGCACGCGAATATTTTCATAATACTCTCTCGTTTTCTTGATGATCATGGGATACTTCACCAGTCTTCTTGCGCTCGGACCCCACAACAAAATGGGGTTGCTGAACGTAAGATCAGACACATATCTGAGGTTATGCGTGCCATGTTAATACAGATGCAGGTTCCTAAATCTTATTGGAGTGATGCTGTTCTTACAGCCTGTTACTTGATTAACCGTATGCCCTCCACCGTTCTTGGTGGACAGATACCTCACAAAGTTTTATTTCCTGGTCGTCCTCTCCACTCATTACCCCCTAGGGTTTTCGGGTGCACCTGTTATGTTCATGCGCTTGATCCTGACCGGGATAAACTTGACCCCCGGTCGATCCGGTGTGTTTTTCTTGGTTATTCACGCACTCAAAAAGGGTATAAGTGTTACTCACCTTCTCTTCGTCGTCACTTTGTGTGTGCTGATGTCACCTTTAATGAGTCCTTGCCCTTCTTTTCGGGGACCCCTGAGTCTGAGTATGTACTTTCTGATCTGAGTATGTTATTCCTGTAGCTGTTCCTCCTATTCCTATGCCACCCATGCAGGTATATGTTCGTCGGCGACATGTATTAACAACCCCATCGGTGCCTACCACTGCGCCTCCTTCGTCCCAAGATCCAGTTCCTCCACCACCACCACCACCACCACCACCACCACCATCACCTCCTATCGCTCTACGCAAAGGTATTCGGTCTTGCACTTCTCATCCTATTGCTCGGTTTGTTTCCTATGATCATCTGTCTCCGTCTCTTCGTGCTTTTACTACTTCTGTCTCGTCCATTTCTGTTCCTAACAATGTTCAGGAGGCCTTATCTGTTTCTGAGTGGCGGACAGCTATGGAGGCTGAGATGTCTGCTCTTCACGACAATGGCACTTGGGCGTTGGTTCCTCTTCCTCCAGGGAAGTCTACCGTTGGATGTCGATGGGTATTTACAGTTAAGTATAATCCAGATGGCACCGTCGAACGATACAAGGCCCGTCTTGTGGCCAAAGGCTATACTCAGACCTATGGGGTTGATTATGCGGAGACTTTCTCTCCGGTGGCCAAAATTACCTCTGTTCGAGTTCTTATTTCTATGGCTGCCAATCTTGGTTGGCCCTTATTTCAGTTGGATGTCAAGAATGCATTCCTCCATGGTGATCTACTTGAGGAGGTGTATATGGAGCAACCTCCTGGGTTTGTTGCTCAGGGGGAGCGTTCTCAGGTGTGTCGCCTTCGCAAAGCTCTTTATGGTCTTAAGCAGTCACCTCGAGCTTGGTTTGGCAGGTTTAGTGATGCTGTGTTGCAGTTTGGTATGCGTCGCTCTCATTCTGATCATTCTGTCTTTTCTATTCAGTCCGATCGGGGAAAAGTAGTGTTGATTGTGTATGTGGATGATATCATTATTACTGGGGATGATCAGAAAGGTATTGATGAGCTAAAACACTTTCTACAACGTCAGTTTCACACCAAAGATTTGGGTAAGCTGCGATATTTCTTGGGTATTGAGGTAGCAAGATCGAAGGAGGGGATTAGTCTATCCCAAAGAAAGTATACGCTAGATATTCTAGAGGAACTGGTTTATTGGGAGCAAAACCTGTGGAGACTCCTATGGATCCAAACGTCAAATGTGTGTCGATCAGGGGGAGATATTTCCTCATCCAGACCGTTATCGTCGCTTTAGTTGGCAAATTGAATTATCTCACCAATACACGGCCTGATATCTCATTTGCTGTCAGTATGATAAGTCAGTTCATGTCAGCCCCTCGTCTTCCCCATTGGGAAGCTTGTCTTCGTGTTGTGAAGTATCTTAAGGCTAATCCTGGACGTGGTCTATTCTATCGTTCAAATGGTCATTTGCGTGTTGAGGCCTTTACTGATGCTGATTGGGCAGGATCACCATCTGATAGAAGGTCAACAACTGGATACTGTACTTTTGTTGGTGGAAATCTAGTTACCTGGAAGAGCAAGAAACAAACTGTTGTTGCTCGGTCCAGTGCTGAAGCAGAATATCGTGCCATGGCTCATACTACGTGCGAGATTGTATGGTTGAGAGCTTTGCTCAAGGAGTTGGGATTTGACGTACAGTTACCTATTCCTATGTATTGTGATAATCAGGCAGCAATACATATCGCTTCGAATCCGGTATTTCATGAGAGAACCAAACATATCGAAGTAGATTGTCATATTGTTCGGGAGAAGATAGATAGTGGTGTGTTGGCTACCCGTTTTGTAGCTACAGGAGCTCAGTTGGCAGATATCTTCACCAAACCGTTATTTAAACCACGTTTAGAGTTATTATGTAACAAGCTGGGGTTCTGTGATATTTATTCTCCAGCTTGAGGGGGAGTGTTAGAATAGAGTATTAGAATAGTTAGTCTTTGTCCCACATCGGATAGTTGGAGTTATGTAACAAGTCACTAAGCAATATAAATAAAAGCTCTCTCTTGTGTTAGGGTTAATTAATACCCTATACACTTTTCTTACTCTCTCCTTCCAAACAACAGTCTGTACTCAGTAGCACAAAGTCAAAATGAATAAAATCCACTTATATTTGTGAATAATTAGAGAGTATAAGCTATAGCTCAACAAAATCCATTAATCCAGAGCCAATATCTTTTTGTCACTGCTGAACTCAAATCATGGAACCGCTCCAGACATGACACAAGAAATGTGCTTGCCTGTTTGATCACTGTCTTCCTTCCTAATTTGTACCCAAGAAGTAAGGCATATGTAAGAAACGTTTTTTCATGTTCTAGGGATTTATTGGGTTTTTTCATGTTCTAGGGATTTATTGGGACAAATTATCTCCTGAGAAACTGGGTCAAATTCGGGTACTTCGGGAGCTAAAGAGAAAAATTGAAGAGGAAACTGGACAGAAGCTTCCTAGCGGTTTATCGGAGAAACTCCCACCTACAGCTCAACGCCGGCGCTAATTTCTGATATTTCTGTCAAAAGATGATTGCAGCCTTTTAAGTTCTGAACGTTGATGATTCTTGAAATTTTATGCATTTTGAGTAAGAAAATAGAGTTGAAGATAGTGTAAATATAGTTGCATTGGTGTGTACATTCTGTGTGTATAATTTGAATGGATATTCTATTTCATTTCTGATTGCTAATGGGACCTGAATTAGCGTCAGTTCTAAGCAAGCAATTTTTTTTTTGGTTGGGGTTTTGGACATTACATTTACCCAGTAGTTGAACTAAGAGGTGGCAATTTGGTTGGGGTCTTTATGTGAAATCAGTCTAGACCGAATCAATCCACACCTTTTGGATTTTGTCCGTAGATTAATGGTCCGGACACGGATTAAAAAATTAGAAAACTATGACTCGCAGTTCAGTCCACGGATTTAGGATTTTTAATATGAAACCGTACATTAACCGAACCGAACCATGAGATATTTATTATACATAAATGATTTTCTTTCCATTACTAGCTACTATTTCCATGGCAGTTCTGGACATTGTTGTTTCCAACTGCTGCTGCTACTATCTTACGGAGTATCATTTTGGAGCTTGCTATTTCCTTATCAATTTGGAGCCTTGCTGTGAATGAATCTCTGATGCTGGGGATGTGGGCTTAAGGTGAAGCAACATACTCAAGTGTTCTAATCTGTTTGGAAGTTAATTTTGTACTCAAGTGTTCTATTCTTTTTCTGGATTTTGTTGGGTTGATTACTTGTCACAAAACCGTGGATAAAATCGTAACTGATCCGCAAGTCACGGATTGGATTGAAGCTAGACCGTAGGACTTTTGGTGTAGACACGAATTGCATTTTCGTATGAATTGCATTTTGTAAAAACTTGATCTAATGGTCCATATTAAATGGAGGCATGATGCCCCATTACCACATTGGGGCATCATAGAAATTGACCTTTGCCATATACATCTTATTTGTGAAAAGAGAAATGATTTTTACGCTCTTCTTTTATTCATTGACACCATCTTTTTTGTTCTTTATTCATGTGAAATTATTAATTTATCCTTACTTCTTGGATAACTTTTTTCAAATGAAGGACAATTTAATACTTTTACATGACTAAAAACCAATGGAAGAGTGTCATGGATAAAAAGAGTTTGAAAATTATTTCCTTGTGTGAATACCAATACAATTGTGAATTGTGCAATCAGTAAGAGCATCTCCACTCCTTATTCAAATCTTATTCAAAAGTCAAATTTGAGTAAAAATCATCCAAAACGCTCCTCCACTCCTTATCCAACCCTATTTACTCAAATTTAGACTCAAACCCTCACTCAAATTTTTAAAGACAAATTTCACACCTGTAAATTTACAATAGTGCCATCAATAAAGCTTTTATTCAAATTCGTGCATATTTGTAATTGAGTTTGAGTTTACCCATTACACAATATCAAATTAAGTTTTTATTCAAATTTTTACTCAAATTTAGGTGAAAAACTGAATAAAGAGTGTAGATGCTCTAAGGTGGCATGTACATCTGACGCATGCCATATACGTCTGAATTGTGACCCATCTGACGTTATGCCATACATGGCATGTACCCCTATTGAAACGCAGAGCCGACCGGGGATTTTGACTATTCCATTTGAGAAATTTTTGGTTGTAAATCGGGTACCACGTGATACTTGTGCAGTGCATCCAAGTCGAGAAATCAACGGTTCAGATCAAAACAGTCTTTTCATTTTCATTTTCCTTTTTTAAAATCCGTTCGATATCTTTGTATCCGGATTGTCGATTGCATTTTTGGACGGTCCGAATACGTTGCATGGATACCACATCAGCAATACCTCATTTTCGCATTGATTTACGAGGTGCTATTGTGCACCAGTTATATGGGTCCGGAAACCACTTTACACATGCAGCTTTTGCAAAGCATGTCAGTTCATGTTGAATTGTAATATATGTCAAGTTGTTAACCCTAAATAACAAAAATGCCATTGTCTTATTTTTTTCCTATCTTTTTCCTTTTCATCAGTTAACTGTTTACCCATTTTTCTTATCTTATGTCGTGTTGGTTTGATATTTGAAAAGTTTTTAAAAAAATAGTTGGGGTAATAAGTGGAGAGAAATAGAGAGAGAAATGTTGAAAATAGGAGGAATCTAGGGAAAATTTTTTGAAAAATTCTTTTTGAAAAGGGAAGAGAACAAGGCAGAAATTGAACTCTAATACTTCCACTAACACTTTTAGGACTTTAAGAAAAAGTGCGCGCTCTGAAACAGTCATCTTCGATATTAGATTGAGCTATTTTTTTTAGGAACCCATAAAAAAATATTTTAAGAATAATTGTTGTTTGAATCATTTTTGTGGAGCCTGTAATGGGCCACTAAAAAATAAGTATTTATTTTAGTTAATGGAACACACCCTAAGAAGGCTTAGGGTGGGTTTGGATAAAATAGATTAGTACAACTTTTTTTTTATTCAAACTTTTGCATTTGTAAGTTTTATGTCAAACTTTTGTGACTTATTGATTCGTCTTGGTGAGATGAATTGATAAAGTATAAATTTTTTGGGAAATGATATTGACATTCCAAAAATTGATGCAGACACTCCAAAAAACAAAGGAAAGTGGTTTTGGAGTTATACTAATTTTGGAGTGCCTGCATCAATTTTAGGAGTGCCAATATTATTTCCCAATTTTTTTTATCGAAACTCATAAATTTTTTTCAAAAAAGACAAAAAAAATGAGTGAAAAAGTGACGCATCTAGCATATTTTTTTCACAGTAGTTACTATACCTGACTCCATTGAGTTCGCCGCAAAATGAGACGGCAGGACTTCTATTAGTGGGAGATGCTATGTTTTTTCCCTTCTTGCGTAGGTCATGACTTTTTCACTTATTTTTTATCTTTTTGAAAAAATTTATGAGTTTCCATAGAAGATTTATATTTTTTCCATTCCTATCACCAAGACGAATCACTAAGTCACAAAAAATTGACATAAAATTAACAAATGTGAAAACAATTTAATTAAAGACAAAAAAAAAAAAGGCGCACTAATCTACTCAATCCAAATTAACCCACTCGTTTAAGGTCACTCGTGCGGCAAGGGAAAGATCAAAGAGGTAATGACGTGGTTGGGATTTGTATCTAAAATACAACAGGTGAGAATCTAAAAGGTAACAAAAGAAAAAGTTAAATTCCTCACTCAAGCTAATGTGAGTGACAACTAGAAAATGATTTGAAATTATTGTCGCATCAACTCTCGTAAGCCTCAAAAGTAGTAAAAACAGCCCCTGAATTAATTAGATTTTTGTCGAGCCATGTGTAAACAAATTATGCCTTAATATGATTTTTTTATACTTGTAATAGATTTTAATTATACTTATAATAATTTTATTATGTCAAAAATTACGATGTTTCCAAAATAACTGGAGACACCAAAGTCATTCCCTAACCCTAACCCGAATCTCTTTTATGGTCAAAATGAAAGATATCACACCTAAGCCCTACACATCTATATTATAAAACAGAACGGTTTTCTACTAAAATGTCTATTCATACAAACAGAGCACCCTCTACAACCGTTCGATCATATTTCCTATTAACTTTGTAGCCGTCGGATCGAATAAATATTTCCTAATGTATAAATCTACAGTAATATAAATGTTTTCCAAGCTTCCAAATTATATGTTGACCTATTGCTAGCATTAAAGAGGATTTCCTTAGATAACTGATATCCACTCATAATTTACATAGTTCATAATTGGCCAAATAATGTACACTGCTAATTTTCTTCCATAATTTACGGAGGAATCTTTTTGAAATTGTTAAATGGAGACATCGTTTTCTTCTTTCCTATTACATTCCACAATTATTTAGCTATACATAAGTATGAATCTCTTTAAAACTGTTAAATGGAAGGTAAATTAGGAAGATTATGAAAGGTAGCAATTATATATTCGTACGTAAATTATGGAAGGTAGCCAACCTTAAGATATTGTGTTGCTCTATTTCCAATTGCTATTACTATATATATGTCTTTCCATTTCTATTGGTATCCCTTTTCTTTGCTGTCCATTGCCCCCCTCCCCATAATCGGCCAGAAACAAGAACAAGCAAGCTTATACCTAGCGCAGTCCCCGAGCATAACCTCTAAGGCTCCGTTCAGTTGTCAGGAATGTTGTACGGAAAAGTTATTCTCAAGAAAAGTCAAGTAAAGTGAAGTAAAGGAAAAAGAAATCTATTTTCTTGTGAGTGTTTATTTGACAAATTTTTTTTGCAGGAAAACTCAAGTTTAGTGGTTTATTTGTCAGGAAAAGACACTTATGAGAAACTTCTTTATTTTTCATGGCTAAAAGTAATTTTGAGAGCTAACACATACCAAAAAATGTATTTTATCTAATGCAAAACCTTAACATGAGGCTTAAAAAATAAGTAGATGATAACTAAATAAATAAATTTTAAACAACTATGCTTGATTAGTTGCTGATACAAAAACTCATTGATAAATTGACGATTAGTAAGTACAAAACAAAACTGAAGACTAATGACAAGATAAATAAATACTTCCAAAAAAAATCAATTATTAATTTTTTCCACAACAATTATCTCAGAAAGTACCACAGTAGTCAAAATTGTTATTACTCACATAAATCTCAAAGTGTCTTTCTAAGAATTTAATTCGTATTTTTTTTTGGTATTGGCGTCATTTGCTTTTTTTCTTACCCGCCAATTATTTTAGCCCCACAATGGAGAAAACTTTCCCGCAAAATCCTATTCTTTTGGCCGGATCACTTTTGCAAGAAAGTAAATCTTGCAGGAAAACTTAAGAACATGTTTCCCACTATTTTCCTGGCAACTAAACACTACAAAAGTTATGGAAAAGTTGATTTTCTCATCCTTTTCTGTACTTTCCTGACAACTGAACGAGGCCAAACCAAAAAAGCTTTTATTTATTTTTCAGAGTTAATTTACAGAGGGAAAAGGCATCATTGACCCAGTCAATCCAGTTCTCTCTCCCCGTCTTTCGTATTTTCATGTTTTCTGTCCATAGGTATGGCTCTGCTATGTTCTTCACTTTCTATTTGCTCTCCTTTTTGTTTTGTTTTGTTTTCTATTTCAATTATTTCACTCACCCCAAAAAAATAAGACCCAAAAACTAACTATTTTTTTCACTCACCAAAACGGTGTATACTAAAAGTGCCCCCATGACCTACTACTTTTTTGGACATAAAATTTGTTCTGTCCCGTTAACCCTCAAATAGGGCATTTAGTAAAAAGCGCCCCTTAGAACATGTCGCTTTAGCTATGTTTTGTTATACTAATCGTATGTGAAAATTGTTTGAATCTTTTTTTTAAAATAACATAGAAGGAGGAACACAGTTATGTCAATCTTTTTCTTTACTAACGTAGTTACCCATCTTCGTTTTTTTGGTGTCCCGTTTGCAGGATGAACAATGCAAATGAAATTAATATGCAAATTGACCCAGTTGAAGAGCAAAACATGCAAATTGAACCACCAAATGGTAAGACTTTTAAACTACGCTTTTTACTTTACTAATAATACCGACTTTCTTTTGTTTATATATATAGATGAAGGAAGCATTCGTCGGCATGAGAGTGCTTACGAAAAGATAAAGAAAAAAATGGTATGCATTTATAGCAATATTGAATTGCAGTTGAGTTTTTTTTTGCCCTGTTTAAATGATAAATCGTGACAATGAAATGCTACCAATGAATATTTTCTTTCCATTATATATTTACAGTTGGAATTTCTAAATTTTTTTCCATAGGTGCAAAATTATCGCATACTTGGCCGAAGAAAATATACGAAGAACACCTATGGATTTATAAATGCAAGACGTGCTTTAGAGAAGTTGAAAATTAGTACGGCTGGTTTGTCTCTACTCAATGTAGAGAAGATGTGGAAACAACAGCCATGTTTTTCTAAAATAACAGTATTTCAACTCGATCATGCATTTTATGCGTTTTTTTAAGTCAACTTATATCTACAATTTATTTGTAATACATTTCAGGTATAATGCAAAGATGGTTGTGAAAGACTCCACTGGCTCAATGGAGCTCTTGGTGAAGGACACGAAAGCAGAATTTATCTTGCGATGTGTACCATCCGATTTGAAGAAGTTAACGTTAAAGGTAAAGTCGAGATAAAAAAATTAATGCGATGTCTGTCTATAAAATATAGCAATACTTTATAATATAGATGTTTTGTCAGGAAAATAGAGTGCAAATACTTAAAGAGTATCTTTCTCAATCTTATGGACTTGCATATGTGTTTATTATTCCTGCTCCACAACCTATGTACCATGAACATTGTGCCTCTGTGGTAACCTTTGTGTTAAAAGTTGATTAGTCAGAAGACTGTTTGCACATTTTCAAAGGTACTAAGTTGTCCTTCTCCTTCCATTGTCACACCTAGATTCTACATAAACTGGTTTATGAATTGTGATAAATCTAATAATTCTCGATATTCTTTATGCAGGAATGTCGAGGACTATCAAAGAACCAATGAGATCATTGTGAATACATCATTGTTAAAGCATTGCGGAATGGTCCAATAACATTTTAGTCAATTTAACTTTATTGAATTTTTAGTACGCATGTTGCGTAAAATATGAATTTTCAACAAATTTTACCTATGCTTTGCTTATTTTAATGGTTATAATTTCACAAAGCCGATGTGGTGGATTTACTTTGCTTTTGTCCATTTTGTTATGAAACAATACTTTAAGTTGTGCAGATTGAGTAAAAAATATTGAAACATAATTTTAAGATCACGACATCGGTCTATAACTTAAAATGGTCACTCTTTTAATGCTAATAAACATTCGTCACTAGGACACCAAAATTATAATCAATATCACATTACTCAAACTACTGGTATTCACAAATTGTATCAATAACACCTTACTCAAACTACTGGTATTCAAAACCTGTACACCGTTCCTAATCATTTTTGGATGGTATTTTTTGATTTCATCAAGATTTATGCGTTTGAATTTGTTCTATGCGTCTTAGTTAGTTAAATTTGTTGTTCAATTTTAATTTGCGTGTGCTGAATGTTTAGCCGTGTCTTCAGGCACGGGCATACACTAGTTGAATGATGTTCCCTAACCACTTTTACTATTACAACAATAAGTATTAATATGATGTTTCCAATTCCAATTGAGAATAAATTCTCTCTGCCAGGGTTGGAAAACCGTAGTTTTCCTCCAAACCAATAATATGTTGCCACTTCATCAAATTGTACTAGAAAATGGAAGAAACACGTGCTTGGTGGTTGAGTCCTCCAACTTGAGTTATAAAAACCTTTTTCAGTACTACTCCTACTACTAGTACTATAACTCCTGCAAGCAAAAAACTTAATCAACTTTTCATTTCTTTTTTTAACAAGAACTGATAAGAAAGTTTAACCGTTCCAGAACACTTTTTTAAAAAATAAGTACTTATTTCATATTTTTAAATTCAAAAATAATATGAATGAAAAATAATTTTTCAATTTTTTTTGCACCGTATTAAAGATCTCGATGAGATCTATCAAACAAGATCCATACTGATAGAAAAATAATTTGCGTAAGCACATGATTTTTGAACTTGAAATGGCCTTCTTAAAAAATAAGTACGTATTTTTCTTTCCGGAACGGAGCCTAGTATTTAACCTATGAGATCTTTTAACCTACAACCTGATAACCCTTTTTTTTCAATGGTCAGAGGTGTTCGTGTCAGTTTACGTGTCCTCGACTATTTATCTTCCCAGTCGATCAAAAATAGGTCATTCACACAGGAACTACGGGATTTAAAAAAAAATTATTCATGTTATATGACTATATTGATACGTTGTCTATAGAGCAGATACTTGATTATAAGAACCCCAGAGACAACTATTAATTATGACCTTTAAGATAAAATGATTAGAAAAATAAGATCTTTGCATCGGTTCAAACGGATTGAACATTGGAGCGTTTAAATTTTTTAGACTATTTATACATTAAAAAATATAGTTAAAAATTAAGTATTTCAATTTTTAATCCGTTTGAACCGATGCGGAGATCTTAGTTTTTTGATCACTTTATCCTAAGATGTCATAATTATTTTTTGTCTATAGGGCTCTCATAAGTCATAATCAAGTATCTGCTCTAATTTAATTTATGAGTATTTCCGTTTGGCCAAAAAAATAAAATAAATAAAAAGCAGATACTTAATTATGAGAGCCCTAAAAATAAAAGTTAACTACGACATTCCAGAATAAAATGGTTACAAAAATAAGTATTTTTTCACCGGTTCAAATCAATATATATAGTCATATACCATGAACAATTTTTTTTTTAAATCCCTTAGTTTCGGTGTAATTGACCTGTTTTTGATCGGACTAATAAGAGAAATAGTCAAGGATATCGTAAATTGACCCAAATATTTCTGGCCATTGGAAAAAAGAAAATTTTAATTGGACTGACAATAATAAGTGTGTAAATGTGTATTAAAATGTATAAAAAGTATCAAAAAATAGGAGTATGTATTTTTTTTTGTCTTCTAGTATATTTATCGTCAGCCTAATGAGCTGACAATAGCAAGACCGATCAAAAAGTTTTTTTTTTTTCTTTTACAAGAAGCGATCAAAAAGTTATTTTTCCAAACGGTTAAGTTTTTGATTGGTTAAGTTTTTGGCTTGCAGGAGTAGTACAGTAGTACTAGTAGGAGGGAGGAGTACGGTTACTGTAGGTTTAACCCAATTTAGATGACCGAACCACCAAGCACCTGAGTCTTCCATTTTCTGGTACAATTTGATGACGTGGCAGCATATTATTGGTTTGAAGGAAAACTAGGGTTTTCCAACCTGGCGGAGATAATTTATTCTCTTCCTAATTAACCACTTTTACTTCATATATATATATATATCTCATCATCTATCATCCATGAAAAGTGGTATGGCATCTTTTTACGTGTAGTATACTCCTACCTCATAAAGTGGTCAGCATCTTTCTTTTTTTTTTTTTTTCAGTACTTTAAAAACGGAAAGAATATGAGGTACAGCAAGCTGTACAAAAACTGCGCTCACAATGCGAGTTTGGACCCGTCATGAGTTTCACAAAGATAATCGGAGTCATTTATTTTGTACAAAATATTTTGTTTAGGATTTCCGTAAATTACCAGCTCCATTCGATAGTGATAAAGGCATTTAAGAAATGTCCAACTTTGCTTCAGAATTCAAGTCAAATTTTGAAGCAAAAATGGACATTTCGTAAATGCCCTTATCGATATCGGATTGAGACGATTTTATACGGGGAATATTGTATTGACTTCGTCTTTTGATTTTTATGATTACTAAAACCTTTTTTCTCTGTTCAAAATATTTTGAATGCAAGATTAACGAGCATATACACAGTTTGATCATATTAAAATTGTAACAATAATAGCATGTCATATTATCAATAATCTCGAGGCTAGTTCTTAATTTCTGAAAAAATTATTCTATAAACTTTAAGACTCCAACTTTTGTAAGGTAAATATTTTACATTATAAAATACTTTAATCTAAAATAATCATAAAAATAGTTATCCTTTTTAGGGGGTTTTTTCGAGCATGTGCTGGAGGTAATAGAGCCAAAGATTTTGCCGTAGTTAGGTGGCGAGTTTTGTACTAAAAAATGAAAAGATTAATGATGGTATAAATATTAATCGACTTTAGATAAAACTCAAAATAATATGCTAAAAAATTACTATAACAAACGATGTTTGTCATCAGAGCCCTGCGGATGTTGCTTGGCACGCTGCTTTCCTTTCTTTGGTTTGTTGTTAGGTTTCTTCTCTTTTATGTTGATTTTTTTTTTAACAGCAAAAATATTATTGAGGAAAAACTTGACAATGGGTACATCGGGAGGAAAAGAAGAGGGAACAAAAAGAAAGAGGGCGGGGAGGGGGTGGAACTGCCAACAAGAAGTTGAGAAGAGAAACAGTTAAAGAACAAAAATCCAAAGCTGCCAACTAGAGGCCTAAAATATCAAGAACGAGCAACGATCCAAACAACTTGAGCTTGACTTGACTTGAGTTTTGGCTTGTTCAAATTCCCTTATAAAAATAGGAAAAATGACGGCCAAGGACGTGTTTTGATAATTAATACCCTCTAAAGACATGCTGAGAATATTTTTTAACGCTAAGAATGTCCTTGGCGGGTATTAATTATCAAAACACGTCCCGGGCCATCATTTTCCCATAAAAATAAGTCAAGCTCAATCACATTTTTTCATTTGTTTACGAATTCAAGCCAAGTTTGAGCTATGAGTGTTTGGCTCGTAAACAAACAGGTCATTCCATAAATATGAAAAATATGAGGATAGATTAATAAATATCCCAAATTAAGTACTCTCTCCGTCCCAATTTATTTGTCAAATCTTGAAAATTTAACTTTTTTAGGGAACACAATTATTATACCTAAAAAGATTCAACTTTCCACATTTACCCTCAATTTTTTCAAAAAAGTTACTTTATTCCACTAAAGAAACGGCAAAAAGGGAAAATTGGTCTAATTAGAAGTCAAACATTTTGGGACACTTAAAAGTCAAAAAGTGAACAAATAAATCGGAACGGAAGAAGTACGATATATGAGTCAGTATACATATTACCAGTTTTACTTTACTGTACTATTGCATCCAAATAGGAAACCTCCTATGTGAGATATGAAAATTTAGGGTTACATTAATCCTATATAAATCTTTCATTGAGCAATTCAAAGAGTTTATTGAGAAAATTACTAAATAGACCTAATTTATTTTCAAAAATTAATAAATTTCTTTTTTGCTCTTAAAAAAAAGAGTTTTGCCTTTCAAAAGAAATTTTGAGTCTCCGTTCGTTTGTCGAAAATATTGTGTTTGAACTGTATTCTCGAGAAAAATGGAGTGAAGTGAATCAAAGGAACGGGAAAATCATTTTTCTGTATGTGTTCAGTTAATAAAGAGTTTTGCAAGAAAACTAGAATTCCTCCTTTTTAGTAGGATGTATTTTGTGGATCAAAAAGTGTTTTCCAGTGAAAAACTTAAAATTCTGAATTCTACAACTTTTTTGGTATTTGAACACAAGATATCTTTTTCATTCAACTGAATGAGTTCTTTGAGAGAGAGAGAGAGAGAGGGAGAGAATATGGAACCCATCACTATTTTGGTAAATATTTAAAAAGGGTAAGAGAGATTTCTTTCTCTGTTCCTAGAGGGAGAAACCTACTCCTCTCTTATGGAGTGAGAGCTGCTACGCGTATAGCAATTAAGGGTACAAACAACGCGTACATCGCAATTTTGAACCCATTTTGCGTCTCACAAAAATGATCGGAACTGTTTATTTTGTTCAAAATATTTTGTGTGAGATCCCTGAAAAAAAATCAGCTCCATCCGTTATCAATAAAAGTGTTTACAAAACATCTAATTTTGCTTCCGAATTCAGGACAAATTCTAATGCAAAGTTTGATGTTTCCTAAACACTCTTATTGATAACAAACAAAGCTAATTTTTTTGAACGATCTTAAAAAATATTTTGAACCAAATTAGCGGTTCCGATCATCTTCATAAGACCTAAAACAGGCATAAAATTGCATTGTACGCGGTGTTTTTACGTGTAATGTACAAGAATCGTAGCACATATTTTAGCACATTTTTGTTGGGATCGACCCTTGGGGAGGCTCTAACCCACGCATATAAATTGGACAATTGTGTGCTTTCCATGTCATATTCTCTCTCTCTCTCTCTCTCTCTCTCTCCCTCCCTCCCCCAATGGAGTTGGGTAATGTTGCTCAGTTTCTTGAGAACAGGAGCATTTTAGTCACTGGTGCCACTGGCTTTCTGGCAAAGAGTACGTACTCCACTCTTTGTGGAATGACAATTCACCTGAATCGATGTTAACCAAACCGAACCGGTCGGGACGGTTTTTTAACTAATTTTCAGTCGCAGCTGTGGATATGGTTTTTTCATTAGCAAAATAGGGCCAGGTAGTTTGGTTTCGGTTTTATATGATAACCACAGCGAAACCGTAGCCGTAACTGAAATTGAACTGTAATATAATTATGAAAATACCCTTATTTATAATTATTACATAGCTTTGTTGGCATTTTATGTTATTTTGGTGTAGGGATTTCAGTGTCCTTGAACTTTATGAATTCTCCCTCTCATCGTCTTTGTTTTTGAAAAAGTAATTTTGTATTGACTTTATTGTGAACTCATCGTCTTTGTTTTTGAAAAGGGAATTTTGTATTGACTTTATTGTGAACTGTAATTTCGTCCTTGCATTTGGGAGATTGATGTACTTTATGTTAATTAACGTTATTTTTACAGTAATTTTTAATCTCTCTCTCTCTCTCATGATTTTATTTTTGCCTTTTACGTTGTATAGTATTTGTGGAGAAGATACTAAGAGTTCAACCTAATGTGAAGAAGCTGTATCTACTTGTAAGAGCTCCAGATGCGAAGTCTGCGTCTCAAAGGTTTCATGATGAGGTAATTAATTACGAGTAATAATTAAGCATAAATAGCTTTCTTTAATATTGAAACCATTAATTAAGGATTTGATTGTTTGGCAATGACATAGAGCATAATAAATTAATCTTCAGTAAGATTTTTAAGGAATTAATTAAGCTATCTTTGGTTATATATATATGGAGTCTCCTTCTCCTAAGGACCACCTTAATTTAATAAAATAAAGACCTTCCTTTTCAGATAGAATTTGAATGATCTAAGCCGCTCAATGTGTTCAGAATGTGATTTTAAGGGTACTCGCGAAAAATCAGCAAAAAAAAATGAACGGAAAGGCTTCATCCGAGTAGTTTTTATTTGTTTTTTATGGAACGGTTCAAATAAAAACTACTCGGATGAAGCCCTTCCTGGTCATTTTTTTTGCTGATTCCTCGCGATTATTCTTAAAATCACATTCTGAACACATTGAGCGGCTCGGACCATCGAAATTCGAACTGAAAATCGGAGAAATGGAGATGTCCTCATTTGAAAATGACTGTATATGTATGTATGTATTCTAGGACCAAATTAATGTGCAAAATTTCAATTAAAATGTTAAACTGTTCCAAGCATATTTTTGAACTTTAGTGCATGTGGTCGAGTCACCCCTACTTTTAATGACCGCCGTGATACATATCAAGGGAAACATAATCCAGAAAGTAAAATTTATAGACCAGATTTAATTACTTAAATTCATTTGAAAGAGATTTTTTATTAATTAACTTGGTAGATATTACAACAACTTAGTAGGGGGAAGGACACAAACCGCATGACCAATCATGAGCACTCTCGGTTTATTGACATTTTTCGTCTCCAAAGTATTACTCGCGTTTCGTTTTAGTTCCCAACCTACCAATTGCGCGAAATTGGTTCCCAATGTTTTAATTTTGTGTTTAAAAGGTCCCCACCGTTAGCTCCGTACCCTCTTTCTGTCAAAATGATTGGAAAAATTACAAATATCACCCTTAAGACTTATAACTGCATATCAGTTAAGCCCCTACCCTATTTTTATAAAGTTTATTCAAATTTTTTTCGTATTTGTTTGTTTTGCGTCATTTTTTTAAAATTGTTAATTTGTCTCGACCAGAGGAATCCAAAAAACAAAAAATTGTTATGGAAAGTAAATTTTTTTGAATAAATTATGACAATAATCTAAAAAAATTTGTCTGTTCCGACCTCTACTTACCTCCACCACTTGTAAGTCACTTACCGCCGCAATTACCCACCGCCTTTTCCACTTCAACCCATTCCATAGCCAACCATTCAAGTCACCACCTCATAGAATTCATAACCGTTGAAGTTTGACCCCCCCATTATCGCTTAAATTCCGGCCCCCTCTCCCTCATTCATTGCTCTATCTTTATGCATGTATGGGGTCATTTACCTTATTTTTCCTATGGTATATACATAGATATATAAAAGGAGTTAAAAGTAAATAAACATACATACGCGGATAAAAAAAGAGCGTACATATATTAAGGCCTGTTTTTGAGAAAATAAAAAGGTGGATTACTTTTTGGTCTTTATTCATTTTTTTTAAATTTTTTGTTTTGCATCTAGTTTTTGTAGATTATTGGTTTGTATCGACAAGAGGAATCTAAAAAGTAAAAAATTAAGATAATTTTTTTTAAAAAGTTCATAAAAACCAACCAATAATCCATAATGATGATAATTTTTTTTTTGTCTTTATTCCACAAAAATTAGTTTGGTTAGTAAATTTTTAAACCCAAACGCCTAACCTTGAACCCTAGGGTAGTGCTTTTTGGGTTAAAAACCTTATTATTGGTTGATTTTTAATGAACTCTTTTTTAAAGAAAAGTATCTTAATTTTTTACATTTTAGATTCCTTTTGTTGAGACAAACCAATAATTCATGAAAAATGGATGCAAAACTAAAACTAAATTTTTTTTTAATAAAGAAGAAAAATAGTCCATCTTTTTGATTTCTTGAAAATAGGTCTTAATATATGTGGGTTCTATGAGGTGGTGACTTGAATGGGTGCCTATGGTGGGTTAAAGTGGCAAAGGCGGTGGGTGATTGCGGTGGTAAGTGGCAAAGTATCTCTTTCTTTGGCTGTCTCTTTCTTCTCGATGTATCCCTTTCGAGTTTTAATAAATATTTCTTTCGCTGAGCAAAAAAAAAGTGACTTACGAGCGGCAGTGGCCAGAACAGACAATTTTTTGGATTATTGTCGTAAATTCAAAAAAAATTACTTTCGATAATAATTTTTAGTTTTTGGATTCTTCTCGTTGAGATGAATCAATAATTCAAAAAAAAATTTCGCAAAACAAACAAATGCAAAAAATATTTGAATAAACTCTATAGAAATAGGGTTGGGGCCTAACTGATACGCAGCTATAAATCTTAAGGGTGATATTTGTAATTATTCCAATCATTTTGACGGAAAGAGGCTAAAGAGTTAACGGTGGGGACCTTTTAAACACAAAATTGAAACATTAGGGACCAATAGGTTGGGGACTAAAACGAAACGCGAGTAATACTTTGGGGACCAAAAATGTCAATAAGCCGAGCACTCTCTAAACACAAATGTTGGTAAGACACCAACCAAAAATTTATTTTATTTTTCTTTCTGTCAGTAAATTACTTTATTTGTCACTCACGTTGTAGGCACCAATCGTAAACCTACGTGTGTGTGTATATATAAATATTTCTATGGCCTGTATCTTAGTAATTACTTTTTCATAAAATTTATGTTTTTGAATGTTTTGTGAATGATTTATCAATGTAGGCCATAGCAAAGGACTTATTTAGGGTTCTCAGAGAGAAAATGGGAGCTGCAAGCTTTCAAACCCTAATTTCGGAAAAAGTCACTCTTGTCCCTGGTGATATCACCTGTGAAAGTACCTGGGTGTGAAAGACTCTAATTTGGCAGAAGAAATGAGGAGAGAGGTTGATATTGTGGTTAATTTAGCTGCAACAACCAACTTTGATGAAAGGTCCTTTTTTTTTTATACTACATACATGTTAGTCCAAATATCAATTAGATCCCATTCTGCTAAAAGAAATAAGTATTTTTTTTTAAATAAGGTGATATATTGTGAGAGAATGACTTGCCTCATAAAACAGAAAATAAGTACTTAAAAAATATGAATATTAGCGGAACGGGGTTTATAATCATTGAGATTTACTACTCCCTCCGTCCTATAATATTTGTCTAGTCCGCAAAACGGAGACGTAAAAATAATACAATTTTTGTAAGAAAAGTAGAAAAAAATTCAACAATTTACTAGATCTTGACGAGTTCTTTTAACTTATGAAAAAAATTTGATTTTTTCTTGAAAGAAATACATTATTTTATAGTCATCGTTTTGCGGACCAGACAAATATTATGAGACGGAGGGAGTATTCATCAAAGTGTACAATGAAATATGCGTGAGTATTGTTTCTTTGATCAAATTTTTTTTGAATTTATTTTTATCTAGATATGATGTTGCATTCAATCTCAATACAATGGGAGCCAAGAATGTTTTGGACTTTTCCAAAATGTGTGCGAAATTAAAGATGCTTCTGCACGTATCTACTGGTTAGTACGATCTTCTTCAATGTTTGTTATCAGACTCTTACCTTTCTCCTACTAATTTTGTTGAAGGAAAAATCTTTTTAACGGAGCTTCCGTGAACAGGAGTTTACGGAGGTGAATCGTGTGTGTCCGTTCCGACTTTTAACGGTCCGAATTTAAATAAGACAATCTCTTTGTTTAAACATCTCTCTCTTTCTTCTCTCTTTTTCTCTCTTACCTGAAATATTCCTTTGAAGACAAATACAACAGCATATTGCATTTTTCCTTCTTCTTAATTATTTTTGCTGGCAAGTGTGCCGGGGCCATTTTGAATTATTTGGCCAAAATGCCCCTTAGTATAACATCAATCGGGATGGTCATTTTCTTTCAGCTTATGTATCCGGCGAGAGGGCAGGACTTATACTCGAAAAATCCTATTGCATGGGAGAGACGCTCAATGGGTTAAACTTAGACCTTGACATGGAGAAGAAAATCATGGAGGAGAGATTGATTGAACTCCAGGCGAAGGAGGCTACAGAACAAGAAATTACTCTGGCAATGAAGGATTTGGGCATTCAAAGGTGTGTGGTACATGAATCTCGAAAAATTAATCAACTTAATTTATTTACCTAATTAACCCTCCTTGTTTTACTTATTCATTTGTTGGATCCCGATCAAAGTTTGATGCACTAATTCTCAAGATACAAAGTGCATGAACGATGATACAACATTCAATTCTGTTTGAATAGTCCGATGATCAAACTAGCTAATCATACTATTCAAACAGAATAAACTATGTGAGAATGCGTCCCAAGAACAACTATTATGTATTCACAACCCTCACGAGGGAATCCGATAAATGCAATAAAGAAATGTCAAAATGGGGGATGATTCAAAAACTCACATACTATCAAGGGGAGTGATTCTCCCCAAATTGTTAACAAATCAATATAGGGTCGATCTTCGCACTCTCCTTAGGAGTGCGGTTAACAATTTGAGGAGTGCGAAAATCACTTCCCACTATCAATCCTTCATGAATCAATCAAGATAGGAGTCCCTAAAAAAAAATTGTTGCAAAAAAAAGGGCTAATATGTAATTTCCTTTGGTATTATTACAGAGCAAGGAAGTATGGGTGGCCAAACACGTACGTATTTACAAAGGCAATGGGAGAAATGCTTTTGGGGCAAATCAAGGGAAATACTAATAGTACTCCTCTGGTCATCCTCCGTCCCACCATTATTACTAGTACTTACAAAGAACCCTTCCCCGGTTGGGTTGAAGGTATCAGGTAAAAAGTCACAATGAAACCCTTTTCCGGTTGGTTCAACGGTATCATGTTGATCGGATAATGTTTGGTACAAATCGTGAACGCATTTATCTCGAGAACAAATGGTTTACGACACAGGAATATTCGGTACTCATTTCAAGCCTTTTTTTCTCAAACTCGAATGTGCTCCAAAATCATGCCAGACGATACCCGATCAACGTAATTTTCGGCATGGCTGATGTTAATTCTCAACAAGTTTTAGAAAATGAACAATTCCGATCATTTAAGTAGAATTAAAAAGGGCCCAAAAATATGCACAAACAGACTATCCAGCCCACTTTAATAAACTGATCTCATTCCATTTCAAAATAGCTCTCCACTGAGCTGAACGATGAAAAAGAATGGGTTCAAAACAATGAATATATTAAAATTTTATGTAGCTTTACACTACATACAATTTTAATCAATTATTTTGAAGTGTAAAGCTACATAATTTGGTGATCAGAAAAAAAAAATTATGTAGCTTTTGCACATAATTGGTTTTTCTTTGATATCGTCTGCCCTAGATCGTTCGTACAAGTTCAAAATAATTGAAAATTTACTTAAATTTGTAGGTAAGTAGATCATATAACTCAATAAAACAAAACAAACTAAGCTCAATAAGTTTTCAACAAAAATAGCTATATATATTTATTCTTTTTTTAAACTAAGTTAATGTATTATTCCATATGAAGCTTTTGTACGCAAAAAGTTCTTACATTTTTGTCACCGCTGAAATAAAGTTTTGCAACCACCCATTGAAATGTCAAATTGATTTTGCTAAATTTTATGTACGTTCACATTAACTCTGTTTTGTTGGATGCAGAACTGTTGATAGCTTCGTGGTTAGTTATGGAAAAGGAAGATTGACGTGCCTCTTGGGTGATTCACAATCTATATTAGATATGGTGAGCTATAATAACTTAATAATAGTAACTCATTTAATTCCACATTGATCTAGATACCAGATATGGTGAGCAAGTATATTTTAGAGTCGGGTATCCGGGTTAGTTTTCACACATCTCGACTAAATTAAGTGTCCAAATATTTCGAAGTACCACAAAAAAAAGAAAAAGAAAAGAAGGTGAGGCCCCGTTCCACTAAGAGGAATAAGTAATTTACATTTTGAATTATAGGTGATAAATTGTGAGAAAATGATCAGTCTCGTAAAGCGAGAAAAAAATACTTAAAAAATAAGAACTTTAATGGAATGGGCCTCAACGCCTAGGCAAAAGCGGAACTTGAATCAAGATCAAGGCATGAAAGTGAATTAGTCTGGTTAGTCACCATCTAAAATAGATTCATTCAAAAAACTAGACATATAATGGCTTGTAATCTAGTAGTATTGAAGTGTAAATTTTGTCAGGATGAGCCGGAAAAGGAGGGTTTCCGCCACCCCGTGGGCCCCCTTCACGCATTTTTTGGGCAATCCAAACCATATATCTTGTAAGGACCGTAAAGTAATGTATTCATGCAAAAAATCAGCTTGTCCGGACATTGATATGTATGTCAAAAGTTGAGTTTTTCGTCTAGAACTCAACTTTTGACATACCTATTGATATTCGGATAAGTTGATTTTTTGCGTAGATACATTATTTTACGGGACCTACAAAATACACGGTTTGAATTATCCAAAAAAATGCACAAAGGGAGTCCGGGGATGCTGGCGGAAAACCCCCTTTGAGCCGGACAGAATTTAATAATCTCTTGAAGTATGAGTATTGATCAAATTGTGCAGATCCCAGCTGACATGGTGGTGAATTCAATGCTGGTAGCAATGGCAGCTAATGCAACTCATGATCAGTTGGCATTAGATGATCATGTGGTGATCTACCAAGTGGGTTCCTCAGTATCAAATCCAATAAGATTGAATTCTGTTCAGGATTATGTCCAACTTTATTTCCATAAACACCCATGGATTGGAAGAGATGGAAAGGTTGTTAAAGTTGGCAACGTTACTAGGTTAACCTCCATGGCGAGCTTCCACAGATACATGGCCATTTGGTACTTGCTTCCACTCAAGGTTTGTGTTTTTTTTTTGTTGGGAACAATTAGATTCATTTCCCTCAACTTTTGACTTTTAAGCCTTTTTTTTTCCTTTTCATTTTGTTTAGAACAAAGAAAATTTTATTAATCAAAGGTTAAAATGATAGAAAGTAGAAAACATCATAACGAAACGAAATGCATGACATGCAATCGACACCCAACTTGCCTGCTAACTTTTTTTTCTTCTGCTTGCTTTTTTCAATTTGAATTTTGTGTTCGACTAAAAACAAATTAGGAAAACCAAAGTGTGAGATCATGCAGGAAATAAAGTTCATTTTTAGGCCTATTTTTTTGTATTTGGTTAACTTTTTTGGCTTTTGGTCCAAGTCTTTACTTTTTGCATCTTCAAAAAACTTTATTACAGATAAAAATGGTATCATTGTGAAAAAAGTTAGTGCAAACTCATTATTAACACGTATGCAATAAACATACGCAAATATATGACGAGAAAAAAGATATTCGTAAATAACTGGAATCTTTCCAGTATTTACTTTCTTTTCTATTTCATGCACATAACCAATATCTAAGCGGAACCTAATTAGGTTCCTTTTCAGTCATATTCAACAACACAAAACGAACATTTATTGGAGACCGCGTCCAGGGATTTTGAGACCCCAAAACGAACAAGGCCGTTAGGACGTGAAAGTTTTTCAAGAAAGAATTTGAAACTTATAGTTCAGATTTAGTTGAAATGTGTGAGTTACAGCCAAATGAATACTATCATCTATTAATTTCCTGTAATTAATAAACTTACTAAAGCTGATCTTGTCGTCCTTTAATTCTTGTGCTTCTTTTCAGGGACTACAATTAGCAAATACAATATTTTGCCATTTTTTCGAAGGAACGTACTCTCATCTGAGTAGAAAAATCACTTTTTCGATGCGGTTGGTAGAACTCTACGAACCCTACTTGTTCTTCAAGGGCATGTAAGTATTCTTCAGCAAATGTTTTTGCACACCTTCATACCCATGATTATATGTAGTGCCAATAATGGGTCTCTGTTTGTTCGCTTTCAGGTACGACGATATAAACACGGAAAAGTTACGAATGGCAGCGAGGGAGGGCGGTATCGAGACCGATGTGTTTTACTTCGATCCTAAGATCATTGATTGGGAAGACTACTTCATGAACACTCACTTTCCTGGGATTATAAAATATGTATTCAAGTGATTAGTTACTACCGTCTACAGAGTGTATTTTGTGTTGTGGGGTTACACTTCCATGTCAAAAAATGGTGTTTTCCAGATTGTCAGGTTCTTATGTGGAATAAGTCTAGAGGCCAAAAATTGGACTAAGGCTCCGTTGTTGTAAACTTTATTGTTTGAAATTTTTCGGTATTTTTTTACTTTCCGCATAATGTATTAATCCAGTTGTACTCGTTCTTATGTTGAAATTATCATAGCTTAATGAGTTTAGACGAGTTGTTTCCATTCAATGGACTTTAGTTGATGTTTGTAAACAGAATGACCTGTGTCAAAGTCCGTGTTTAGTAAGCTTTAGCCTGCTTAGTCCATTTAAAAACCCAACCTGATTTTCAGTTGCTTGGGCCTGTTTTATCACTCAACAATAACTACGACACACCTTAGTCATTTTGTCCCGTTTTTGGATTCTTTTCAAGTCCAATTTAATGATCCAAACCATTCAGTATTTTAGAGGTTGTTATAAAATCAGCAACCAAAAATTAAATTGGTTCAATACTGGTTGATATGATTTCGAAGCATATGTATCTTGAGATAAATGGGTTCAATGGATTTCCATTCTGAGTTGAAATTTCCTTTGTTGTCAAGAAATATGCATTGCTTGAGATTAACGGGTTTTAACGGATTCCATTCCAGGTTGCATTTTCATTTTTCTTTTTTTCAATAGAAAGCCATCGCAAAATTATATCAACCAATATCCGAACAATGCAACTTCTGGAATGGTCGACTTTCTCAACGTGCTGTAAAATGTAAACAATTTAAGTTACTCAAATGACCCTTGGAAAGAATTCACAAATAAACAAACTGGACTGGCTAATCATCTACTTCCACGTCCCCTTTTCTCACATCCATGTGCAATTACAAACCCAACTTCTGATTCTCTTCACACAAAAAAGAGAGGATATTTCCGTGATTCTACTTGAATTAAGGATTGAAAAAAAGTGGCTTTCAGAAAAACACAATTAAAATTACTAACCCTTTTCCCATATAGATTTGCCAATATAAGGGAGATTATATAGAGTGAGTACTTAATCAAGGATTCCCCATTTCCAGGAGCCTCGTTTAACTGTTGACCTGGAAAATGAAAATCTAAAATGGAGATCGAGAAGAGAATTAAAATCCACAAATCATATTGTCAAAATTAGACTATTTCATCCGACAAAAATACAATGACCAAAAAATTGACAACTTTCATAGCCAGACATATTACAGACTGATATTTGTACAGAAATCAATAGAGACCTCTGCAAGGAAAAGAACATGGAATAAGGGAAAAAACCAAAGGAAATATAATTTTGCACAAAACAGAAAGAATTGCGAGGCAAAAGAGAAAGAAGAATAATGCTGGTCATTTCTTCGAACAAGCCAATGTAGACTTGACTGTAAATTAGCTCAAGCACAAACTAGTTATTGCTTCACCTTCCTAAATATCAATACACTGCAGTGAGAACTTGAACGACACCACAGGCGCACTGGATCCTTGAGCTGTGTTTGGAGGTTTTCCCCATCATTTTCAATTCCCGTGGTCATTCCCTCCCACAAGTCAATGATCCATACGCAGCCTTAACATCTTACTCATCAAGAAAAGTCAATCATGGGTGCTGTATCAGGAGTAGTCGGTCCTTGCATATTCGGAACCGGATGGGGAGCCTGGGTCATGGCTTGATTACTTGCAGAATTAGGTAGGACATTTTCCACAGGGCCATTTGGATCAATATCAGTCACTGAGGAATCAGGAGGAGGCTGATTGTCTACAATTTGTGCGCTCGACTCTGTGGGACTGGGAGCACTCAACTCTGTGGGACCGGGAGCACTCGACTCTGTGGGACTGGGAGCACTCGACTCTGATGAAACAGGAGCATTCGGTTCAGAAGAAGCCGGAGCACCAGATTCTGATGGAACCGAAGCATTTGACTCGGAAGGAAGTGGAGCACTTGAATCTGAAGGAGGCGGCGGAGCACCCGATTCTGACGAGGACGGCACACCGGATTCCGGTGGTGGAGTGGTTGCCGATGGACCAGCAGAAGGAGCTGCTTCAAGTAGCATTGGCTTGCCTGGCTGCTGAAGCAAAGCAGGTGTGGCAGGACCTGGTGGTTTTTTCTGACCGGGTATGGGACCGTATAGAGATGCCATTCCCGGAGGAAGAATTTCAATTGGTGGTTTCTTTGCTGCATCAGCCAAACTTGTGAGCTTGGGTTCTTCAAGGGAAGCCAGAAATGCTGAAGCGGCATCTGTCTTCGTTGATGGACCATGTTCTTTCTCCTTCTGTAGCATCTTGTTCCACGCTTGAGCCAAGTTTCTCAATGATGGTCGCCCGTGTGCCTGGAAAAAATGGAGGTTGGATAAATCTCAAACTAGTAATATAAGGATAAAAAAAGAGTACGGAAGTAACATTCATGCCCCCCTTTGGTAGGAAAAACACCAATTCCCTCGGTCCCGATTTGTTTGTCCCTTTTTCAAGAGTCATGCCATAAAATCGGGTAAATAAAGAAAGTGTTCTTGTGAACTTTATAAGATTTTTTCTACTAATGAAAAGATTTCAAGTAGTTTTCATAGAAGAAGTTTTAAAAACTATTTGGAGAATAAATCTCGGGAACACTAACTATGGACACAGAAATAGAGTCCAGGGAGTACAAATTATAACAAAAGCCCTTTCATTTCGTAAAAATACTTTTGCTTAACAAAGAATGGGTATCAAGAAATTATATGTAAAAGTCAAAGGGCACATTTCTAATTTTGTATAGTCCAAACAAAAATTGGAGTGCAAATGATACTCCCATAAAAATAATGTGGGGTAAGCTCATTATATACGTGGGCATGAAGGACAGCCTCAGCAAGCATGCCAGTCTCCTGCCATGCTTTCTCCATGAGAGCATTGTCTCCCAAAACTGCAGCAGAAAATGCTGCTTCTCGACCCGAGCCAACTGAGATCAAGTTATTCACCAAATTCTGCAACAAATGCATGAAACGGTTGTAAAGTGTCAGCCTTAGGAAAGGATCCATCTATCAGACATGTTAATGCTATCTAATGAAAGAGCATGTGAGTTTAAGCATTTCACTTGTGGCATTGGTGATCATTTTTGGCACGTGAACAGCAAGATCCAGAAAATCAACAAAACCTATCATATTCTTGGTATAAGAAATAGAACCAAAGGTGAAGCCAATAGGTTACCCATGAGCTAGGAGAACATTTGATATGCAGAAATGGAATGAGGCATTATGACAAGAGTGGGAAGGAATGAAAGGTGGAGCGGAATGGAATGCCCATATCTCTCTGCCGTTAAAAAAAAATAAAGGAATGCTCATTCCTACTCCACTGTTTGTTGCATGTTTTTAAACAGTTGTGAATGTAATAGTAATATTATAGTATGCAGTTTTATTATATAATACGTAATATAGTGTACCCTATGGAACATAATAACACACAATCTGTAATTTCGATATATACAACAGGATATATAGTAACCATAGTATGTCGTCTAAGGGTTCATGCAACATTTGCCTACTTGCTTCATATAATGAACAAAATGGGTTGTATGCAAAATATAGTTACAATACTTCCTTGAATGCACCAGAAAGCTCAAGTCAAAAGTTTGCACCAGAAGGAGAGTAAACAAATCCACATACACTAAGCCGTGTCAACTCCCCATGATTTGCAAGGCGTAAAGCTAGTCCTCTTAATTCATGACCTCTCAAGGCCCCCTTTACTGAACCTGCAGCCGCTAATCTCTTAAGAGCTTCACGAGCAATATCAGCTTGTGCAGTAGCATCTGCAGCATCAATAAGATCCAAAAATTCCTTTGCAAATTTCACTACTCCTTGGACAGCATCCACAATATTTTCCTTCTTATCTGTCAAGCTAAGAATGTCATTTAAGTCTAGACCCACGGTTTCTTGCCCTATATCCCTGCTGTTGCTCATTGTCAGGAGGCATTGAAGTGCTCGTTTCAAATCGTTACTTTGCATAGCCAAATCAAACTCCAACCTCTTTGATATTCCGGGCAAATGAAGCGCTTCAGTTGCGTAACCCATCCCTAGCATGAACTGTGCTAAATCATCATGGTGTTCTCTACCAAGCCTACTTGCCCATTTTACTGCACTAACAGCATCACCATAGGCAGCAAGACAGCGGCAACGAATACCAGGGTGGCTGAGGGATATTGCATGAGCACACATGTACCTATCAACTAGCCACAAAACTCCATCTCTCACACCCACTACAATGAGAGGTCCAATAGGTCTCTTCTGCTCTGCCGGGAAACGGGTTACAGCCACGGACACCCCACCACCACCAACAGCCACCTCATTGACTCTCCTTTCATCAGCCTCTTTTGGCACTGTTGACTCATCACCGCCAACTTTAGATTGTTTAGGCAAAGACAAAAATGGCGGCACAGAAGGAGCGTGCTGAAAAGAAGCTAATCGCACCACCTGTAGCATTGGTGGCCTAAATGTTATCCTCTCTTGTGAGGCAATTTGTGGAGCCTCAACTGCAATAAGTGCCAACTCTCCGTGCTCTGCCACAGCTCTTGCCTGAGCCTCTTTCAGTTTCATCTCTTCTTTTCTCTTTTTTGTTTCTATATCAACAGCTGCAACTCCAGCATCCACAAAAACACACTCAATGGTAGTTGGTGTTGCCACAAACAGCTGTCTCCGATGCCAAACAGCCCCAGTAGCATGTGGAATCGCCACGTCACCCAAGTATCTATACTGAGGGCGCAAGGAAGCTATCACAATGTATTGTTGATAGGCGAAAGCACAATATTCGACAGTCTGGTCCCAAGCGGTCCATTCAGGCTGAGGGAAAAGACCCCCCACAGGCTGAAAAGTTTCCCAACTATAAAGCTGAAAGTTCAGAGGTGCTGCTTCAGCAGGAGACCTGTTAGAAGATAACCCATCGTCCATACTCGTGAAAGAAGAAAGACTACTGCTTCCAAATCCAGATAAGGGCATAGACTGAAGTGTTGAAATAGCTGTTGCTGCAACAGGGCTAACCCTTCGTGATGTTCGATAGGCAACACCAAGAAGTGCGCCCCCATGCAGACCAACAACTGGTTCACTGCGATTACCTACTGATCTCATTAATATATTTGATGTTCCATCATCCAGCAAGATTCTAACTTGAACACCGGCCGAAGAAGCAGCAGTTGCAGCTGCTGCGGCAGCTTGTGCTGCAGCTGCAGCTGCTTCCTTTGCTTTTCTTGATGAACCACCCTTAGGAATTATGGGAATTCTAGGAGCTAATGCAGATTCCAACAGAGCAAATCTATCACGGCATGTGTCCCATGCCAAAAGTCTTGCACTGCCTGAATCAACGATGGACCAGTCACTGACCTTGTAGACTGAGAAGAAAGGAATATCAGGCCAAACAATTGCTACATACCTGCAACAAAAAGGTCAAGAGTGTTCAAGTGTTAATTTTTCAATTATTTTTCTTCCTACTTCAAACTTAGTGTATCTAAGGGAATTCTTGTAATTGATATATCATTGTACAAATATATGAGGCTGTAGATGTGGCTCTAAAGGCTGCAGAAACTTTCGAACCCTATTCTCCCTACTTCTCTGCCCCCCTCTCTTCCTTTTATTCTCTAAACCTAACCCTCATTTCGAATAAGCAATTAATCTGAGGAAAGCAGCTATTCTAACGAATGGCTTCTATGAGGTCCCCATAAAAAACGAGAGTATTGTGTATGAGTGTTTACAGCTGGTACACCACACAGAAATACAAAAGTATAAAAATCCATACCCAATGTGAATCAATTAAAGATGTAGTACAAAGTGAGAATTGCAAAAATCAAAATGTACTTACTTCCCTGAGCTGCTCACTGAAAGAACCGAGTATGAATCATGTGGAACAGGTGTACTAATGTGCTTTTTTATCTGCTTGACATGTAGTTGTTCAATCGAGTCTCCCCTGAACCTTCCTGTTTCCAATAAGGAGCCATTGCTTCCAAGGGATGGATTTGCAGTGTTAGACAACTGGAAGTTTAGCAATTTTAGCTCCCTTTCAATCAAATACAACGCGGAATGCTCTCGGCTTCCTGGTGGTGTCGGCAGAGGAGCAACAGCAGGAAGAGATCTGGCATCAAACTCGCTGACAATGACACCAACATTGGATCCAGTAGCAACAAGGTGTGGCTGTAAAGGATGCGCAACCATGCAATAAACCTGCAATAGCAACTCAGAGTCAAAACCCATATATCCAAAAAATGTTTAACAAAATTTTATCGAAAGTTCATGAATTTCCTGTTTGACAAATTATGCAGCTTACCCTCAGTTTCTTGTGAGATGCAAGGACTTGTGGAGGTATTAGGGAGGAAAGTTCACACAATGGCCTTGTGAGGGCTGAATAAGTTGGATGCTCGATAGCCCTGCCAAAAATATAACCAAAAGTAAATATTCCCCCGTAGAGACGATAAAGATGGCGTTGTCTGAAGTCATGATTATCATCAAAACTTGTCCGAATGTTGGAGTTGATTGCAAAGACACTCTAACGAACTTGTAAACTCAAAAACAATACTTGGGGGAGTCAATATTATGACACTATAGAGAAACAGATGCATACCATATATGGGAGTCTTTGACACAAGTTAAAATATCAAGGTTTGGAGCTCGAGGATGGCACCAAGATGCCACACTGTGGCAAGCTAGCTTTGGAACAGGTTTAATGCGACGCAGCTCCTGAGAAGAAAAGCAGATAAGGAAATGGGGAAAATTAAAGAAACAGGTTCAGCCGAATGTATAAATTATAAATTGTGCTCTTCATAAACTATACTGGGAAGTTCAGAGTCTGTAAGGCACCTTAAACGAGATTGTGTCCCAGATTGCTAGAGTCTTATCAGCACCAATTGTAATAAGTTGTGGGGCTCCTCCGCTAACTCTAGAAAGCTCAACAGCCACAACTCCTCCATCATGTGCCTTCAAACATAAAATGTGTCAACTATATTTCAACAATATCACCAACGTAAAAGTAGCTATGTTGCATTCAAGCATTCCACTGCCAGATATAAAAGTAGCTGAAAATTATCTACAGGAAACCAACTTTTGTTTTCATAAATAGGACAAAAAGAAAGGATAAGAAACAACTCATCAACGCATGCTACAATAAGAGAGATTTAAATAACCACTTCTAAATAAGAGCACAAGCATATCACCAACCAAAAGTTTGTACAAAATCACCGCCAACAAGAACCATCATAACAAAGTAACGATTTCCACAATTTTACCAACTACAGAAACCAAAACCAAAAAGTACAACTCATACAATCCAAAAGAAAAATCAAGAGAGATATTGCATTTACAAACTACAATCAGATGCACAGGTGCCATTAAAAGAGGTTTATCATTCTACATTAACATATCGAAAGAAAATTCAAAGAGATGAGACTTTCAAGAGAAAGGACATTAAGCGATTTCAAAGAATCATCCAAAAATACTATTACATTTGACACCATAACAGTTAGAGGCACCTATGTCACAAATAAACATCAAAAAAAAAAAAAAAAAAAATTGGAGTGAAATCTGCATGTGCACAAAGACTTGCTCCCTCCTCCCATCTTTGTCAGTCCATATTTTTTTACTTTTGCTCGTTCCATAAAGAATGTTAAATTTGAAAGGTCAAGGATCAAAATTTGGTGACATTCCTCTTTTCCTGTTCTCTAATGAATTTCGAATGTAAAATCACTTAAATAATAAGTGTTGAAGGATAATATGGTCCATACAGGTAAGTCACAAATTACGAAGTGCAATCATTTGTCTCCTCAAAAAGTTGGGCTCTCAAAAATATACCAACAGAGAGGGACAGAGGGAGTATAAAATAATGCCTGGGAACAAATATTGTCCAAGTACACATAGCTTATTTATGGTTTTGTCTTAATTCATTGTAGTTTGTCATATAGTAATATCCAACAGTAAGGAAAGGGAAACTATTAACCAGTGAATCAGTCAGTCACACAACAAAGATGAGAAGGATATGAACAACAAGAAGAAAGCTACTTTTAGGCTCAGCTTGGGAACCAGGTCCCGCGTATCTGGACTGTGGTCAGCACTCCAAAGTACAAGTAGACCATCACTGCCACCCGAAACCAGAAGTGCCTACAATAGTACGAAACAAAAGAAAATTTCAGAAAGCTACTTAATGTGAAATAATAATTGGGCATTCAGCCAAACAAATTAATAAAAGTAAAATATATGGTCAGGTCTAATACTGAAACGCCAAATAGACCACATCATGACATACCAGACTCATATTGCCAGCAGTTTCAACATGTTAGAAATGTGTACACAATATTCTTTTTCCTCACAATAAGTTCTGTTTCGGATACATTCAAAGTTAAATTTGGTATTCAGCATGTTTCCATAGTGAGAAAGATCTTTGGATGCAAACTTCTGCGGTCATCTCTGTCAAGAACACTAAAGATTTACAGAAGGATATACCAAGAAATACTCCTAATATTCTTAACAAAGTTCCTTTGAAATCATTAAGCTGGCTCACCATGGAGTTATGCAATCTTTCCAGGAAAAACACCACATCAACTCCCCCCCCCCCCCCCCCCCCCCCCCCCCCCCCCCCCCCCACGCGCACACACACAAAAGAAAATGAAAAAAAACACCCACTCACTAAGCTCACCATGGTATCCCCAACAGCAGCAATATTTGGTAGGTCAGACAGCTAAATTCCCCACCAAGGGCCTTGGAAAACCTTTACACTAAGATTCACTCTGTATCAAGTCTCTTGTTGAAGTCAATTCGATCTTCAAATCATTGAAATGCTCTTTAGATTCCCCAAGCCTGTTGACCCAGTCCCACTGAAGAGTCACCAAAAATTGAAATGCACCAAAATTCCGATGGAGTCCTTCTACGGGGTCGAGGGTCCCGATGGAGAACCGACCAATTGTGGGGCGCACTCTGGGGTCCCACTCAAATGATCCAAACTGTTGATTAATTTTTTAGAGTACCTTGTACCAAACCAAACCGAGCCTTATGTCCCAATCAAATTCATGTCATAAAGATCTGACAGGTATTTTTACATGCTGGTTGTCAGCTACCTAACGCACAACCCTCCTCCTTTATCCGGACTTGGGACTGGCTGGGAAAGAAAGATAAGACTCTAAGCACAAACCAGGCGTAGTTTTTCGAGTACCCTGTAAATTTTTAAAAACTAATCAATAGTTCGGATCATTTGAGTGGGACCCCAAAATGGCCCCACAATTGGTCGGTTCTCAATCAGGACCCTCCCCGTCGGTTCCCAGAGTGTTTTCGATTTCGATGCTAGTATTAAGCAAATAAAAATAAACAAATTTAATCTTTTCCATCTCAAGGGCCCAAACAATAAACTCCAGCAACCCCTATGATACAAGGAATAATGACTCACCTCACAATATCTACTTGTTCTCCATTCTGATTAATTTTTCCTACAGATGTTCAACTTCACCACTTGGCATTCTCCCTCAACACACACATACAGAGGAAGACCATAAACATCTTCCTTTTCCTTGCGACAAATGATCGTGGTACGTAGAATTGTACGTACAATAGTGCAACGAAGGAAATTAAAATGCCCAATTCAAACATCTCAAATCCAACTCAAAAATAGTTCCAATAAAAATAATATGAAAGCCCCTGATCCTTGAATACACAAGACACCCAAATAATGGCAAGAAAGACAGAGCATGAGAAATAAAACATCTGGGGCGAAGGCATTAGTAAAAAAATATCATATAAACCTCACAGATCTAAATTTTCAGATGATCAAAAAGCTACCTCGCCAGAAGAAGCCATGAAGTTCATCAAACAAGAAATTGATCCTTTATGGCCTCCTGTGTACCTTCGAACAAGCTGCAAAAAAGCAAGGATTACTGCACAATACAACCAGATAGATCTTCTCTTTTTTTTATTTTTTTATTTTTGAAAGAAACCTGATAGATCAAAAGCAAAGTGTAATATTGTGGGGCGGGAAATACCTTCCATGATATCATTGAAAGAACTCTAATCACACCATCCGATCCCCCAAAAGCCACAAGAGGACCATCCCCGGCAGGCGATTTTGAAAGGAACTCCATACTGCACCAATAGTAGAAAAATAGCACCGTCATATGCACAACAGCTCTAAGAGGGGGAAAAATCATCTGGGGCATCTAGAAAACATGAGATACCTAAACAACAAAACAAATAAAGTAAAGAGTCAAAGACTTCAAATGTCACGTAAAACCTGTAACCCTAAACCTGTCTAACTAAATTCCAAGAAAACCATTTCGTTGAGCTAGTTGATGATAGGTCTGTGGTATATGGAGGTCTGTGATATAAGGTGCATAGTAGACTCACTACTTACACTACATATCTTTCCCCAGTGTTATGGTACTACGGCAAATAAAAAGCTAGACAATAAATAAGAAAATCAGAGAGCTGCACAATAATCCTATTCAACTAAAGGGTTCATGCACAGTCCCGGTGCATGTTCCGATTCAACAGATGAGCGACTATGAAAACAATAAATTTTGTGATGGTGACTCGAAAGAACTCGAGAAAGTAGCAATTCCCTTGCACATAAAATGAAACCTTGAAACAATTTGATAGTGACACTGGCTACCTTGTGGCTGCTGATTTTTTTAGCAACTAATAGGGATCAAAAGATTGTGATAAAACACCTGATATGGCTCATATTTAAGATTGGTTAGTTACAAACGCAATACTGAAAGGAAAGAAGGGGCTGGGAAAAGGAGGTGGGTAATGAACAGGATTCTGGATAAAAAGGGGAAATCCTCAGCGAGGGTCAAGGCACAACAAGGAGTTCTATAGAAGCCACAATCACTGGAATGAACTGTGGGAAGATGTTGCCTGTTCATAGGTTTTTAACCCAAGAGGTAGATTAGTGTCTCAAAACCTAATAACCATGACCACATTAGTTAAAAGAGTACGGAGGTAATACCAGCATATGACTCGGATTCCATTCCTAAACTCAGTACAGTAAAACAGCACATATTAGTTGCCGCATTTTCTCAGAAACTTGCTGATAGCTTTGTTAGATCAAATATGCAGACTCTTCTTCCATACAACGAGATACCATATTATATTATAACAGATAGGCTGGAAAGAGAAGAGAAAAGAAAAGGGGAGGAAAAAATAATTAAAACGTCTAAGAAAACTGTTTATTATTGGAACAAGTAAAATAGACTAGAATAGTTACAAGAAGAAAAATGGTCTGAGGAGGAAGGGAGAGAGACAGACTTCTATGAAAATAACATTGAGCATTACTCATCATTTGTGGCTCCATGTTTCATCCCCAAAAGGCTATATAAGTTTATAAAATGCATTTCACACAAAATATCTAATGGACAATTTTAGCATGCTGAAGATGCAGTTGATTCTGTTCTATAAAGTATAAATCAAATATTTCATAAAACACTCAGCACGAGCCCAGTCTTTTACTTTTATAGGCGGATCATTTCCTTTTATCTCTAATGTTTTCTATATCCTTGCTGATACACTGTAGTCTCCCAGGCATTTTTATCCTAAATGTTTCAATGTAATGACAGGACGAAGTCCACCTTATGGTAGTGAATCTAGTAATCTGTGAATCTAGTAATCTGTCCAAGTCAGCTCTCTGGACTACCATTGAGTTCCGAAGGTATAGATCAGAAGAAGAGGAAAAAAAAACTCAAACGTGCACAAATCCAGGTTTAAGAATATTTCGATCATGTCACACCACATTGTCAAAATCAGATTGTCAGATGACATTAAAGGTAGCATAAGGAACTGAGTGAACCATATATATATATGGCCCCTAGAACAAAGCAGTAGTACAATGCATCTAATATTCCAATAGTTCTCTTTCAAAGCAATATCAAAGCAAACTCCACAGCATAAAGCAGTGCCATAAAATGCTTTGTTTTTTATCAGCCAAAATATCCTAACTCTTTGCATAAACAATAGAGGAGATGGACCAAGTAAACAGAAAACAGATAGTACTTGGTAAGGCCAAAGAAGCAAGAAAAGGAGTCCCCCCTCTTAGTTTTGTTTCGAAAAATGCATCAACTAGAAGAAGCATGTTCCAAATAATCATAACGTATGTCACTTCTAGGATGCCATGACCAATACATGATCATCAGGCAACTATGATAATCACGTACTAGAACAAAATAGAGTTTCCATCCCATGTGAATTATATACACCTATTTTATATCATCTACTAAAGGGACTTGCCAGAGAAGTGATCTGCCGTCAAGGTCCTGCTTTGGGACATCACGGCCGCGCATTGTAACGAGGTCTAAAAAAATTGCTTTGTTTTCGCAGCAGATGACAAGAAAATGCCTTCCTTTTGTTGACGGTGCAGGAGAACTAAATGTTGAAGCGATATGATTGGCTGCTGTTGGAGCCTCAGCAGCAGCAGAACGATTACGCCAAAGTTGCCAAAAGCATACATCATCATCATAAAAACTGACCTGCTTAACACTTGAACCATGCGGCCCAACAGCAGGTTCAGGTTTCAATCCTCCAGAAAAATAGGCACATAAACGAGAAAAGAATTGAGAAGGCAAAGCACGGATCCATTACCTCCCTCCACGCATGGCTTCCGTAGGTTTCCCTTTGGGCTCTGGAGTACAAACAACATAAGTCAGAAGAAAATGCCAACAATCTATAACGAGAATGATACAAATTTCTACTTTATCAAGACTCATGGTTTAACACATGAAGGGATCCCAACTTTTAATTTTACAGAGAAATTCATTTTTCTTTTTCTGGGTAATAAAATTTTTTTTAAAAAAAAAAAAAAAAGGCATCAAGGTGATGCCACACATGTACAAAAGAAGGTGAGGAATAAAAAAGAAAAGGTCAAATAATAAAATGACCCATACACCCCTCTATACTCCAAAAATATCCAACATATCAAAGAATTGACTCAAAGTAGGGTTGCAGTTTGCACTCCCTTGAATCCCAACCAAACAAAGTAGTAATCAAAAGACTCTTAATTTTGAACACGGGCCTATCCTCCCCATCAAAATATCTACAATTCCTCTCTCTCCAGATTGACCACATCAGGAACAACGGACCATAATCCATAGCTTCTTCTTCTACCCATTCTAGCCCCATACCGTTCTTGAATGAGCTCCACCACTGTCGCAGGGAAAACCCACGAAACAAGAACCGCATTCCAAAGCTCATTGGCGACAGGACAATGAATATAAACATGCAACTTGAATGTCATTTTCTATAAAATAGGAACAGGAAAATTATTTTATCCGACTAAAAATACACTTTATTTTTATTTTCAGAGAACAATTTTCTTTGCGCCCTTGGATTATTATGGATGAAATTCAAGACAGGATGCCAAAAAAACTACAATAACTATAATATAGCTGAAGTGAAGATCATGAATTTGATAAGTGGAGGAGCACATATGTAAGAAGCCCGCATGAAACTAACTAAAGTCAAGATGAAGAAAGTCATGAATGATGGTTTGGTACATGCAAAGAAAATTAGCACACACGTGAGTGTGACGTAGTTGGAGCTAAGATGTTGCAAGGGTAAGAGGAGAACTCGTGAACACAAAGATAGCAACTAGCCAACTACAAATCAGCCCCAACGTTGTTTCAAGTTCTCACACCTATGATTAACTCCCATGGACATGGAAGTAAAATGAATATACTAGACAGATTCAACATCAAGATCTCTGAAGATCGATGTTTCAATTTGCTGATTCCATGATAACCGATTACTTTCCCAAAAGCTTGACTTGTTAATTGCTAGGCAATGAAACCGACTATTTTTGCGGAACTCACTAGTCTCTTATGGCATTGGAATTCAAGGTATTTAATATCTTTCATGTCTCAAACTTAGTTTTTGTCGCTCTTGCTTGCCCTAATGCACTTACTAGCTTCAAATATAGGCCCTTTTTTCCGTCTCTGCATACAAAAGGGATGTTACGGTGAGAAGATTGACCCTCAGAATCAGAAGTTATGAGTTCAGACCTAAGCTTAGGCACATAAGACATAGGTTCGAATTTAAATCTTTGTAAGTTTCTTACATCTCAATTACTGTGACAGTTAAATAGTTTCCAAGCAGCAGCAAATTTATTCCCTAGGCTATCGATCATAAATTTCCATAAAGCTCTTTCAAAATGCATACAAAAGGTTGGCATTCTATGCTGATTGTACATGACAAACTATTTAACTTCAATACATACAAAAGGTAAGCTCTAAAATAAACCACAAGTTGTTCTCCTTGTGAATATTAAAAAGACAGACAAGGGTCGGGGAGTCTAGACATTGAATAAGCTTTTGAAGAGTAAAGACAACGCTATGGGCATTGAGAATACCAAAGTACCCACCGTGCGGTCCCTATTTATGCTACTTAAAAGCTAGTACAACACTGTTCACTGCTTAACTTGTTACATGTTATAAAGATCTAGGATTCACAAGTGTTCTAGTCATTTTACTATTCACTAAACATGCATAGAACTAAAGGTCCATTGGTCAAAATTTCAGGTTCAAGCTATGTCGGATAGTTGAAGGTTACTACTTAAAAGTCTTGATCTTAGCTGGACAAAGATTGTCTCAAATAATATTAATATTGGTAGGTACACATACAGACATACCCATGTAGATCTATTCGAAAGACCTAAGTTTACATAAGCTGGGCTTGCTTAAATCCTTGAGAGGATGAAGCCCAAGGTTCTGAATTTGATCCTCAAAATCTTGTTCCTTTTATTTATCTTTGTCTCTTTTCTTCTTTTTGAAAGTTCTGATCAAAGCCAGCCAGGTTCAATGTCCATCCTTAAAATCTAGGCATCCCTGTCTTTAATGAAAGGCCGAACCAAAGCCCTACACAGAACAAAGGGCCGGGATGTTCGAGTTCTTACAGCAATATTCAGCCCAAAACAACCTTAAACATTACCCTCAACTTGACTTTGATTGAAAACCCACTATTTGACAATACCTTTCTGTTTTGCTAAGACCCCACGAATTCATCCCTTCTCCACCTCCAAATTATCAAACCATCTTCTGCATTCTAAAAACTGAATGGCACAAGTATTTCTACCTTCCAAACCCCAATCGCCACACTAACATTATGCAGAGGCAGCAACCCTATGAGTTCTCTATTGCTGTCCAGCGCGTGAGATTCACAGGACACCTCACAGATGAGAAAAGTTCACAAGGCAACCAACCACCAATGAAAATGTTCTAATATCGAAAACCAAAGTAAACCCACCATCCAAACCTGTATACACTCAGCACAGCCACCTATAACTTATCAAGTAGTCATCCATATCCTCAAGAAAAATTAGACTCGACATGTATCTTAGTATCTATTAGTACTATTTTGAGATTGGCTCACACTTTTTTTACCCAAACTGCCCCTTTTAACTACCTAAGAAAAACGCCAAGGAGGAAGAAACTGTCGCTCCAAATTTCTTTCTCCCCTCTGCTCTAGTTTCACCATCCCAGATTTCACTACAGATTTTCCTCTTTCCATCTTTTTCATAACACAAAAATATTGAACCATGAACAAAGAAAGGCGTGAAAGAGATAGATTGGTAGATTTATTATTTAGAGAGAGATTTTGGACCTACCAGTTATCTTGGTAGAAATTTATTTACCTAGGAGCTCTAAATGGTTTAGTCATATTTGCTGTGATGTTCAACCTCATAGCCTAACTATGCTATTTCTGTAATTCATGCTATTTCTAAGCTCGTTTTTCTCACCTGATTCACCCTCTGCAAGCTTCTCCAACTTGGCACCAACCAACCGCCTCTCATCGACACCGCCCGGTTTCAACTCATATATCACCTGAGACACGCAACCACCACCACCAATAAACGAAATCGAACGGAACCGCAACGAATAACTATTGCAAATCCTTAAGGAGACAAAGGGAAGAAACAAAGGATGACCTGACGGTGCTCCCAGTTCCAGACGGAGACGCGATCGGACGCGTCCGCGGTCACGAGCCACGGGTGCGTCGGGTGCAGCTGAATCTTCACGATCTTGTCGTTGGTCGGACGGAAAGCCCTCAGGCGCAGCATTTTTGTGTGAATTTACTTACTGCTCGAATTCACGGATCTGGATGCTGCTGGTCGGTGGTTGCATCCGATTTCGGTGCTTTTCGACCGATCCGGTCCAATTGACAGCGGCGTCGGCCGTTGAGGATTCGGTAGTCAACGGACGGAGTTCGATTAGAGGGTAGTTGTGACTTTAGAGGTGAGAGGGGTTGAATTGTGAGAGAGCACGAGGAGATTGCTAACTCTTGCCCTGCAATGGCCGCAGGAGAGAGAGAGAGAGAGAGACAGAGAGAGATTTCGGAACCAGTTTTCCGTCGAGGACACTCTGTTTGAAGGTTGCGGAGATGCGCTGAGCAGCTGAAGAAATTACGAGTAGAAGTTTCGTTTTCTCTATTTTTTACGAGTAGTAGTATTTTACATCCCTCCTCGGATCCTCCAGTCTTTTTTCTCTTTTTCACGGTTAATTTTAATGATTCCTTTACCCACCCGTTAGAACCGCAAATGAACCGAACCGAACTGCATAGCTCGAAAAACTAGTGTGGAAAAAACTCTACTCATTTAGTAATCGAGAAAAACGCGAGCACAAATTTCAAAATCACTTAATAAGCGAACCAAATTCAAATACTACTACAAAGTTTAACTCATTTGCACCCTACGAGCACCTGATAATGCTCACTTGTGATTTTGCTGTTTATCCCCGTTTTGCTCTTTTCTACCATATTAGCAAAGGGCCAAGAACCCCTGAATTATGGTTTTTTTTGGATGGTACGTAATGTGCTGTAGTTATTTTTATTTTTGTCGTAGCCTTACTGATTGAAATCTAGTTTATCCATATCAATTGTGTGTTGCTTGCACACTATAACTTTTTTGGCTATCTCTCCAAAATTTATGTCCGTCTCAACTCCTAACCATTGATTTTCTTTTTCACACTTACCATTCAGCTCGGGATTATCCTCCGTAGTCACGTTTTGCCCTTACTTGACTCTTCAATTGAGGATCATGTCTCTCAAATAAATGTGCATTGCTCGACGGTGAGGATTGTTTTCTAAAATGATTGCACTTCTTGAGCAAGAACACATAATTTATGGGTCGTAAAAGTGGCAAGGTTCCGTTTGTTTGGGCGTAAAATATTTTTCCTATAAAATATTTTACCTATTTTTCGGTGTTTAGTTATGTAAAAAATGAGAAAAATATTTTACATGTAAAATATGTTCCATTAATTGGATGAAAATGACTTACCATTAAATCTTCTGTAAGTTTTTTCCGAAATGAACCTGCTGCCCTCTACTGCAATTCTCACTGCTCAATTTTCTCATCGTCAGGTCCTAACCCACTTTCAATTCTCATATTCTCATATCCCTCCACCGTTTAAACACACACACACACCCCCTCTATACTATTTTGTCAATTTCTGAAAAATATTTTTAAGTACCAATCAAATAATAGAAAATAAAAGTTTGATGTTTGTTTTCAGAAAAAAAAATATTTTACATGAAAAATATTTTGTACATTGTAAAACATTTTTTATCGAAACAAACGGAGCCTAAAAGTAGCTAGGGTGAGAATTCCTTCTCTTCACGAGATCGTGAGTTTGATTTGCGGTGTAAGTTCTTTGTGAAACAAATGGCATTTGAGAGCACCCATTGTGCATTAGTGCATCTATGGTGACGAACAGTTCCTCTAGTTCAATGGCTACCTCATAAGACCACCTCCAGTGGAGCATTATGTTGGGCAGTGTGAAGACCTAAGTTTTTCCAAGGTTGCAGGAAATCCCGCCGGGGCGGTTTTGTTGCGGGGGAACTCACTCCAACCGTATGTGTTCAAAAACTCTTAAAAAAACCGGTAGTGAATGTAGTGATTTGTGTTGGGGGGCGTCGTATTAATATTACTAGCCCCCAATCGTAGCCGTCCATTTGTAAAAGTAAGACACATGTATGCGGATCATGGAAATCAAGTAATTCCGGAGCCCACGAAGTGGATGTAGTGATCCCGTGTTATACATTTGGGGCCGGTTTGATAAACTTTCAGGGAGTTGGGATTGGATTACCATCACCAAGGGATTATTAATATTGTGTTTGGTAATCCAAAATGAGTTAGGATTATTAGTCTTTAGGACTAGCAAGGTGGGTATTAGGAGGGATTGAGAATGACCTCTCTTACTTGGTATTAACAGTCCAATCTCTTCCTCGCCAATGCACAAATACGAAAATAGCCTTCACCAATTCCATCTCCTTACCTATCATATCCCATGTGAAGAGCAAAAACGGAAATGTATACTATCAATCCAATCATATTCCATGTGAAACAAACACGATATTAATAATCACATCATCTAATCTCATCTCAAACAAACATACTCATCACCAATCTCATTTTCTTACCAATCTCTTCTCATTACTAATCTCAATCCTAATTCCATCTCCTTACGAATCTCAACTATCTATTACTGTTATCAAATGGGGCCTTGATTCCTTTTTAGTCATTTATGTTGTACATTTGATTCCTCTCTAGATAGTGGTGCACACGTGGTTGTGTCAAAAGACAAAAAATAGTGGCAAAAATACAAAGCGGGAAAGTGAAACTTGAATAATTTTGAAAGTGGACTCTTGTGAGGGAAGTTTTGGGAATTGTGTGGTATATATGTGGTTGCAGAAAGTGTGGAGATAGAAGAATATGTTTTTTCAGTGCAACAACTATTATGGTAATTTTGTTTTCTGGTTGTCTCTGTCCTTCTCTTTTGCTTGTGACTTCCGCCTGGATGGTCGTACGTGGGACAAAATATATTTAAAGCCCTAGAAAACAGATTTTAGGGTTATGAACATCATATTCAAGAGAGAAAAAGTTGTAACTTGTAGACAGAGACTAGGTGAGTTTCTTTAATTGATTCAGTTCAATCTGTTTTATATCCCAACACATTCTACAAAAGGTAAGGAACCCCATGGTCACGAGCAAGGGTTTGGTTTTCCGATTATTTCTACCGACCCATATATTGAGAAAGAGAAGGAAAAAAGAAACAATGTTTTAAGTTTGAAAAAATCTGAAAACAAAGCAAATTGCATAATGTTGTGCACAACATCTCAATGTGGCAATGTTTCATTGGTAAAAAATAATGGGACTTTATTTTTCAATTTTTTTGCTGTATGTAAAAAAATAAATTGTATGTTCAAATTTGCTGAAACCGTCCAAATCGATCCACTGAACAATTGACGGATGGAGAAAATGATAATATGTCACGAACGGAACGGATTGAAAACTGGACTGATCCGCTGACAGCCCTTTGTAGCATGAATCTCTCACTTTTTTTTTTTAAATAAAGATTAGAAATAGAAATGTGAGAATTATTGTTTGGAAATCGAAATCGGAGGCCAATGGGCCTGTAGGCCGTTATTTTTCAGTTATACGTTGGGTCGGGTCTACTTTCAGCAAAACCGGGTCGGGCAATCGGGTAGTCCCTGAATTCGGTCCCCTTCTTCTCTATTCGATCCCCCAAATCCCTATTCGCCATTATCACCACACATCAGCGACCTTCTCTCTCTCTTCCTCATTCTCTCTCCTATAGAACAAACCCTAGACCTCCAATTGTCCTCTCGCAGAGTCCCATCACATCCTCTACGTCTTTCTTGTAAGCACAAATTCTCTCTCCCGTTACTCACACATACCTACACGCACATGCACGCATACACACACGCACATTACTGTGTACACGCACGTGCAAGTATTTTCCTTTTGTACTATGCACGCATGCACGATAACGAGAACGTCCTTACATTCGGAAAAGCTGGAATGAAATGAATTCTAGGGTTTTGTATTGCTTTGTGCTTCCCCTCAATTATTCTTCTGGAATTCGTGCCAGTGGTTTGTCATGATGTAGTAATGGAGTACGGGTTTTGGTTTTTGTTGTAGTGGTGGGTATGAAAGCAAAGTGAGAGAGACTAGGTTCACTTGGACAGGAGCTTGATATTTTTCAGTTAGTGTGTATATGTATGTGCATGTATTTGGTTTTTGTACCACATACACAGGCATGTCCTTACTTTCCGAAAAGCTAAAATAAGCTGAATTTTAGGGTTTTGTATTGCTTTGTGCTTCCCCTCAATGATTTTGGCTGAAAGTATTGGTTTTTGTAGTGGTGGCATAAAAGCTAGTAGAGAGACTGTTCATTTGGACATGAGCCGACGTGAGTAGACTGTCAGTCTGTCAATGAACATACATAACGTGTGCATCTACTACATCCACATTATATGTATATATGCGTGAGCACGTATGTGTTTATATGTACTTTATACACAGGCACAATCACGAAGAACGTCCTTACATTCGGAAAAGCTAAAATGATAGGGTTTTGTATTGCTTTGTGATTCCCCTCAACTATTCTTCTGAAATTTGTGCCAATGGTTGACAAAGTTGTAATGGAATGTGGGTTTTGGTTTTTGTAGTGGTGGCATGAAAGCAAAGTGAGAGAGACTGTGTTGATTACTTAAAAGAATCGACACACGACGCCTAAGCGATTGGAATTATATAGGATATGAGCTGACATGAGTAGACTGTCATTTAGGCCTCGTCCTCTTGACATTCACAAGAAGCTCCCAATTGTAAAATCTGTCAAGGAATTCGAAGATGACGAGACCCCCACGTCTACTCGTAATTCGCAGATTATGCGTCTCGCTGCAGAGGCCGATACTGAGGTACCAGTTCCGCTTGGAATTCGATATATTGGTTCTATGTTCTGTTGTAGTATCAGTTACTTCGTAGTTGTTGTTCTTTATCACATAACAGCAATACAGTTTATGACTGGTAGTCAGTGAAGCTTATATTAGTTTGTGTAGACATGGTTTATATCTTCATCTTACAAAGGCTGTTCACAACTATCTTTTCTGTTTTTTCTTGTTACTTTTTCGATTAGGACAAGCTTTATAACCCCTTTCGTGCATGAACAGTCACTCGCACACAAAAAAAAAAAAAAAACGAGCGTGCAATCACTTGAAAGGTTGGGAACATGATAAATCTGACTTGCACACCACCTTATTTTTTTGTGTGGTAAAAGTTGATTTTATTAAACCAGAATCCCAAGATACAAGAGGACTCCGTCCTTGATTTAGAAAAACCAAAGCTCCTGAAAAGAGTAACAGAAGGAACAAAAAGGAACAAAAAAACACCTAGCCCTACTTCAGATTATCTAACATGAATACTCCCTAAAACTTTTAGGGAGAACCCCCAGCACAAGCCAAGGTCCTTGTTGGCTGCAGATCTGGGATAATCCTCCTTCGATGAACTTACTCTGGCCCTAATACCTGCTGCAATTGCTTCAATCAAAATATTTGCAGACTTCACACCCTACCAAACACCCTAGCGTTCCTTTTGAACCAAATGTGGTAAAGTGCAGCTGCCAACGAGAGTTTAACCACCGCAGATTGAAAGGACTTATGTCTGCAAAAGTAGATAGCCCATCCAAGCTCTGAACTCCAATTGCTAATCCTCTGCTGAACCAAACATTTTAGAAGCAAAGATTGTCACGCTTCTTTAGCAAACCCATAATCAAAAAAGAGGTTCTGGTAAGTTTCAGGGGGCTGTGCACACAGAACACAATTTGCATCAACATTCATGCCCCAAGTCCTTAACCTGTCCTTAGTGGCAAGTTTCTCCAAACAGCAGACGCAGCAGATGAAGGCTCACTTAGGCACCCTACCAGAAAGCCAAACCACTGAAGTCCACGGCATCCTTACCCCAGGAGGTCTGAGGTCTCACAGACTTCCAAGTGGATCTCATACAAAACTGCCCACCTTATTATTTTCATGATAATATGTTTAGCTTCTCCCTCTGTACAACATCATTTGAAACTCGAACATTCAGTGACCACTAAGCCCCACCAACCCACACTTAAAGAAAGAACATATTTCTTGATGGAGAACATCCATGCTGATATTGATATCATGGTGGCTATTGAGCAGTAGCCTTGCAAATAATGCATTCAAATGCACCCTGTTATAGCAGTATTTGCAACTCAAAACATCATGTCATTTACCCACTTTCGTCGTACAAGTCTGTTGCAACAGAAGATCAGTACCCTGTGCAACAACAGAATTATCATCTCTTATGCTTCATAGTTGGAGCACTGGGAGGGACTGAAGAATTTTTCTTATCACCTTAAAGGTCCTGCTTTTTTTCAGGGTAATGTCAATAAGGATTTTGCATTTGTTGGACCACTTAAAAAAAATTCCTGCGAATTTAAAATGTGCCTCTCCAGAAATGGTGTTGTAAGACATAGATACAGTGACCCCTGTATTTGTATTCCAATCAGTGGGAGTTCAAGATTTTGTGTGGGAGCAGATTAGTTTATGTGTCTTCAACTTAACTGTTCTGAAAATTTTGTTACTTTAGGTGCAGCAAGTTCCTACGAAGAAAGTGGCTTCTGAAATCCCTACTCCAGAGTTTGTTGTTGTTGACACATATGAAAGAGATTATTCCCGCACTTTCTCTCAACCAACTTCATACTTACGAGCAAGAGGAGGTTTGTGAACTATGTAGATTTTTTTATCAATTGTTATTGTGGAGATTAGTTTGGCAAAATATCAATTATTCTTGAACTAAATGTCAAAACATTTGTAGCTCGGGCTGAGCTTGGAGAATTTGTGGAGTATGATGTGGACAACGAGGATGAAGATTGGATTCAGGAGTTCAACGAAGAAAAAGAGCTTCTTACCCCTGAAATGTAATTGTTGTAATGTTTTTCTGATTCTTGCAGTCATTTGTCCACTAGTTTTACGTTTACAATGGGGAAAGATTGTTACCTTGTAGGCCATAAAAAGGTTGTAGTCTAAAAGTGACTTTCTAGAAATGTTGTAAACTTGCTAAGCTGGTGCTATTATGTGTTAAGCCATTTTCAGGATCAAATGTCTGACTGAATATAAGATATTCTTGGCCGATCATGTAGTCTGTCTGTGAGCTAGTATGCAGAATGTTCTGATATCCTGTTCTCCTTGTATGCTCCCATCAATGTGTTAAATGTACTCACTTCATTTCTTTATCTTTATCTTCATGAACCTGTTAAAGTCTCTCTCTCTCTCTCTCTCTCTCTCTCTCTCTCAACTGTGTCTAAGTATTTCATTTTTCATTCTAGCATGTGTTTGCGGTTTGAAAACAAGACAATAGTAACATACCTTTTACCAGCAACGTCTCCTAGTAGGGACCATACCTGACCTTGTAATGCCAGAGGTACCTTTAAGAGGCTTCCATAGGTTCATGAATTTCTTGGAACATGGAGGGTCCATAGATTAAATGTGTCGTAGACTTGTAGCATTTGTACAGGATTGCTTATTTTGGGTGATTAGATGATTCGATATTTATGATGATTCATGTTTTCTATTTTTCTGTGCTGAACCTGGTGTTGTTTGAACTGATATCTATTTGTTTATATCTTTTTGGTATTATGTTATTTACAGGCTTACAGTCACTCTCAATAACTTCATCTGACTGACGAGTGTCTTCATGTTTCGGGATGGCGATGAGTTGGATGATTTCTGTTCTTTCATGTTTTCTTTAGTGTGGCAATTATCTATGGATACCCCAGCCCCTTATGTCTGATCCTCCCCATAAAGAGACTTACATTTGTGTCCCCTCAAAATACCGATAGGCAAAAAGTTTTAGTTCAGTTTGTCTGTAGCTACTTTTTCTTGCATTGTTCCTTAATACTCTTCTCTAATATGGTTGTTCACTTTGGCATCCTTCTTCTATAAAGCTAAATTAAACCGATTCTACCCAGTTGCCTTCTTAAAGGTCTTGCCTACAGTGCTAAATGCCTGTTATTGCTGTTCCATGTCTGTGAGCATTTGTATTTCTACAGTATCGGTTTGCCACATTCAAATTGCACACCAATCTGGTATTTTGTTGCTTATGCTTGCAATATTGTCCATTGCTATATTTGTTCTCTTTCATATGTCTGTTCATTTTAGTACCTCTTTCTCCCTGGTTGATATATGTTTTTTTTAAATTACTTGGCTGTAGTTCATTTGCTGTTGTACTCATATGGGCATGTTTGTTTGTGCAGTTTTGAAACTGCCCTATTTAAATTGGAGATATTGGATCATAAGGCACGAGAAAGAGCAGGAATTATAACTCCTACTCTTGGCTCACCCGTTCCTGTACTTCTACAATTCGATGCTGCTGCTGAGGTGGAAGCCTACTCCTTTTCATAGCTGAAAATATGTTAGTGGATCTAAGGCTCAGAAAGAGCATGCTTGTTGCCACTGTTTTAACTTCTCAGTGCCAGAGCTGTATTTGCTACATAATCTGAATGTAGATGGTCCAAGGAGCTGTGCTCCTGCAATTTGCCAGTTGACCTCATTCTTATCATTCTTGAATCACCTTCGCGATTGGAAATAGGATTTTAGTGTTGTAATCTGTCGTATATTGTTTTTGTGCACAAAAGTGGAATTATCTAGATTTTGGTGCCTTCCATGAGAATTGTAACTGTAACTGAAAAACTCCATATTCTTTGAGTAACTGTTGTTTTTTTGTTTTTGTTTTTTGGGATTAACTTCTATTTGTTTCCTTGAAATCCTAGGCCTTACTTCCCTTGTCCATAGAATATGGAATTTCACAGTGCATCTATGATTACTGGAAGGAAAAGGTATGCATCAATTACCATATAACACCTTGCATTTTTTCAATGAAGTCGTTACACTCCTGATATGGAACTATTGTTAGGGGCTTTCTCTCTCAATTCCCGCTGAGAAATCTTGTTGGTAAATTACTAGGGCTTTAACAAATTCAAGAGTACTTTTAGAAGAGTAGATTATGTTGGTATTTTTTAAAAAATTACTAAGAGAAGCATATGTCTATTGACTGTAGTTCTTGCCAAGTCGCCTCTCTCCATCCCCTGAGAAATCTTGTTATTCTTTATCTGTGTTGGCAAATTACTAGTGCTTCAACAAATTCAACCGTACTGGAAAGATTATGTTGGCATCCATTTAAAAATTGCTAAGAGAAGCAAGCCGTCTCATGCCACTAGACAATGACAAATTGTAGAAGACATCGGAGGTTGCAGAAGCTTGATATAAACTGATAACAATATTGGCTTTTTGCAATATGTAAGTTTGGAATGTAGATTCAATGTCACTATAGTGAGAGGAGTCGAAGGGTTCACATATCCTTGTGGGTCTCTCTTCTCTAGCTTAGTTTAACAATGAATACTTTTGTCATTAAGTAAACATTCGGATGTTGGAAATGAACAGTGGCACAGGTGTTTGGCAAGATAGCGAGGCAAAAACAATGAGCTTCTTATTGCCCAACTTTAGGAGCCCTTTTAGCTGAATATAATTGATCTTCTATTAGCCAGACTAATGGTCCATTCTTGGCGGCTTATTTACTATTGACGCTTATTCGGAAACACGAGTTAGAACTCATTCTTTTCCCTTTTTCTTCCCTTTTTTTCCCAATCATTATTGCAGCGTGAACGATGGCAAAAGCCTATATTGCGACGTCTGCAGGTTAGCCTTCTAGGTTTATGGTAATTGCATTATGGCATTTGTTGTTTGACTTGTATTTGATCAAATTGTTGAAGCAAAGTGTTCATCTATGATGTTATTTTGCTCTTTTTTTTAAGATTATTCACTCAGCATTATTTTTTTTAGGAATTGAGTTTGATATTCTCTTCTTGTTTCTGCACTCCTTCCATCACAAATACTGTACTTGGAGCCATTTCAAAGTATCTATCGTGGAGAAACCAAATGCTACTGGTTTAGCTACTAGATCCCACGTGTCTATGATCATTGTCTGAGATTTATGTTTGTTCCTATTTAAGAAACAACTTCAATTCTTTTCAAGGTTACTTTCTAAATTCAAGTTTCTTGTACTTAGCTATTTCGGTTTGCTTTTAAACCGTTTCACCTTATTTTGGTTTCATGAATTAGGTCCAAAATGAATAAGTAAATGGTCTTGTTTGCCATTTTACTTCGTTCATGGTCATGCTTATGTCATCATGACTATAGTCTACACTTGCTTTACTCTTCTTCCTTACTGCAGATTTGCAATATACGTTAACCTGAAAATGCTATCATTTTTGTTTGTGCATATGGCTTAGAGATATTTACCACCCGTCCAGTTTGCTTCCCCTTGGGTTTAGTAGGCGCTTTCCTCTGGGATTGAAAATAGCTAGAGTTTTTTTTTATCCTTCTCTTCATTGCAAATGATTGATCCTAGCTAACAAAGGTTAGCATTTGCCATATAGTTAAAGATTCAGTTAACCTTGGCTGTTAATTGGAAAGTGAGTGACGAGTAAGAAGGTGAGTGATAAGTGGAAATCATTCATTTTGAGAAGGTGCGTAATAAGTGAGTGATGTAGGCGAGAGATTATAGGTGGTTTGAGTAGAGTCACAAGACAATATCTGGAATTAATGTACGCATTCCTCAAAATTAGCTATGCTGGCTACTTTCAAACATTCTTTGCTTGCGTGTTCAAACTGACTTCTGCGTCATTATTTTGTGCATAGTTACCCCCATAATACTGTATTGATGTATTGTAGCTTCAACTGCAACATGATGGGCTATTTTGCATCTAACATGCATATTTGTTTTCACAGCCTCCTCCACCATCTAATGATACCAACCCATACAACGTGTTTAGACCAAGGGAGAAGGCCCACAGACTTCACACAAGAAGAGTAAGTGGTGCTTTCCTACTCATAATTATGGTGAACCTTATTGATAAGATTTATCATTTTTAACTTTTCTTGTTTTCATATCAGATGCAAAGGAGGGAAAACAACGTGCAGTCGTTTGAAAAGCTTCGCCAGGTGAGTTCAACATCACTTGAAGTAATCATTTATGTTCTTGGTTTAGCCCTTTGTGCTCAAGTGATATAGCTGAAAAATCACTCGTTTGAGCTCTCCTTCTCCTTGTAATCTGTGAGTACCCTGGTTTTTTCATGATTACTATTGGTTGCATGATTCTCTGCAGCAGTGATATTCATGGTATAGGGAGTCATATTTACACAACAATTCTAGCCTCTAACAAAGGGTGTGAGAGGCTAAAAGTGGAGAACAAGTATCAGTCTCCATGGTCTTTTAGAAATGCAAAAAACTGTAGAACGACCTCCCACTCTCCTATGCAGCATTTATTGGCGTAACCTCGAGTTTACTGGCCCACAGATTCAGAGGCTCCATGAAATCAAATTTATGCCTCACAGGATGTTTAAGCCCAAGTTATTTGGTAGTCAGGCATGGTCCCTTATATCTCTTTGAAACTTCTTCTAACGCACCAATGTGGGACAAACATTGGGGTATTACAATCTTCTGCACTTTAGTAAGCAACGTCCTCGTTGCAATGCACATGGCCCAGCAACCTTCCCGGTGGCCATGGTGTAGCATTCAGCTCCCTCCACGTAGACCGGGGCTGTGCTCTGATACCATTTGAAGCAACGTACCCTTTACCAGCCCAATAACTTGTTGGGGCCTAACCACATGGCCCAAAATGCTTAAGCCCAAGTTATTTGGTAGGAAGGAGTAGTCCTTATATCTCATTGTTGAAACTTCTTCTAACCCACCAATGTGGGACACAAATTGGGGCATTACAGTTTATTTCCAATCCGTTCTATTTTTTGCTGTTTACGCTGTTTTTCTCTATATGTTTGATTGTTTGCATCTCCACATGGTTGCACATGAGGGAGGGTTTTGTATTGCTTGATAGACATAGTTGGCGCCTTCTCACAGAGCAAGTGGCTTTTGGGACAGTCGATCTAACCAACCAGAAATGACATGCTTGTGCGCAGATGATGTTGCAAACTACTTTAAACGGGATACGAAATTCATTGGCTTAGGTCTTGCAATCTTTTTCAAAAGCGCTCATAGTTAGGGGTTAACCTTAAGTGATTTTGTGTTCTCTATTCTAAGGTATTGACATTCCAGAACAATCAAATTAAGAAAATGGTACATTTTTTTGTCGCATTTCATAAGTGATCGGCATAAATGCTGTCACCTCGTCTTATTTTGTTTGCACTCTTTTCTAGGTAAGAACCATGGAAAATTATAATATAAATGGATAAAAAAAATCTCTTAGTTTGAAATTGTCCCAGGTTGTTGTGATTTATAATATAGTGTGGTTGGAGTTTCCAATATTATCTCAGGGATAGTTGCACATCACATTTTTCCTTGCTGGTTATTGACTTTGATTTAGTTTATTTGTTTTCAATTCGTTATCTACAGGTCAGGCGCAACCTTGACCAAGCCAAGACCCTACTGGAGGCTTTAATCAAGGTGATCCCCCTTTATTGTTCTTGTTATTTTGAGTTATGTCTTTATCTGGTCATGAATTTTTTGCAATCAATTCTTTCTCATTCCTGACATGATAGATTACTGTGTGCAGAGAGAGGAGAAAAAGAGGGAAGTCACGGAGAGCGAAGTCAGCCTTCAAAGGATCCAAATGAAGTACAAGGTATGCATGGGATGGTATTTGACATCAGAAACTGTAGTAATGTGTTTAATTTTGCAGTTTTCATTGTTAAGCAGCAGAGAAAAGGCTATGTGGTGCCTACTGACATATTTGACTATTCAGTCCACTAGAGAGCCAGATATAATCCTGACTCCCTACTTATGTTACTATTAAGTGCGTTGGATATCTTCCGGACTCCCTGCTTGTGGATCTTTATAATGTTTGCATAATAGTACTTCACGAGTTCCTCATAGATGGGTAGGAGAATCATGTTTTCAAATGTTGGGGTCGTATACCTGGACAGGTGCAAGATTCCAACCTTGGGCTAGTGAAAGTGTATTGGAAGACAGATTAGACTTGCCAATTATCCCACCCCCTTCCTCACGTGCAACCTCGTCTTGCATGGCATGTGGAGGTGCACATATTCATAGATAGAATGAATGACAGTACAATGGGGATAAGTATAATGCAAACGAGGAACAAATGCAATGGAGAGACTTGAACCCAAGACCTCTCCCAACCTGACCTCTGATACCATGTCAAGTTACTAATTGTCCCCAAAGCTTACGTTGTTAGGAAATTGGCCCAACAATGTATATCATGCTATCTACCAAATAACATGAAGCAATTTGTAAACATATACTACTATAGTAATAGAGTTTTGAAAAGTATTGGGGAGGCAAAGGCGTCCACCAGTACCTGGAACTTCATTCCAGTCCATCACGTGGAATTATAATTCTTATTGCTTACCTTTCTTGTCATATGGTGGGGATATTATACTCCGTAATTGATTGGTGAGTGAATCTTTATGCGTTTCAGCATGAAACTGAGCTCCTTGAGGACAGCTTGGCTCTGCCTGGATTTCCTTCCTTCGCAGGAAAATTTGGTTCGAGTGAGGAGGAATTCGTGGACTCTGATGATGTTGCATACAGCCGTCAGAATGCACGACAGAATACGCCTTTTGCAGACACCAAGCTGGTGATGGTTTCTCCAGGAAGCATCAAGCGAGAGTTCAGGAGGCGAAATGCCCCAAATGGATGGCTTCAGAAATTGGTAACTATCACTTATGCCAAATTAAAGTTAGCTCTTCGCTCACATTTTCATTGTTAGCAAGGATGGATGTAGGATTTTTACCTTAGGGGGACGAATTTTTTATGCAACAAAAATGGGTGTAACAAAATTGTTGAACTTGGGGGGACAGTACCTTTATAACAGACAAAAATAGATGTGTTTCCTTCAAAAATTGGGTGTGCAGTCACATCGACCCTACCCCACATTGGTCCATCCCTGCTCCTCCCCTTCTACACTATTTGAGTTTAATCCATGGCAAAAAGGCCTTCAAAATTTTAATGTTGTGTTTAGGTTTGCGGACTTAAAGTTGGGTTTATAATTCAAGAATGATGACCTTCAATTTTGGGTCCAAGGCTATATTTGAGCTTCAAATTGATGGATTTTTTATTAGGAAATTGATTTTCATACATCCCTTTTTGTCTTTTAACAAAAAAATTTACACACTTTCAACGCAGATAAATCCAAAAAAAGGATTGTGGATATCAAAAAGGGGAGTGTGAAAATCACTCTCCTTTTATTAGATGAAATCCTTGTGTATGTGATCGTACTTTTATGCTAATTTCAACCAAAACTGAATGCATTATTTCAACCTTCGCTTTAGAAATACCCACGTTCCTTCTTGAGTGCCTCCTTACAATTGTATAGAAGCTTGACCACTAATCCACATATTTCATATCTAATCATCCAAACGGGGCTTAAACTTTCTGCTCCTACCAGAGATTCACAGGTTTAACATCTTTGTTGGGGAATTTTCGAATTGGTCAAATGTATGACAAAGATCAATGGTTAAAAGCCCGCTAAATGTTGGCAATGCCTTTCTCATGTTAGTTTTGTTATGGGATTAATGCAGGATCCACTTGAGCCGGTTCTGTTGTTCACTAAACCTCTAGTTCCAGAAAAACTGGCGGCTGTAGGAATTGTGCCCCCATCAAGTTCTCCGATGACAAACATCGCATCTGTCCGTTCACAGAGCTTCCACGGGAGGATTGGCCGAGGGGGGCGAATTGTATTCGACAGATGGAATCCGCTTATGCATACACCAATCGATTGTGGTGACACTTTTTATATACCTCCAAAACCCCGTCCTTCTATGCATAACTGATGCTCTGCTGGTGCACAAGTGGACCCATTCGAAAGTGATTCACTCTCTTCTTTAAAGGTGGCGAGGCATTGAGGAATGAAGAGATTAGTGAATATGAGAGGTCTAGTTACGGGTATATGATGCAGAGGCATGAAGGCAACTTCCATTATAATTTGGAAAGTGGTTGTATTTTTGGTATGACAATGCCTCATCACAAGGAAATTTGGCCATGTTTTGCCTCTGCCCGTTGTAGAATAATTGTGTTCTTTGCTTAAAGTAATCAAGCGCTCTCTCTCTCTCTCTCTCTGTTGCAGCTTCTTTCCGGACGGGAGGTCTGTTTTATTAAGTCTTATTTGTCATTCTGTTTTATTAAGTCTTATTTGTCATCCATTCCTTCCGCGTAAGTATGACAAAAGTATGTGACTATGTTCATCAGATAGATCTAATTTTTTCCCAAAGGATTTGTGCACCGTGGCCTACAAAATAAACAGATGGGTTATCAAAATGAGACTCGGAGGGTCTTACATGCCCTAATCGTACTGTCCAATTCCAGAGACTACAGAGAATCGACCAATTCTCACCCAGAAAGTGCAAAGGTGGGCATTGTATTGCCAATACTATGCTTAATGAGCGGCTAATGCCATCCCAGACCCAGAGGTCTCAAATGGAATATATTTCTCACTTTCCAAGAGGTCCGCACAAGGAGGTTCATACTCCAAGAGAAATTTTCCCAGAACACACAAAATCTGCTTTTTGGGAGATATTGCTTGTATGATGCACAAATAAATTTTGTTTTCTCTTTGCTAGATTGCTTGTAATATGGTTCATGTTTCACCATTAAGAACAAGGAAGAACCGAGTGATGGATGACCTCCAACGACCGCCCTACTTTTCAAACTTTTACAGGAATTATAATAGTTTTTATTTCAAATATGTTAGAATTATATACGTTCGCCCACCCAGCATCATCTTGAACAATTTCAAACCTGCCCAGCTAAAAATTTTGGAAAAACATTGAAGTTTCAATAAACTATACTGTAATAGTTTCAGTAATATTTTTACAACTTATGTTAGGCAAATTAATATCACCTTTATATGTTACAATTTTTTTAATGTTCGCCCACTCAACCTTCAAATACTGCATACGTCAGTGATTAAGAGTTCTTTATTCAAATATAAACTGTGAAAATCTAGTGTCACGCCATGTTAAATGGATCTTGTGCACCTAGTTTTGAACTTATAATTTTTGGATATGAAATATCTCACGTATCCTTTGATCCTTGGAAACAAGACCAACCAAAAATTACATTGCTGTGCCCTTTGGTTGTGCCATATTTATGGAAGGGTCTACATGTTCAAAGAAGAAAGGAGGGCAAAGCGGGAAAACAGAGAGAAAACGGATGGCGGGAAAGTTACCTGCCAATTTTGTCTAGAACAGACTTTGTTCGTTACTTGGTCCCCTTGTTTTCCTTTCTTTTACTTTCACTGCATATTATTCCTTTCCTCGGCTCTCATATAAGCAATGCCATGCCATGGCATACAAGCCTCTCTCTCTCTCTCTCTCTCTCTCTCTCTCTCTCTCAATACATATATGCATGCAGAGTCCTTTCACGTTCTCCACAGCAGAAAATTCATAGTTGCTTCAGTCAAAAAAAATCTTAGTTAGATCGAAGAAAATGGTGGAAGAATCTCGGTCCTTGGAGTATACTCCGACGTGGGTAGTGGCAGTTGTTTGCTTTGTTATCGTCCTCATCTCTCTGGTTGCTGAGCGCGGCCTTCACCGGCTTGGAAAGGTATCCAAGAACATTTCCCTCTCTTTTTCTTGAAACTGACATTTTCCATCGAAATCCCGAAGGAATTGTATAATTACCACCACATATTGAGTAATTAAAGATATTAATTCAATCACATTCAAGTTTTTATATCGAATTTTTGGTGGAGAAATTGGTTGGTTTTTGTTAGGGTGGCAATCTCGACCCATATTTTCCAACCCGTCCATATCCGCCCACTTATTGCCCAACCCAACCCAACCCGTTCAAATTATTTAATGGATTGATATGGGTTCAACCCATTTCAACCCATATTTACATGGGTTTAGATGGATTAAAAATGGGTTCAATATAGGTTGGAATTAAAAAGAACCAAATCTGGTCAAATAACACAGAAGTGCTGTTTCCACTTTCCACATCTGGTCCTGGGAAAAATTTCCAGTGCCAATATCTGCTGCCCCCATTTTTTTTAATTACTTTTCGTAATTTTTCAGAACCAAATCTGGTCAAATAACACGGAAGTGCTGTTTAGCTTTTCGTCGTAACCTTGGGGTTAATCGTTCATCTCGACGAGATGAATCGATTCCCGTAAACATTCATCCCCCTCCCCCCAAAGAGGCGCCAAACCTTTACAACCACACACTTTGAAAGACAAAAAATATTCGCATTTGTCAATTATGCGTCAAACTTTTGTAACTTTTTATTCGTCTCGTTGAGAGGAATAGAAAAAGTAAAAAATAATGATCAAAACTCATAATTTTTTGAATAAAGATGAAATTAAGTTTTTTTAAAATAAATATTTTTAAAAAAAGAAAAGAAAAGAAAGGAAAATGGGTCGGGTCAGACGGGTTTTGGTTTGACTTGACCCATATCGACCCAACCCATTTCAACCCGTTTACTATTTGACCCATATTTGACCCGTGACCTGTTTCATGTTTCCTGTTTCAACCCGCCCAAACCCACCCAGACCGGCTCATTTGCCACCTCTAGTTTTTGCTCATCCCTTTTCCATGTTCCATGTGTGCTTTTATTTTGTAGACCATTCTTTATCTCTTTTGGGAACAATTTTTAAGGAGTTTTTTTTTTTGGTCTACTAATGTTTTTATTTGACTTGGGTTCAGTTGTTGGAGCATAAGGACCAAGATGCCTTATTTCGGGCCTTGGAAAAACTGAAAGAAGGTTTGTCATTGCTGGCTCTTATTTCCTTCTCTATATCAACATGGTTTATTTCAAATATCTTTAATGCTAAACAAGGTTTTGACACCATAGTAACCACTCGAGACATACCATTAAGCATCTGTTTGTGTGCCTTTTAGTCCAATTTCTGGGATCTTAGGTATAGATCAATGAATCCTATAAAAGAAAGAAAAGAAAAGTTTAAGGCACTTGAATGGGTAGTTGCAGCCTGAGTCACGTTATCTTTCACTAGATCCTCTGCTCCCGCGCTTCGTTCTCGCTCCCGCTCTCAACCCTCACTTTGCGTATTTTTATAGTTTGAAATATTATAAGAAGACACTTTCACGCTCGCTCTGTTACTTCTACTCAAGCTCGCGCATGCACATAAAGTGACTAAGGTTGCAGCAACACCCTAGCAAATTAGCATGTTTCATAAGTCCAAATTAGCTTCCATTTTCTCTCTATACGATGTATAATCTCGGTCTTTTCTTTCTGTTTTTGACAGAATTGATGCTTTTGGGATTTATCTCCCTCCTTTTAAATGTGTCCCAAGGTCTAATAAAACACATATGCATCCCTAGTCATCTTGCAAACTACATGCTTCCATGCAAATGGGAAACTATTGCCTCTGAGATGCACCACGAACATCATTTTCAGCCAACTACGACAAATGGACGGCGGCTTTTGACCACAGATACTGGACCGGAAGATTGTAAGCTTAAGGTATCTTCTGTCGATTTGTTCAATTTGTCCGTTCTCATCATCATCTTGTAACATGCAATCAACATTGGTTGACTGGTTTAATTGTGCAATGAACATATAACAGCAACTAGTGCCTTTCTGTTCCTTTGTGCTACTGATGTACCAAAAAAGGAAGCTAGGGAGTAGGGCCATTTTCTAATATGTGACTCCTGAGTACCCTAAAGAGAGAAAGGATGGTATTTTCCAAGAGATATATGCATTGAGAAAGATAGATTATCAGACAACATAATTGCAAAAGTTATAGTAATTCACTTACAACATCCGTAAGTTACTGAATGTTGGATGGTCTCCATTGACAAATTCCACTAATTGTTTCAATTTTTAGAGAAACTTGGGCTAGTTTGTGTCATTGACACTATCAGCTCAGTGACCACAGGAGAACACTTAATTATATAATCCATCTTATAAGCTCTCATTCCAACAACTAATGGTGGCGTATCATTGTTTCTTCTTGTACTCAGGGAAAGGTACCCCTGCTATCAATAGAAGGATTACACCAGCTGCACATTTTCATCTTTGTATTGGCACTTGTACATGTGATCTTTTGTGCTACTACCATGGTTCTTGGAGGGGCAAGGGTAATGTATTTGTCGCTCTGACTTCATACCCTTTTTCTCAAACTAATCTACAACACTTCTGTTACAAAATAGTCTGTATCAGGACATGATTTTCCAGAGTTTCATCTTATGGAATTGGCAAAACCTTTGTCTACGAGTCCCTTTAATTGTGATACCGATAAATAAAGAGACGGTAAATGAACAAGTACATGCATGCTTGTTAAGGCCCTAATGTGGCATTTCAAAGTATGGAAGCTTTAGGGTTCTTTCTCTTTTGCAGGTCTTATGAAAGTAATATGGATGTTGCTGCAATGAAGTTCTAATTTAACACATTGTTTTATGTTAACCTAACAACACATCCATTCATTACTACCACAGATAAGACAGTGGAAGCACTGGGAGGATTCCATCAGGAATGAGATAACCAAAGCACATAGTGGTAAACTTAAGTTCCGAATTATTGTTTCAGAGTTCCAACCTTAAGGGGTGGTTGTCGAAGTTCATTAAAAAAATTTCTTTGACATAACTACATGATATTAATTGTTTGTAGTTCATACTCATCACATTCACCTTTTCAAGGAACGCGCAACCACAGGCCATTGGAGGAAGTCAGTTGTTGGAAGTTGGATGGTGAGTTTGCTTGGCACAGTTAACAACACTCAAATTATTGGCAATAGGTTTGTGTATTGACTCTAGCTTCTTCAAGCCAAATAGCCTTCGATTATCTGTACAACCTATTGGTGATAAACAGTCCACTTGTATATCTGGAATAATTCCACATTCGTGTCTTCAATAAGCACAAAAACTGACTTCCGGTCTTTTCAACATAGATATACTAGAAATTCTGAGATCCAGACATGATAAGGGACATGGTACGTAAGAGAAAGAACTGCAGATTATATTGTCCTTATAATTCAATTACCAAAGGATCTCAAATCTTCGAATATCCCCACAGTGTCCAAATATCTGGTTGTAAATCCAACTCTTTGGCTTTCAGATAATTAGGGACACTGAGAACTTCTCAAAAGTTGATAAATATAAACAATTACATATGTCTGTTTACACTTCATACAATTGGTTGCGTGGTTTTATTTTGGAAATTTGAGTATCGGGTGGCTAATCTTGCATTCTAACACCTTTTTGGTTCTTATGAGTTTTTTCGTAGATGTCATTTTTCAAACAGTTTTATGGCTCAATCACAAAGGCAGACTACATCGCTCTACGATCAGGATTTATACGGGTATTGTTCTCACCATTTACCAGACAGTCATTTTGTTTGTTAGTTTATTTCAAATGCTAAAAAACTTTAGTTACCAATTTTATAGGCTCATTGTCCGACATCGCCTAATTTTAATTTTCACAAGTACATGGTGCGGACGCTAGAAGTTGATTTCAAAAGAATAGTTGCGATAAGGTATAACTATTGCACAATATTCTAGCGCTATATTCCAACTCATAAGCTGATTTTGAGCTAAAATTGTTGACCAATCTGCAACTTCAGCTGGTACTTGTGGCTCTTTGTTTTCATCTTTTTGCTTCTCAACATTCAAGGTAACTTAACTTTCTCTTTGTCTAATTTATGCACTTCATCATTTCCTTTCCTAATACATATCTAATCCTTCCCATATGGATCAAAAATTGCAGGATGGAACACATTTTTTTGGTTATCTTTTCTACCGTTAATAGTAAGTAAACTGGTTTCCCAATTTCTGTGTCTGGTTGCGGAGTTTATGTAGGGACAAGAAAAGGCAGAAAATAGATTTCTTAAGCTTGTTTTCTCTTTGCCATGTTGCTTTTCTTTTTCCAATGTTTATACAATGACGGGGAAAGGTAAAAAATGGATTTTGAAACCTCTCGCTTTATGAATCCAACATCCAAACACCACCTAAATATTGAGCTAGTGCACATATTGTAAAGAATGGCCTAAGAGTAATGGAGTTGGGTTTGATTGCAGCTTCTGCTCCTCGTGGGTGCTAAGTTAGAAAACATAATAACCCGCTTAGCCCAAGAAGCTGCAGAGACAAAGGCAGATGGCCCAGAAGCACCACCAGTGAAGCCTTCTGATGAACTTTTCTGGTTTGGGAAACCGCGACTAGTTATTTATTTGATACACTTCATTTTGTTTCAGAATTCATTCGAAATAGCATTCTTTATTTGGATTTGGGTAAGCTGATTTCTATCACATTTACATTAGTTTTCATGTTTGTAGCACTTTTTTAAAACGAATTATCTACTCTCCAGAGCACATATGGATTCCATTCATGCATAATGGAGAAGTTGGGCTTCATTATCCCAAGACTTTTCATGGGGTACTTTATTAGTCTCAAATTGCACTTTCCAGATTTCATTCCTATTTCAACTGAGTCCGGATTTGTTCACTTGATAGGTGGGCGAACAAAACCCCCATCTCACATCGGTTAAACCAGTGGGGTCCTATATCTGAAATAAGACCCATGCCGCTTTTTTAAACGATGAGAGATAAGGTTTTGTTTTCTGTGTTCTGTCCTCATCTTATAACCATGCTCATTGTATTGTTTGTTTGGGCAGGGTGCTTGTTCAAGTGCTATGCAGTTACAGCACCTTACCTTTGTATGCACTTGTCACGCAGGTAAATAAGCCCCAAAAAATAAGGATTAAGGGAAGATAAAATACTTTCCTTCCTCTCTTTGTTTATTCCAACCTTGGGAGAGAAGAAAAAAAAATCATGGAAAATCAAGTGGATAGGATAGACATTTCCCTCTTCACTTTCTAACAAGTTGAAGGTGATTGTCCTGTTCAGTTTTTTTTCCTTCAACTTTTGTTTCCTCCATATTTTCTTCAGAACCAAACAAGGAAATGATATTTTCCTTTCTAACTTCTTTATTACCAAAACCAAACCAGAAAACTACCTGCTGTCTTCATTTCCTCTCCTTTCCCTTTTCAAATCCCCCAAACACAACCGAAGTTTAACATGCTTGTTTTCTGTTTCATCGCACAACACTGAATGGAGATGGGGAGCATGTTCAAACAAGGAATATTTGAGAAGGATGTGCAAGAAGGTCTTGATAAATGGGTTGGAGACAGATGGAAAAGAGGGACGCAGCACCACTCACCTCAGATTAAAAGAATGGCCAAAGAATCATTTGAAGATGACCGTATTGTAGAAGAAACACCAGCTGTTGATGAAGGAAACACGACATCGATTATTGAGCTTTCTCCTCGTACATAAACTCAGATTTCATCTCCTAGCCTTGAGCTTGCCTAGCAACTGTTAATCAGGGTTCATGGACTCTTCAGAATGTGCAAAGTGTCCATCTAAACAAAACACAATTGGATGAGAGTAGGAAATGTGTCTGGCATTTTTCAGCGGCACATTCTCCTTGGAAGCACATTTAAGTGAACAAGTTCATTGCAGAGCTATTCATAAATGCTAAACTATTATTCATGAAATGATCTAAGACACCTTGTACACCTGATTTACCATAAAAAATTTCATCTCCGCCTTCTTGAGTCTCTACTTGAGAATTTGATGAATCCGCCATGTGAATTCATGCCCATACAAGACACGGGCACTTGAGTCCATCTAAAGTTATATATAGTCCATGCCTATCATGTTTTTTCATTTTTTGATAACCAGCCATGCCTATCATGTTACAGAGTACAGATCAGTCAAACTTTGATTTATTCCAGAATTCACTATCTGGGCATGAAGTTTATGCTCTGCTCCTTTTCTTCCTTTTCATTTTCCCTCGGTTTTAATGCTATGATGGTTCTTGGATTTGGGGAGGAAAGAAAAAGTATGAGATTCTAGGTAGAATCTCTTACTTTAACCCTGACAAAAATCCAACATCCAAATACAGCTTAAAGGAATCACTTGCAGCAGATGGAGAGACTTGATGAAAGCAAACTGCAACATTTGTGTCCTGACTCTCTCTCAAAATACCTGACATGTACATAAGGGACATTACATATTTAGCCACACAAACAAATAATCAACCCTAACATAAACAACAAGATACGCTTAGCAAAAAAAAAAAAAAAAACATAAACAACAAGATACGAAGATAAATGGAACGGGAATTCCATTCCATTGCTTCTCCAATTGTGCAGTAACTCTTACAAAATATGTTGCTTTCTTTTCATCTACTTACACATATCAAGGATCTAACACAAAGCCCCCTCTTGAGCTCCAAACTAGCAACACTACCAAATACGTATAAGGAGGATCTAACACAAAACCCCTCGTGAGCAGCAAACTAGCAACACAATCTGCATCCTAATCTGGGTAATGACAATATTAATGAGAAACCCAGATGTTTGGGCCTTTCACATTGGAAGCTTCTCCATCTCAAGATTCCTGTGGTCAGATGCAGAGGCTTCACCATCGGTTTCTGCCCTCTTAAGATCATTTAGAGTTCTCTTTGCATAGATTGTAAAAGCAACTAGAGTTGTAATTGCAACAATGAAGGAGATAACATTGTATATAATCTCCACTGTAGTCAGGTGATGGTTGTTATACTTCACATCTGCAAACGTCCTTATTAACCGACCACTGCAGAGAAGAACAAAAAACAAGAAAAAAGGTTAACCACAAATATGCATCTGCGATTGGAAGATCCCTAATCGTGCCTCTAAAATCTTGATGGAACTACCATATCCATCATGGATATATTAATCCCTCAAGTCCAATTGAAAACTTCAAACTCCCACCAAAGCAATTGTTGTCAGTACTGTGTCGAATTCATGCCATTCGATGCCCATAACCTGTTCATGACCTGCTTGACCCAATATATGGGCAAATAGAAAGTTGTGGCAATCCGGGGGTGCATCCCCCGGCCTCAAGGCCTGATCCACATACAGGTAGTGGATATTTTCAACCCTGTTGGTATTTAGGACTCTCCTTTATATGGGGACCTTATGGTTTTGGCACGGATATTGCCTGCTATTGTAGTCTCCTCATTTATAATGACTTATCCACCCATCAGAGCCTGTGGATATAGGTCTAAAAGTGAACTAAGTATATCTTTGTGTTCTGTGATTGCTCTGTTTCCTGTTTCCTCAATCAAAAGGTTATGTGCCTCTGATTACGATCTCACCCTGCAGGAGTCTAGCGTGATGTTGGATATATGTACAGCCACTCAACTAGAGAGCAGAGGTGCCTCAGACTAAGTGTGTATTCTTGTCACGATTAGATCTCCAGTCATCAAAAGAAATTAGAAGGACTAGGAAAAACATTTGATGTAACTTTAAGTCATCTTTTGAAGGAGATGCCCGACTTTCGTATATTTAGTGTTTTACAGTAACCACAGAATGAGGAGACAATTAAGAAAACTAACCTATAGATGTAAATAAAGGATTCCGGAACCATTCCAGCAATTGATCCACATAAATAGGGCCAAAATCTCATCGTTGTTACCACCACTGCATAGTTGAAAATTGTGTACGGAAATGGTGAAATCCTAAAGATTGCAACCACTCGAAATTGATGGAACCAGCTCCCTTCTCCAGCAAGCCTAATCATGGCAGCTTCCTGAGGCCATCTCTTCAACCATTGCTGCACATCAATAAGAGTTGTAGGACAATCGAAGAGATGGAATGAAAGTAAATATGATTACTCGCCTATCAACATCACAGGTAAAATAACAATGACTTACATGAATTCGGTCACGCAAGAGTAATCCAACCAAATATGGTAGGGTCATGCCAATAGTTGTTCCGACCATAATTATGACGAATCCAAGACCATATCCAAAAATCATTCCAGCAAGCCACATGGAAGGACCAGAAGGAATTAAGAACACAGGGAAAAGTGCCAAAGAAGCAACGAGTACTATAGCAAGAACTGGACGACCAAAGGCAGTGGCTTCCCATTGCAAAATTGGAAGAAGAACCTACAAGGAAATCAATGAAATCCATCATCGAAGTGTTCAATTGTCAACGTCAAGTCAATTTTGACACTCACACTCTTGACATGAACAATCACTTACAAACAACCAAAGGTCACCAATGTCAACTTTGGTTAAACAGTCTATGTATTGTGATTGTGAAGAGATCCTAGCATTTAAATTTCATGTTACAAAGTTCCTCAAGAAATAAGTAAAAGGCCTTCGTTCTATAAAATTTTTGTGGAGCATGTACATACATAGTTTGGTAATGATACATCACTCAATGCACGAGCTATGGAAATATCAATAAAAGGTGTAACTTGAGCGTTTTATCACTTATCTAGGCAAGCCTGCTTGCATAAATGCATGGGCCTCATGGCTTAAAGCACTGACACTCCAAGAGGCCGGATGCGGGGACACGTGGGGGACACGGCAAAATATGTAGGGGTACACACCACGTGTTGTGTCCATTATACTTGATCAATTTTTTAGGGGGACACGGCGGGACATGGGAGGGTCATGTATAGGGTCACGACAGGGGTTAGATATGCATAAAAAAATGTTTTGAGGGGTAAACGTGAATTACTTGAAATATTCTAGGTTAAAAGTGTGATATCACGTATATACGATGCTTGTTTATATGCACTGATGCTTCATGCTTATACATATAGTCTAGTGGTATAGAATAAATATTATTCGTTTACTCATTTATATTTGCCGTATCCCCTACGGTGTCCATGTCCCCACTTTTTTAGAAATCCCGTGTCTCTTGTCCGTGTCCACATCTGTGCTACATAGCCGCATGGCAATAGGGAATGTGGAAACAAGTTTAAAAAGGAAAGTGCAAAACATTAATACTTCAATTGATGCCAAGGGAAGCTGAAAGCATTACTGTAAAACTTCCAAACGCCAAAGGTGATTTCACAAGAAAAATTTTACTTTTTTCATAAAGCTTGCGCAGATGAATTGGAAGAAATCAGATCACATCCCGCACATTTTTACATATTGACTGACACATGAATTGGCATACCTACGAAGGGGCAAAGGATGATACAAGGAGAGCAACGGTGATTGCTCTTATATGAAATTTCTGATATCTCCCAATGGATAACAAGGGCCACAAAAGTGAAAACCCCCAACCCAATGCCCCCTTGCAGGAAAAAAAATTGGAGGAAAGGATCTGGAAATACCTTTTCGAAAAGAAACGGTACTCCCCATTTCACAAAGATGAGAAGAACTAGAATAACAATAAAGCACCAAGATATGGCCTTGATCCACCAGATGTATGACCTATATTTTGTTTCAGCTCGTGGTTGTAAGGCAACACCTTCGTCTAACCTTGGTTCATTTGATATCACCAATCTCACATACTCACTATCTTCCCTCAATTGATTCTGATCGTTCAACATTTTTCCTGACTTCTCAGCTTTATCTGGCATCTCCATTGAGACACCAAAAATCTGTCGAATGAAATGTTAATGAGCTGTTATCATCAAGAGAGGTCAGCACCGTAAGAGTGTTCAAATGGATTGTATCTTGGTAGATAAAGAAAGATACAAAAATCTAATTATAGAATCTCCCATATTATCCATTGTTTAGCATAATACTGCTAAATAAGGAAGAATGAAACTATGCATGTCTGGCAGTCGGTATAGTTCGATCCAACATAGTGTCACTTCACACAAAATGAATAAATAAATAACAAGGCAAATTCTTCCATAGTTCCATGCTTGTCCCTAAGCTTTCCCACATGTTTCGATGTAATGCAAGCAACAACAAGAAGTCAAAGCCACTGAATGTAACGTGGTTGTAGCTCAATGCATGTCCAAAGAAAGCAAAGAAAAGAAAAAGCTCAATACTTGAATTGTGAAAGTATGAAGTGATATATACCAGCTGGTACTACAACACCAAACCCTTATCTTCTTAAGCCACGAAATGCAAACAACCCTATCCCCGCTCTAATTATAGGTTAAAAATAGATTAGTGCCTGTTGCGGGAAAGGCTTTTCCCATGCGTGGATTATCAATTCGCATAGAGATGATGGTCTTCCTCTGATGTCTCCAAGCCGGCCATAATAGAATCCATGTGATGCCTATATGAAGAACTTTCTTGACAGCACTGATGAAATCGTCGTAGGGCTTTGGAAACAGTTTGCCATGGTTGATTTGGGGTGTCTTTGGGAGTTTCAATTGGTGTTTTTTTTTAAAGTTGGGTTGATTTCCTGCCGACATTTTAGGTTTTTCCTTCTCTCCCCTTTCTTGTAATGTTTTATTATTATCAATAAAATGTAACTTTCTTCGCTGATCCAAAATAAACAAAAAACAAAAGAAAACGTCACTGATGAAGACAACATGGCACTCTGAGGGTTAGATAACTTTAAGGTCGTAAGCAGAGGCGATGCCAGCCTTATAGGCGTGGGGTCATGTGATCTCATTGAAAAATCATTCACTGGTACTATTGTACTAAAAAAGTTTTTGATTTGTTATAACTTATAACACTTGACACCATATCATGGGTAAGTCGTATGACCCCAACCCTGAGGTAGTTGCACACTTGCACCCAATAATTTTCCCTCCATAAGCTCTATGCTCCACTCCCCACTTTCCAATTTCCATCCTTCTCTCTTGTGACTAAGGCAAGCAGCACAATGTTCTTTTTTTGATAGTTCGGTTCAGTTATTAAAAAGCAGAGCATTATGTTATCATGAAAGGGTTTATAGGTTTTAGTTTGAGAAAAATTTGATTGGGGAAGTATGTGTTACTGCATAAGTCGATATATAGTATATCCTACAGAGTTGTATGAATTGGAGAGAGTGTTGTAAATTTACCATATGCAATACAAGAATATTAATGTATATCAATCTTTAAAAATTTATTCTTATTTTTGAAATAAAAGAAAAGTTATTGATTAATGTAGAATAATTTCTGTAGAGAAAAGGAAGTTTGAATTCATGAATGACCTCAAGAAGAAAAATTCCTGGAGTCGCTGGTCATAAGGTTGTTCATATCTTGGTTTTGTAGAGGGATCTGTTGAGCGGAAAGAAAAGCCAAGACATTTCCTTACACAAATACAAGTTTTTTTAACCTTTGCTTTTCCCACCACAAATACCTTCATAAATTCAAGACCCAAATGACCAAATACAACATAAGTGTCCCATACTTTCACTAAAGAAAGCCATCCACAGATCTACTTTTAGTTTTTGGTCACAAGACAAGGTACATGGGGGAAAATAAAAACAAATGAAAACCACATACCCATGAAACAAAATACTTGAACCAATTCCGATTACCCAATATACTAGCACGTGAGCAAAACTGATCAAGCCAATCCAATACACCGAAACAAATTGTTTACCAACTCAATAAAGTTTTCAAACAATTTCATTTATAGAGAAGAGCAACATCAGCTGATTGCCATGTGCATAAATTGAACTACTTAACTAGTAAAAGCTGCGTTGCTTCAAGTTTTTTTTTTTAGGTAACTCAAGTATCCAGGCCGGCTTACGTGCCCCTGGCCTAATCCCACCGTCCAGTAGCAGGGTGATTTGCTTCAAGTTGAAGCCACCGCGGCCAACAACTTCTTCAATTTTGCTTATTTAGTAGCTAAACACCTAAGCTCTGTATCCAATTGTTTAACTCAAATTCATTAATCATATGAATTATTCTACCATCGTAACGCATCTTATCTAGGTATTTACATGCCATCACTTGTTTTTGTTGCCAAATTGGGGCCGTTCGTTCGCTAATCTCTCTTTGTGGTAAAGAAATGGGGATAATTTCGGAGCAATTGTTTGAAAGCAACAAAGCTTAAATCTTAGGGTTTACTTACAATTAATGCCGGAGGAGCTATTTCCGGCGAGAACGTAGCTGGCCCGATCGATCCCCTCAACCTTCTCCTCCTCCTCCTCCTCCTCTCTCTCTCTCTCTATATATATATATGTAGGTGTATGTATATGTCTGTGTACTTTCTCTCTCTAGACCGAAGCCGATCGCCGACGAATCGTCGCTGGTACCGTAAAGTCCAGAATTGCGGGTGCAGAGGAGGAGTTTTCTTCTCTCTCTCTCTCTCTCTCTCTCTCTCTCTCCTTTTTGTGGTTAAACGGTGAAACATGTCAGCAATTACCACCAGCTAAAAACTTTATTATTCAAGGAGGCGGCAATTTTTCTAGTATGCTCCCAAGCGGTATCGGAGAATGATGCTTCCATTAAATATTGACCTTTAAATTGAAAAATAGGTAAATCGCATTCGTTAGATGAAAATCTCCCGAAAAAATAAGGTGCATTAGCTAAAAGCGAGATGATTTTATAAATTTTTGACAAAAAACATAGTATTAAAACAATGGAATTATTTGCTGAAATCCACTCGCATGATGCCACGTCACCTAGTTATGCAGTGTTTCACATGAGAAAGTCTACCAACGCAATATTTTGCACTATCATGTCTGCGTTGACAATGTCTCGTTGGTAGTTATTAAAAATTTCTAATTTATCGGGTCGCTAATGAAACAATGTCACACAGGAAGTTAGTTCGTGTCCATGTTGCGTATGCATGTCAATATAGTATATAGGCTCCGTTCACGACTGGTATATAAAAGGGGAATTTTTAGGTTGGCCCAAAAAATTAGGTTCGGGCCTAATTTAGTTTCGTCCGAAATATTCTCTACCCCCTTAATCCCGGCGCATTATTATGGACAAAAATACCCTTGCGGACCAAAACAAGCATCCTGCATCTAAAAAACACGTTTCGGGTCACGTTCGCGAACTCTCTCCCTACCGCTCAACAAAACCCTAATTCAATCTCTAGAAATTCAAAATTAAGATGACAGAACACTCACTCTCTCTCTCTCTCTCTCTCTCTCTCTCTCTCTCTCTCTCTCTCTCCTGCAATCGTTCATCTCCAACATCGTTCATCCTCAACAACATAGATTAAAGCAATCGATCAGTCAACAAGACTTCAATGTGGCAAAGAAAGATATGTGATTCTACTGAACCCAATTACTTATGCCACTCCGACTGTACATTAAAGCATATCGAATGTCTATGCGAAATTTCTATGCGAACTGTAACAAATGTATATGAGAAATGTATTTAATCATATGCGAACATACTATGTGAACATTTTAACAAAGCTTATGCCAATATTGTGTATTTTCTGTGTGAACTTTCTGTGAGAAAAGTGTTTTTTCTATAGGAACTTTGCATTTTTCTATGAGAACGGTGTATTGTCCATGAGAACTGTCTATAAGAAATGTGTTTTTTCTATAGAAATTGTGTTTTTCTATAAGAACTGTGTATTTTTCTATGAAAAATGTATTTTTTTCTATATTTTTCAATGAAAACTGTCCATGAGAAATGTATTTTTTCTATGGGAACTGTGTATTTTACTACGAGAATTGTCTATGAGAAATGTGTTTTTTCTATAGGAACTGTGTATTTTCAATGAGAACTGTCTATCAAAACTGTGTTTTTTCTATGAAAACTGTGTATTTTAGTGTATGGTAAGGCTATATAAAATATGTATAAAAGTATATGTGAAATCTCTATCTCTCTTTTTTTTTTTTTATATATATTTAACAGTGCACAAGAAGACTTACACACAAGATCAAAATACTTACGAGATCAGACCAAAAACAATAACAATGGAGGAGGCAAGAGTCATCACAAGATCAAAATCTCAACCCGACAGGACAACAACCTCAATGGTTAGGCAAGGATCACAATCCCCTTCGCAAATTTGTCGAAAGAAATAACAGAGCCCATCAAAACAGTGAAATAATCAAAATCTAACAACATAAACGACATTAAATACCTCACCTGCTCGACTCCATTACCCTACATCTCCTCAGGCACCAAAAAACTACAACAAATCACAAAGCAACATACATCACTGCTAAATGAAAAGTACCTCAACTAATTAACTAATCAAATCTAACAACAAACACCAAATTAAAATTAAAAAATACCTCAACTGATCGATTGAATCTCAATCCAACTCAATTCCTCTCTCAATCGAACATCAATCGCTCAAGCTAGACGTCAATCGCTCTTTATCTATCTCGATCGCGATCACGATCTCTCTCTCGATAGCTTGTCTCGATCACACGCGCGCGCGCGCACACACACACACACACACTCTCTCTCTCTCTCTCTCTCTCTCTCTCTCTCTCTCTGTCTTCTCTCTCTCCGCCAATATTCGTTTGAGAACAAGCCTTTATATAGTCAACCCTAAAAAGGGCAAAAACATCCAACAAGCAACATAACTGAGCCATCCAGCTTCGGGAAATATATTTTAGGGTTGGAATCAAACCAAACCTAAAAAGGGGAACCGGCCTCTAATTTCCTGTATATAAAAACCAAAACGTCTAGCAACACAACATTTTATGTGTGCAACTTTATACTATGGCCCCGTTTGATAACCCTCTAGAGGGTTGGGATTGGATTGGTAGAGTGAGGGTATTATGAGTACCTTGTTTGTTTTTTAAAATTGGTCCGAACTACCAATCTGTTTGGACTACTAAGACCTCAACTAGGGGGCATTGATAATATCCTCCTAGAGATGGTATTAGTAATCCGATCCTCTCCCTTAATGATACAATGACCGAATTGTCCCTTTATTTGGAATCCCCGTAGAGCAGATATTTGATTATAAGAGCTCTAGAAAGAAAAGTTAATTATGACCCTTTAGAATAAAATAATCAAAAAAATAAGATGTTTGTACCGGTTCAAACTAATTGAAAATTGGAGCACTTCATTTTTTTTAAATTGTGTTATAAATTAAAAAATTAAGTGCTACAATTTTGAATCCGTTTGAATTGGTGCGATGATGTTGTTTTGCTGATCATATTATTTTAAGAGTCATAGTTAAATTTTGTTTCTAAGGCTTTCATAATTAAGTTTCTGCTCTAGGGTCCTAAATGAAGAGCAGAGACTTAATTATGAGAGTCCTAGAGACAAAATTTAACTATGACCTTTTAAAATAATATGATCAGCAAAATAATATCTTTGCATCGGTTAAAACGAATTGAAAATTGGAGCACTTCATTTTTTAACTATATTTTTTAAATATATAAAGGCTTTTGGTTATTTATTATTTTCTCGGTTTGCTTTTGATGCACAGTGCACGGGGTTGTTATCCTCTAGATTTGCGTAAGGGCAAAAATGAAAATGTATACTAGTAGTCCAGTCTAATCCAATCCCATATGAAATAAACATGATATTAATAATCCCATCATCTAATTCAATCCTAAACAAATAAGTTACCAATCTCATCTCCTTATCAATCTCAATCCTAATCTCATCTCCTTACGAATCTCACCCATCTATCCCAATTTTAATCACATCTCTTTATGAATTCCACCCATCTATCACCGTTATCAAACGAGACCTATATGGTCAAAGCAACTATTCTTGAACAAATTGAAGCCGGCCTTCTTTATTACTCTAAATTTCAATCTCTATTATAAAACAGGAGGGTGTGGGGACAAGTTGTTCGAATGGCTAGGATTAATTTGATCCAAGGGCTGTGAGGCATTCTCCTCATCTCATTAAAGAGCCCATTTCATTAAAGAGCCCACATTTTAAAGCTAATTACACAACTGCCATACATGCCTCGCCACCACATTCCAAAACGTATTCACCGTACTTCGTCTTTTGAAACCCCCTCGCCAGAATTCCTCTCTCTCTCCCTCTCTCAAGGCACCACCTCCATCACCATCGTCCTCTCTCTTTCTCCTTTGTAAGTTCAATGTTTTATTCGTTTAGTAACCTTTTTTGTTTTGAAGTTTGCAATTATTGCTGGGTTTTTGGTTTCTTATTAATCACCCATGGCATACGTTTGCTTTCAAGGTGTTCGTTAAAATGCATGGTAGAAATATAATGAACTCCATTCAGACATCTTAAAAAAAGCCAAGGAAACAAAAGAAAAAAAATTTATGGGTTCTTCAAATTCCAAACATCATTCAAAACTCCCCAGCTTAGAGGATCTTTTTCCCCATTTAGGCATTTTTTCCCATCCCTTTTGAAAAAAAAAACAAAATGAAATGAAATAAGCAGCAAATTGTAGACGAAAATCAGAACTCAAAGGAAAAAAGACCTACCAGCATTATTTTTTTTGATCAGTACTTACTGGCAATTCTGGTATAAGAGAAGTATTCTTAAGCCAATTCAGCGAATAGGCCCCGAGGAAAAACAGAAAATAGTTTTGGAAAGAAATCGCAGGAAGTGTAGGGACCCAGAGGCTTGAATTCACTTGATCCAATAGTCTTTTTTCTTTTGTTCCCTTAAATTGTGGTCAAGAAGCCTATTTTTGCATATACAAGTTGACAGGTCAGCTGTTTCGAGTAATAATTTTCACACTTTTGGTTGATGCTGTGGAACTATACATTGTTGCATGGGGACCAATTTTGTTTTAATGATTACCAATAATCCTTCTTCCTTGATGGTTTTAGCGCTCTTACAATATTCTTGGCCTGAGTTGATAAGAAAGATTGACAAATTCTATTTATTTTGGTGGGTTGCTTATGTGGTAGTTTGGTGAGTTTTTTTTTCTTATAATTTTTTGGTCTTTTGTTTGGAGACCATAGCTCAATGATTCCCTTCTTGGGGTGATTCTTTTGGAGGCCGACACTTGAACTGTCATATTTATTGTAGCTTCTCATTTCGGTGTACCTCAGACTTTTATGAACTTTTCTTATCTCTAGGACACCTGATGGTGTTTACATGATTCAGTACCAAAATGCTTGGTTGCTATGGCTTATGGACAATACCCTGGTAGCTTGGATCAATACTGATTTTGGTTGCTGCACTAATTTCTAGGTGGTGCTCGGCATTTTCATGCTTCAAGCAGACAGGGGCTCATTTTGGATCAATACTTCAAGTTGGTTTGCGCTCTCCTATCTCTTAGTTGGGTTTATGCACATTCTGTGTCGGGTTGTGATCTGAAAACTCTTTTCCTTTTTTGCTTTGTATTGTTCCTTTTTTATTTTATCAAATTTGTGCTGAGTTGCAGATGATTGTCGCGGGATAATCCTTTTTTTTTTATATCAATAAAAAAAATCTTCGCCATTCAAGAAAAATGGGTTAATTTCTAGCAATTTGGAACTACCTAAAAAATTTTACCTACCTACAAATTGAAATAATGTTTTGAGCCACTATCAAGATTCAAAGGATAATTTCAATTTCAACCGAGGTGCGTAGTGCCGTAGGCACGGGCAAGCACTAGTAAGAAAAAAAAACTCACCAAACTACCACATAAGCAACCCACCAAAATAAATAGAATTTGTCAATCTTTCTTATCAACTCAGGCCAAGAATATTGTAAGAGCGCTAAAACCATCAAGGAAGAAGGATTATTGGTAATCATTAAAACAAAATTGGTCCCCATGCAACAATGTATAGTTCCACAGCATCAACCAAAAGTGTGAAAATTATTACTCGAAACAGCTGACCTGTCAACTTGTATATGCAAAAATAGGCTTCTTGACCACAATTTAAGGGAACAAAAGAAAAAAGACTATTGGATCAAGTGAATTCAAGCCTCTGGGTCCCTACACTTCCTGCGATTTCTTTCCAAAACTATTTTCTGTTTTTCCTCGGGGCCTATTCGCTGAATTGGCTTAAGAATACTTCTCTTATACCAGAATTGCCAGTAAGTACTGATCAAAAAAAATAATGCTGGTAGGTCTTTTTTCCTTTGAGTTCTGATTTTCGTCTACAATTTGCTGCTTATTTCATTTCATTTTGTTTTTTTTTCAAAAGGGATGGGAAAAAAATGCCTAAATGGGGAAAAAGATCCTCTAAGCTGGGGAGTTTTGAATGATGTTTGGAATTTGAAGAACCCATAAATTTTTTTTCTTTTGTTTCCTTGGCTTTTTTTAAGATGTCTGAATGGAGTTCATTATATTTCTACCATGCATTTTAACGAACACCTTGAAAGCAAACGTATGCCATGGGTGATTAATAAGAAACCAAAAACCCAGCAATAATTGCAAACTTCAAAACAAAAAAGGTTACTAAACGAATAAAACATTGAACTTACAAAGGAGAAAGAGAGAGGACGATGGTGATGGAGGTGGTGCCTTGAGAGAGGGAGAGAGAGAGGAATTCTGGCGAGGGGGTTTCAAAAGACGAAGTACGGTGAATACGTTTTGGAATGTGGTGGCGAGGCATGTATGGCAGTTGTGTAATTAGCTTTAAAATGTGGGCTCTTTAATGAAATGGGCTCTTTAATGAGATGAGGAGAATGCCTCACAGCCCTTGGATCAAATTAATCCTAGCCATTCGAACAACTTGTCCCCACACCCTCCTGTTTTATAATAGAGATAATTTTTTGGTCTTTTGTTTGGAGACCATAGCTCAATGATTCCCTTCTTGGGGTGATTCTTTTGGAGGCCGACACTTGAACTGTCATATTTATTGTAGCTTCTCATTTCGGTGTACCTCAGACTTTTATGAACTTTTCTTATCTCTAGGACACCTGATGGTGTTTACATGATTCAGTACCAAAATGCTTGGTTGCTATGGCTTATGGACAATACCCTGGTAGCTTGGATCAATACTGATTTTGGTTGCTGCACTAATTTCTAGGTGGTGCTCGGCATTTTCATGCTTCAAGCAGACAGGGGCTCATTTTGGATCAATACTTCAAGTTGGTTTGCGCTCTCCTATCTCTTAGTTGGGTTTATGCACATTCTGTGTCGGGTTGTGATCTGAAAACTCTTTTCCTTTTTTGCTTTGTATTGTTCCTTTTTTATTTTATCAAATTTGTGCTGAGTTGCAGATGATTGTCGCGGGATAATCCTTTTTTTTTTATATCAATAAAAAAAATCTTCGCCATTCAAGAAAAATGGGTTAATTTCTAGCAATTTGGAACTACCTAAAAAATTTTACCTACCTACAAATTGAAATAATGTTTTGAGCCACTATCAAGATTCAAAGGATAATTTCAATTTCAACCGAGGTGCGTAGTGCCGTAGGCACGGGCAAGCACTAGTCTCCAATAAAACAATGTCACATTCACATATTGTGCAATTTGGGTTTGTTTTTAAACTTTTCTTTAGCTATTCGGTTTCGGACAGGAGAGAAATTAGCCCTTTGGTATTTTGTCTTTAAAATCAACACATGAGAGTTGTATTTGTCATCTCAAAAAAAAAAAAAAAAAACTCATGAGATTCCAGCAATCAACCAATCACACTTGGTTGCTGGCATGCTAAGGAAAAGAAAATTAGGATTCATGATTAGGTAACCCCATTAGATTGTGACCGAATCGGTATTACCGGATTAAGATACCCTTCATTGATTGAAAATATATAACGGATTATAGTACATTTTATATTGTTCTTGTTTTGATAACTCGGGTATCTGAGCCAGCTTACGCGCAACCTCGATCAATTTTGAAAGCCCAATCTCACCGTCCACTTGCAAGGAGCCAAATAAAAACATTTTTTTATGATTGTAGGTGATAATACGTTGTTTTTGTAATGAGACGTGCGTCTTAATCTTACATATAAGGTCACATATCTTAGATATTTTTTAATAGTAGACTTTCTTCATGTTCAAATCATATTAAGCTGTAAACTGATCTATGTGACGTCATCTAGACTATTATTTTACTCATCATTTAAGGTTTGTTTGAAATGAAACCTTGGTCCGTTGTATTTCCAAGACCGGTGAGTCCCTTGTACCGTTTGGTTTATGAATCTATGTTGTGTTTCTTATAAATAAATAAAAAAACGAACTTTTGTTTTAATTTGGTGTAATGGAGAGAAACCTGACCCAAAAAATACTACTAATAATTAGTTTTTGATAATTCTTCTCGCAGAAGTAACCCAGTAGGATTAGAGGGGATGATTAAACTAAGGAGGAAAGGAAAGAATAATAGAAGCACTCACAATGATTTTCCAGTGCTATTGTGAGTTTCCATTGCTGATGGAAATAAATAAGAGTCCTTCAATTAAGGACTAAATAAAACCCTCCACATCACTAAATTAAGGTTCCATAATCCTATTGACTATTCCAGTTGGTCGCCTTTGTACACTTGTGCAAGAGGCCACCGGGTCGGACATTGCAAAATGCAAAAAAGTAAGTAGCTCTTTCTCTTTATAGAGGCATTCGAGATTCGGTTACATCGCTTTTACTTCTACCCGACAGTCTCAATTGATTTTCCGGAAGGGAAGCTGCTAATCAGCATTTCGATGCGATGAAATATTAACTTACATCGAGACATTCTCGAACGTCTTCAGTTGGAGAGAACCAGTGACTAACTTTTCCCTGAGAAAGTACAAATACCTAGTTCCGACACCATCAACCTACAAACAACATGTACAAATGGGTACCGTAAACTACTCTCCAGTGAGTGGATCCCCAGAAGAAGTGCAACTGCTGACCCTAACTGGAGAGACGTTTCATAGACTGATCAGCTTCAACCCACAAACTTCGCAATGCACCCTTTCCTGTACTTACCCCCTTAAAAGCATCTAAGAGATTAAGCTCAACTATGGCTCGGCATAAAGTGAAACAAATGCTCCCTTGCTTAGCTCCATGATCACCGTAAAGGTTTTACCGGGGGCAACAGATAGGTACATCTGCTGAAATTTCTTAGCAAGTTGCAGAAGACTGCACGTCATCTGAGTCAACTCTTAGCTGAAAAGAACAAAGTAAGAATTACAGAGACTTCACTTATGGAAGCAGACGTGAATAACAGAAGTTGTTAAAAAGAAGATATAGCATACCAGATTGAGATGGCTGAGTAGAGCCCCTTGAATCAATTTTTTCAGCTTCTGACATTGATCAACCATGTGTCCCCGATTAACCATTTCTTCAAGTTGGCACCACAAACGCTCCACTGCTGTATATGGGAACCAAACGGCAGATGACCTTTTCCGACGGATGATGTCATTTGGTGCCTGCAGGATATGGTAACTTGCTTCACTTCAGGCAAAAGGATATCACAAACAAAAGCATCTAACCATTATGATGTTAGATGATCCAAATTTTGTCAAATAGACTGAAATGGTAATTCGAGGAGATTAAATGGCTACAGGATGATATTATAGCCATAACAGAAAGCATTATGCGAAGGGTGCCGATGGGGTGGTGTACATTGCCATCTGGGGCCCACTACGGGTCCCACACAAATAATCCGAACCATTGATCAAATTTAAAATATTTTTCCAAATAGCCCTAGAAGAAATCAGCTCAATTAAATATGTGTAAGTACTTCAGAAGTAGTTAGGCAACTTCTGAATGAAAAGTTAGAAGATTAGATCAAGTACTTACACATATTTAATTGAGCTGATTTTTTTGCGGGGCCACACCACCCCATCGGTACCAATAGTAGGGCTCTAACAGAAATACCAGGAATGGTAATTTCGTTTACAGAATACAATGAACATTTGAAGAAATCAGCTCAATTAAATATGTGTAAGAACTTCAGAAGTTAGGCTACTTCTGAATGAAAAGTTAGAAGATTAGATCAAGTACTTACACATATTTAATTGAGCTGATTTTTTTGCGGGGCCACACCACCCTATCGGTACCAATAGTAGGGCTCTAACAGAAATGGAAGCAGTCACCAGGAATGGTAATTTCGTTTACAGAATACAATGAACATTTGAAGCCTCATTCTTGCTGGGGAGGATGGTTGTCTTTTATGACCAAGGGCCTACAGCCCTGAGAAAGACACACGGAAGAGGTATGCCTAGCTCACAGAGGATGAATTGAGAGTTTCTCTTGGTAGGGAACTGTACGATCTTTTCCCCTAATGCTTTGAAACATGTCTCCATTCACAATTCCAGTTAGTGCAGAAAACCGTATTTAAATGTGACCAAAGAAGTTCGAGAAAACATCTGTTGATGCTGTATGTGGTGCACAACCAGTGTTAATTTCCCCTGCCCTATTCACAACTTCGAACACTGAACAATGAATGATATTCCCAAATCCCAACAACAGCAATATCCATGTAATCACAATGGATGGGGGTACGGGTGGGGGATGACTAGAGACAGACTTAACATTTGGCAATATATGCACAAAGTGGCTGCTCTCAAAAGCTTTTGCCGCAAAAAATAGCGGCCTCCCCATACCTCCAAAAATCGAGAAACTCACGGGTCGTTATGCTGTAGAACCGTGCCTTCAAATCCAACCCAGAAGGCATCAGATAGGGTAGGCCTAGAGAGGCCCCATTCAATTTCTGTGCTCAATGAATGATATTCCCAGCAAAAGAGAGAAGAAAGACAAAAAATTTCCCTCACACTTGCGCAAAGCTAAATATTCTGTCAAGCAAAGACAAAAAGACAATTTACCATTGATGCATAAGATTCAATGTACTCGAGCAAAAGGTTGGTAGCCTCTGCATATCGACCGTAATCCACATATAGCCGAAACAAGGACGCAGGGTTTACTTCATCACCAGTCATTCCCCAAGCACTTCCCTTTCGAATACCCTGTCATAAAGCATTAGATCAGGAAAGAAGAGAGAAACCGGCTCCAGTCAGGATAAAATAAAATAAACTCCAGATTTGCTAACTCAGGTGATACAAGGCCACAACTCCCCATTTTGACTATAGAAATAGCTCCAACCAGAAATTGCAAATTTTGTATAGCAAAATGCTATGTGGTGAGAGAGATCAATCAAGGTACTAACGAAGTTCAGAAAGTTCCAACAAAACACGAAGTTGCAAATTTGTCATATTCCAATATCTTTTCACCATGCCCACTTTTGATACGAAGTACCCATTTTACCGGGGGGGGTGGAAGAAGATTCCCTCACTGACACTTGTATCCAACAGGCCAGCTAAAAGAAATGTCTGGTCAAATTAAAAAGGCTCAACAGGCTGCTAGATTCACCACCCTGAGTTACTGCCATAAGTCCTGAGAGTCTGACCTAGTAGATTACACATAAGTGTCTTTTCATTGTGTTGTCAAGAGAAGTTATTGACCAAGTCTAATGCATCCCATAGTGTCTTATAATGCATAACTATATAACTACGTTGCTTGTATTTGTTGCTTGCTGTCCGAGTTCTATAATTTCAGCTTCTACAGCTGAGTGGAAAGTATCCCAACAAATAAACAGTCACTAAGCTCGAAAAGGTGAGTGATTCCCTAGGAAGAGTTGTTTGAGGCTCCACCTTCCCTTCAATTGAAGAGACAGATACAGAGAACTAACATGTTATGCACATCAGCTGAACAGATCTGCCACAGATGGCAATGTGAGGAGAAATTTGTCTGAAAGAATAGATGTAATCAATATAGGGGAGATTTATCAAGCTCTCAATGCAGGAAAAACAAAAATAGAAAGCAAGAACAAGGCTCCATTGCATTGTTACCAACAACTAAACCACATTATCCGATGTTTGGCTAGCTAATTTACCTTGAACATCTGAACCAGCCACAGAGGTAATTCTATGTGAGGATTGGCAGAAAGAAGAGTTTCCGCAACAATTAACGGTAGTCTTGGATGAGATCCTTTATATTTTTCCTGCAATTAGTGATGGGAAAATACAAATATCAATGGAATGACACGGATAAATGAGAACCTCAATAATTGCTCAAAATCAACAACGGTATATTCCAGTTTATGTATTCATCAAACAAATACACAACTAATGTAGTCCAACCCATGACATCTCCAAATGCAGCATATTAAGCAACTTCATAAATCAAACCCAGCAATTAGAATACCGGAACTCTAGAAGCAAGTACTGGACCTAGGGTCCACAATCCTTCGGTAGGATCCTCCACTCTTGCTCTCATTTCTCACTCTACGCTCACACTCACAATCCTTGCTCTCACTAAATTTAGTAGTATGGGCTGTTTTTGAAAGGAGCTTTCACATTCATAGTCACTTTCGCTTTTGCTCACGCACCCACATTATGTGACTTAGTTTTGGACTTAACTCTTATAAATACAACACACATACACGCACACTATATAAAACTAGAAGCAGAACCATCTGAGTCTACACTAATCTAGACCAATAAGGACCACAAAAACCGAACATAGATTGGCCCCAGACGAAGGATTTCATGAGTGTCATGTACCAACACGACATAACAAAACCAAAGAAAACAACTAAGCTGAATATCAAAGAATGTAACAATAAAAAACAAGAATGTAATGAGAAGTCTTAAACAAAAGTTGTGAAGTCATATTAATGAAAGAGGGCACCCCTTGCATCTATAGGAGAGCAAGAACAAAGACTGGAACAATTAAGTTCTAATAACTTGAAAAGGAAGGCAGAAGTACAGACAAGATAGAGCTCAAGTGTTTCCCATTGGGTACTCCCTTTGGGCTGTTGTGGTGAAGGACCCATATCAATTGAACCGTGAATAATCATTTCGTCTTTTGATGATGTCAACAGAAGACCATGGGGTCTAAGATCATTCCTGATAAACAGCCAAGTGAGCTTTTGTCAACTAGAATTTAAATCGTGAACCAGGCCCACAATGCCGCATCAAGAAAAAGTACAGCACAATATAAGCAAATACAGCAGCTATCAGACATCTTACCCAACCAATGATGGGCCTACTCTATTTGGACAGCACTTCAATGACATTGCCACGAAGACTCTTTCGAGTTCCCTGGACGAAAGAGCAAAAATTTATCTATAAACATCATGTAAAAGATTGAGGAATATAATATTGCACTTGTTAAAAACAAGAACTACACCTCTTCAATCCTGAACCCTTCCAAAATCTCAAAATAACTGTAAAAGCCATGTCATATAATTCTGCTTGGACCAGTATGTCAACCACGTCGGGTGGGGGTTTCTCACTCCCTGGAAGTATAAAGCTAATAAGAACTCTAAGTAAAGCAGGTACAAGCTAAAACTGTTTTTCTGCAACAAGCTGCAAGTTCAGCATGTCATAATGCTTCAGGAATTCTCGACCAAATAAATGTTGGCACAGGTGGTGTTTCTACAGTGGAGCAACTTCCAGTTTACGCTAAATCCTAGTCCTACAAGAGGTTCGGATTTAGGATTGAATTTGCATCCAATATAAGTCAACCCAAAGGCAGAAGTAAGAAATTTGTGGATGATTAGTAACATTCTTCTCTGACAACACAGAGACATGACAGTACCAGTAAATGTCCAGTTAACGTTGGCCAATGAGAGCAAATATTCCGCTGATGTTAGCACAAACTCGTTTTCGAGCTTCTCTATGTCTACAAAAGATTGTAATCTTTGAGCCTGGACATCATCATTACCAGCCACTGCAGCAAAAAGGAGAGGAGATTATTGAAGTATCAAACAGTATCTTCCTTTTACCAAGAGCAAGAGAAGAACCATAGATGTTGCAGCCACAACAATGTTTAATCCAAATGGTAGAAATTCCTTGACAAGAATATTTACCCTGTTCATGTACTGTAAATCTAGCCTTTTTACTTGGATAATGTTCTTTCTGAAGAGAGACTCCTTCAAGTGAAGGATCAATCCAAGCATATGCTGGATGAACAAGATGCAGTGCATTAATAGCAGCAGAGAGCCCATTCAGCCTCTCTTGCAGAATGAGGGACCTCTGTTGGTGATCTTTCAAAGCAGCTTCAGTTCTCAGTAAAGCTGAATATAGATAGATATAAGTTGCTGCCCTTTGCCAGTTATGCCGGTGCATCTCAAATGCGTAAAGCAATTTAAATGGGCTCGGCTTCATTGAAACATCTGAACGTGCCGCCTACAAGAAGCCCGACCAAAAAGGTTAGGACTTCAGCCTGCAATTTCTATCTAGGACAAAGGCACTAAGTAAGTTTTCTATCTGACCTTCCATGCAAGCTCTCGCTCTACCTTCTCGGCTAAACCAATAAAAGGTATTTGTCCATCACAAAGGATCTACAAAAAGCAAATGCAAATTTTGCACTCAAGTAACAGATAGGAGGGGAATAAAAGATGTCTTTTAACTCGACTATTACATGTAAAAACTGTACGCTAAAAGAACATAAATATCATATGACTTGTGTGCAAATGAACATACACAAGAAAGCACTATACATAGGCTGCAGCTTAACATAGGAGAGAGACAACTCCAAAATGCTTTTTTCCCTTGTTTTCTAATTTGAACCTTATGCAGAAGTTTCTTCTGGTGTTTCACATTTGACCCAAATGGTCCAGACATAATCTGACAAATTCTTCAATTGTCCCAATAAGATCTCCATATATCTTAGCTTAAATAGATGGAGGTTTGAAACAATTACATATATGGCACTTTATTCCCAAAACAATAACATATTTGGCACTTCACATTTTCATTTCTTTTTTTGGGTCCTACTATCGGAAGCCCACTGGGCTTTCATTAAGCTAAACAAAATCACAAAAACACATAAACTCCAATACACTTATTCACATTTCAATACAATTTTCAACCTTTAACAAAAGCCCACTGGGCTCTTTTTAGCATTTTTCTTCTTTTTTCTCTTGGCTCAGCAATAAATGAAAATTCAGAAGAAAATAGAACGAATTTAACACAGAATATAAGGAGGTCAATCCACCACTCTAAAACCACTGTGAACAATATGTCAAACTACAGGTCCAATGCCAAATTTTGGGTAGCATAAAAAGATGGGACTGGAGAGTAAAAATAATTAAAGAACATAGTGATTTGATAGAAAGCACACCTTAAAGGAACCACGATCGTAGAGAACAATGATGAAACGTCTCAAACAAATATACTTGCTTTCCTCATCTGGGTTAGAAATAATTGCACAATATGCATCATAATAGTAATTAAGATCCAGCATGAACTTAAAAACATTTGCCCAAAGCCGTCCTTTAACAGTAGTAGCCGACTCATTCTCATTGTCTCCCCGAGAGTTGTCGTCTGTAGAACCAAGTGCTTCATCTACTTGCTCAAGGGCTGCAAGAGCAAATTGGCAAGCGCCTTCACTCAAATTATACTGCTCAAATAGTTGCATCGCCCATTGATAATAATGCAGTTTCCATGCTGCAGCTGACAGACAATCAGCTGACATAGAGAAAATAGAGGTACAATTAAACAAAGGACAATTGAAGATCAAATCCTGCATTTCTGGCATTAAGAACAAACACTTCAGATTCACGTACTGAAACCAAGATGTGCCAATCCTGCTTTGTAAGACAAACCCTGCAAAGCCTGAGGAGCTCCTTTTACCGACGAAGCTCTGAAAAAGATTATGGTAGAAAACAAGACATTTGAGCACTTATAACAGCTACTAGTGCAATAACCAAACTTAGCACAGCTTTTGTTCTTTTAAAGTGGAACTGGGTCGCAAGGGGAAGCAGAAGACACTTGGGAACAGTAACATTTTCTCTCAAAAAGGATGAAATAAACTAGCTCAAAAAGCACCGCTATTTGTCACCTATCCTTTTCAGTTTAACAAGATGATAAGCATGACTGGGATAAGCACTGCAGGACCTATTACAAGTGATTACTCAAATTATACCTAAAGAAACAGCGAACGGCTTCACAAACTTTTTTCTCTTTCAGCAATCCCTGCAATCCACGTTGTGCTTGAGCAAGAAAGCAACACCCAAGAAGATGGAGAAGTGTGCCCCATTCACCTTTGTCACTCTGAATACTTTCAGATATTTTCTCCTTTCGTGAATGTGCATCCACAATAGTAAGTAGATACTAGAAAACAAAGACAAGAATGTTTTAGCAGACTTCCTCCAATATATGAATAGAACGGGAAAAAATTCAATGCAAAAAAAAGAAAGAAAAGGTGCTATCATCAACGAAATAAGAAGCAAAGAACAAAAATAACCTCAACAGCATCATACTGGCCATGTCTAAGTAAGATCAAAGCAAGCTCAGTTGAATGGCTGAAGAAAGAAGGATTTTCTTCCCCAGTCCTGCCCCAGATTATCCAGCTAGTGAAGTCCCGCATTGACTTAATAAAGCTGGCAGGATCAGGAAGACATCTTACAGAAAGGTGGCTCTGGTCTTCAGAGGAACTTCGTACATCTAATAACAATATGCAACCTAATGTGAAGTCACATTTCCCTAGCTTCTCGTTCCATGATCTCTTATCAACACTGTTATCTAGCAATTTAGAAGATAAAGGCAAATTGTCATGCAATAGACATAAAAAGTAAGAATTTCAAGACATCAAACTCATGACCTAAGAAAATGCAAAACACTGCTGAACTATTGCATGACGAAATGATGAAGCTCCATATTGTCAAGTAGGTATCAGTAAGGTAAAGACCCATTCAGGGGCACTGTTTATTGAGAACAAATGGCAACAAAACCCGCAATCACATAGTGATCTCTATCAGCCAACCCCAGTAATAGAAAGAAGAGTCATAATTTATCAACCAAAACCAAAATTAACCAACCTATTTGTAAAGATGAGAGTTGAGAACTGAAATCTTCCGCCGCAGGGGATTCAGATGGTGTAGTCCCCAAGAAATGGATGATGTGCCACTCAGTGATTATTTCTTGAACCATTGGAACAAGCTCAAGTTGGATTTTGGAAATATCACCATTCAACATATGAATCTGCAAAAAGAAAAACCGAGTGAAACATTGTGGTGCTAAACTCCAAAAGGGAAGCTTCATGGCTAAATGTACATTACTTGTAAAACAGTGAAGCTATCTAACAAAGAATCAAAACTACATATTATTGAGGTGTATTATGGGAAAAAACTCAAAAAGAAACGACGACAAGAAAGGATTTACTCTCTCTTCTTTCCCTTGAGAACTTCCACACAGTCCAATCCGTACAACACCACCACAACAAACACGAAGCAATAACAGAAGATGAACAATCCATTTCACTACATTCACTACACATATGAAAGATTGAAACAATTGCACAAACTGCGAAAAAAGAAAAAAGCAAAGAGGTAACCGCACCCATTTGTAATCGTGCTCCATCTAATAGAACAAAAACTGACCTGCCCACTCATGTTCACCAGATATTGCAGCAAGAGAAGTATGTCTAAGGCAGATTCAAACATCACTTTTGCAAATTGAGACATTGCCTGGACCGTAACAGAGGTGTTGATATTGAACCCTAATTTAGAATCAAACTGGTGCATGATTTTGCGAGGAACGAGAAATTTTAAGTAGTGCTGCATGACATCCAAAACTTTTTCCCATGTGGTTGCTTTATTGGACAAAGCTTGAAGTGATAAAAACATCTCTACAGAGAACTTCCTCAGATTTTTGTGATCTGCCACTTCCTTCTCCCAAGCAATATCAGCTCCCATCTCAGATATATGAAGAGACGTGACTGATGAACTATATCCAGTTTCTAAAACCTTCAGGAAGCGAGGAAGAACTTCTTCAGCTGATAAAGATGGTGCACTAAGAAGGGATTCATAGAATACAGCTGAAGCAGCTTTTCCCAACTGTTGGCTGACATTTATTGCGCATCGGAGGACCTCAAAAAGAATTTCACGGTCAAGGTTATCACCAGAAAAATCCAACCCAGAGCTTAAAGCATCTCTGATCTCATCAAAAGAACCTAGTGCATCAATACATAAAACTTTTCAACAAAAAAAACTAATCAATTAACCTAAAACAATTTTTCAACAAAATAACCCAGAAGTTTACTCTTGAGAACTAAGGTTCCTTCACATACCATAGATGAGAAGCTCTATGTCCTCTAAAGAACGGAAAAGAGAGATTGAATTTTTCCTAATCAAACCAACAGTGCCCCTCGTGGATGAATCAACGAGAAGACCCAAAGGTGCATTGATATTGCACCAACGATCAAAATAGTGTGCGCTAAACGTTTTCCAGCAACATAGCATTGAAACTGCACTATCAGAGACAGCCTAGCACAAAACACAAAACACAAAATTATCAACTCCCTTGAAACCTCCCTCCCCATCTGAAAAGAAAAAGGAGAATACTAGATGTTCTCTCTTTCAAAGGCAAAAGGAAGCACGTTAGATAGTTAAAACACTAAAGACGAAAAAAGAAATGCAGCAAGGACTAAGAAAAGAAAACCTCATGCTCAACAATTGAAAGGATTTCGTTTTTCAATCCTTCGGCAGTTAGGGAATAAAACTCGGAATCTGTCATGTGCTTGTTATAATCTCGAAAAGTTGCTCGGATAGTAGCACTATGATGAACCCCAGGAAAAAGTAGCCTACGTATGAAAATAGAAGACACGAGCGGGACAATTTGATCCTGAAACAGATTAGATACAGCAAAATATGTTAAGCAGCAGACTTGGAAATCAGTAGTACAAGAATCCAAAACTCCTATCTGATAATAACCATGTCTTATGCACCTTACAAATTATAACTAAAAAAAAAAAAAATTCAGAGCAACTTCTTCCTTCCTCGCAAACCATAGCATTAGGTAACAAGAATGTCAGCCCAACAGATGTTACACGTCGGGAAATATACTTTTTGGATAGCACAACCACCAAGGAAAATAGAAAAAGGTTGCCGTAAAAATCTCACTAGAGAGCAATTATCTTTTGGAAAAGGATGCTTGAAATCGGGCTTAGCATTAGATTTTTACATTGCCAATCTAATCACGGGCTATCATGGCTAACCAACAGGATCAACACCCTCTTCACTAGTACCCATAATGGCTTGGATAGAAATGATCGCTAGTTTTTATAAGTATAGTGCATAATTTGGTAGGAAGTGATAAGTTGACGAGCACATCCTATGCAGTGTCTATGTTGTTCATTCAGGTTCAAACAACCGGCATTTTTTAGGCAATTTTTCCTTCCATGAGCCTATTCTGAAGCCTAACTGTTGAAAACTTAAATGTTTGCCTATGGAGCATGCAGTTGCAAAAAGACACCTACTTGGTGAAGACAGTATTGAATTCTGATGTTAGAACAAGAACAGAAGGTAAAATCCAAAGTAATGCAACAAAAACTTACACAAAAAGTATTCTTTTAAAGTATTCGTAGTACCTTCACAGATGAAAATATTGATTGAGAAAGCCAAAGTAGATCATTTGAAGAATGTTCAGAACTTTGGAACAACTGGTCGGCAACAAAGGCTTCCTGCAAAGAGTAGAAGTGTGCTCCCCCCCTAACATCGAAGTTGCAACGATTAGCAAAATCCAATCAAAATAGAAAACAACAGACTGTCCAAGAAATCCAATAGATGCTCAAATACGAAAATGAAGCAATGCTACTGACACGTGGCGTTTGCAACCAAAATTAGCTTACTAGAATCTGAAACAGAGAACCAAGCAACATGAACGGATAGCTGTGCAACCAAGCAGCAAGTATATGGAGACGGCATATGTTAGAAACAACACATTAAGATGTTTACAGTGCGATTTTGGAAAGAGAACACAAATTTGCAAAGATAACAATACTGATTCTAACATATGCATACACTGAAACAATAACGTTTCTCCATTTTCTTCCACTACAAAACAATTCATTTTATAATATCAAACGAGTAAGAAATCATTTCCTCATTCTGCATATTGGGAAAAAATGTGTGCACAGAAAGTACTAAATCTGCTCTAGGAAGTTCTATTATTAAAAAATGCAGATTTAGACTGTAGAATTCATAAACTTAACACTCAATTCATAAAGGAGAGATTAAAACGTATATTTTTGTCCCCAGAATGTTTTCTTCAAACTTTGAATGCGATTCATTTCTGTCATGATTGATAAAGTGCCTCCCAAAATGTCCGAACAGTCTGATTCTGAAAATTTAGGCCGACCAACTTATAAAACAACTTAATCAAATTTTAAGGCATGTTTGCACACAAATCTGAAAGATGTCAACGATGGTAGGATGAATGTTGGTTTCCAACACATGACAAAACAAAAAAGGCGCATTCCTGACAAAGCCTTGCTTCTTGCTTTGAAATCAAATCAACTCCAGCAAAACACCGTTTAGAAGGTTTGAACAAGGAAAGAAAATGCTACAAGGAAAACATTATAAGCCCCGTTCTATAGGAGAGTGATTCTGATTTGTTTCAGGGCACATTCCACTTCAGCCTTTGCAGCTTGGCCATAGAGCACTTCTTTTCCCTGCCATTTAGAAGAAGCCAAAAACCTTCATGTGGTTGTGGCTCTTCTGCACTTTACCCACCACCAATAACTAATTAAGACCCAATTGAAATGATGTGCCACACGTTTCTATTTCTAGAGTATGCATAAAAAATTAAACAAAATCAAGGTTATATACAATGAAAACAGGAGGATGGAACAGTAAGGACAAGTAAAATGATCAACGGTATATATAGTTTTTTTTGAACAGTAGAAAATGATTTGACAGAGAAGTCAAAGAAACGTAATAATATATACTGCAGCCGACCATCGAGTGGAACACAAGGCTTGGTTTGGTTTAATTAAGTTAGAAATGTGGGTTAACAACTAGGGGAGGGAATTAAGTTGACATGAGAGTCGATTAAAATGTTATTCAGTCAAAAATTATGAGGAGAAAAGAGGAGAAAGAAAGAAAGATAAAGACTATGAAAAAGAACAAGAGAGGGTATCAGCGTCTAAGTGCATAGAAATACTTTACCCATTATCAGGTTTATTTGACAAACTAAGCATTATTAATCCATCTTCTTTGAGTATCCACATTTTGTCTGAAGTAAGTTTGACATCAATGAGCGCACCCTGCCAGAATGAAGGGCAGACACCAAGTACAATGAGTATTGAATAAAATTAAATCTTCAATAAACCACCAAACAACAGATTACCTCCTCCAACGGGACGTTTTGCACAGATGAATCCAACAATAATGTGATCTTGTCCCCTGGACTATAACGTAGACCATAAACATGTATGGTCTCTGTGCTAGCTTCCTTCACAGTGGAAAAAAAGTTATTAGTCAGTCCCAATGCAAAACTGTGGCAACAGTAATTAACACTGTCTGCACCATGTTGTTTTTGGCTAGGGAACTATCCACAAATAGTGTCATTTTTTGGGGCCAGTGAACTCTCCACAAAATGTTTTGAAGTCGAAGGTTCTGACAAGTTACTGCATCGAGGTGCGAACATATAAATTGTAAGCATCAAACAGAACTTTGCCATATAACAGATGAAGGATACACAACAAGACATAGGCCCTGGACTATCTTTCTATATGCATTATTGCTGCTTAAAATATTTGAAGTTCCACACATTCTTCTCTGTCAAGGACAAAAAAGTCGTTATGTAACATAATCGAGCCTATAAAGGTTCGGAAAAAATATTTAGGGTTGGGATGGAACTGAACCTAAAAACTAGGACCGGCCGCTAATTTTCTATAAAGTATTAAACATCAATATTAGCTACATCTGGCTTTCCGATCCCTCAAATTTGAAGGACAAGTTAAAAAGTAAGCTCATCAATTACACCTCCACTAAGAATTTTATTGAAGAAGATTTTCCATGACATTGCGAAAATTGCACTGAATCCAACTCGAAAATGGGTCCAATAAGGACCTCTATTACCCACAAGGGAAGCCAATCATGCTGATGAAACTAATATTCAAATTTTGTACTCTCAGTAATGCCAAATCACAAACCAATTTTCAGAACAAAACAATCCAAGTATTTCTTCATACTTTGTTCCTTCAACTACTGTTGCAATTAGTCAAAGGCATGTCATGGACCAACAATGAAAGGCAAATAACAAGAATATAATTTGGACAAAGAGTGTGTATCTATTGCTCAGAGTTTTTCAATAAGAAATGCATAAAACCAATAAACGATGCATGCAAATACAAAGAGTAACTCGCTTATGCCTTGTTTGGATGCCAATTTGAAAAAAAAATTCCAACCCAAAAAACACTCATTACCCCTACTTCCAATCATTAATCTCATTTCTCTCTCCACTCTCCAATCATTATTCTCATTTCTCTCTCTATCTCTCACTACTCGTTACCCCTATCTCCAATCATTACCCTATTTTCTCTCTCCACTCATTACCTAAAAATCAAACTCAAAATTTTTCAAAATATCATCCAAACAAAGCATTAATTTCCGGTATGAATTTGAACCAATTTTCACAACATTACCTACGAAGACCCTGGTTATCCATAATGGAATCATACCAAAAAAAATGAGATGCAAACACCACTACGAGAAAGAATCATTTCTGGTTTCGGTAATACATACCTGAGAACTTTTACATTGGATTGCCAAAGGAATGAGACTTGCATCAGTGTTAGCCTCGCCTACCCATAATCTTACAAATGTAACTCCTGCAAGCAAAAGCTCAGGTAAAACATCACCAAGACAAACACGCTGCTTGAACAGAAGTCAGACAAATTGAGAGAAAAAACCAGGAAAGACTAAAGAGGTGTTAGACGCCTAATGAGTCAAAAAAATCTTCTTAATTTTGCACGCTTCCACATTGCCCTTAAAACTACCATTGTTACAATCCCCAAATATTATTTGTTGACTGATTAACAGGTTTTAACGATTTACAAAAATCCATGTCCAATTGGAGCAGGAAATTTGCACACAAGAACCTCTATTGAAAAACGAATAAAGGAAATAGTGGACGTAGAAACAATTTCAAACACCATTAACTTAAAATCCTTTCGGGTCAAAACCTCATGCAACATGAAAGTTAACAAACAAATACAAAGAACATAAAGACAAGCAAACAAAAGAATTGCCTGTCAATGTTGGAATACTCATGGTATTACTGAAAATTCTGGTACGACTTAAAAAGTCCCAAACACGTAAGGTCCCATCAGAATGAAGCACATAAAGAAGTTTTTCCCCATGCAACTCTGATATTACCAAATCCTGCACAGCACCTACTGACCTCCTGCATCACATTTCAGGAACAAAGTACTTAACAGGAGTCTGGAAGAACAAATGATCAGTTAAACACAAACTGCTTTCAGGGATAATAAAAGATGGAACAGAACATGGCATTGGTTTCCCTGATCAAAAGTATGCATGAATCAGGGGATTGCTCACAGATATTGGTCAGCCTGGTACACACTCAATTTTGCTCAATGTCTGAGGCAGGAGATACTAAGAAAAAAAATATTGATGTATCATGTAGGGCAAGTTCCCAACTATCATGTGGGCAATCAGGTGTGACGGCTGCAGCAAACTTTTTTGGCCTCTCATTTGGTGTGGTTTACACTTTGTTACTAGAGCAGAATTTGTTAGTCCACCAGAGTATAGAATAAGTGAGCTTTGCTCATTGGTCGAGAAATGGAAAGATCAATTTTTTAGTGCAATGGTCCACCAATTAAAAAATAGGGAAGAGTGTGTCAAGCTGAAAATGTTGTTTATTTTTTTCTTATCTATCCTTTCTTGTGATGTGTATGAATTATTATTTCTGTACAGAAGATGCATCTCTTTCATATGATGTTTATTAGAAGTTCCCCACTGAGCCAAATCATATTCCACCACTGCAATTCGTCATCGTCAATACTAGTTCAGGACCACCAGACATTGGAAAAAAGACCCTTTCTCTCGTTTCTTTTTCATCATAAGAGAAGCTAACCTTCAGTATGTGATACTACATGTCAGAATGAAACAACAAATACCTATTCCAATAGGATCCTCGGTTGTAGCCAGTAACTAACAGGATTACATTCTGATACGAAATCAAATTAAGAGGATTACATTGTGATACAAAATCTTAGTTACAAGTTAAGATGAATTTGTTCACTTCTTACATATTTGTCAAACAATGACCTCACCTTCAGCATAAATAGATGAGTGCTAAAACAACATGGAGTACGGAACCTTAAATAGGTCCATACTTTTGATTGGCCATAAATATCCATGGTTCTCCTTTCAATCCCTTGTAGACCAACTAAATCACAATGAAATGAAGAAGCAAGAGACATATCTTTTATACTATAAATGTATTGAAAATAACCAAATTAAGGAAATGCGAAAGAACACCTTGACATTAAACCCCACAGGCGACCAAATCCTGCATCGTCACGCAGTTCATGCACGAAGCCTAGAAAATTTGCAAATGTCAGAAATAATGCTCCACATAATCGTATAAACCTAAAAGTTCACATCATCGGATTAATTAGGTCACCATAACAGCATCTTTGAGTAGGCAAAGACAAACAAAACTGTTGTGATGACTGCTAAAAGGCTACTAGATTAACTTTCCATCGTCCTAATCAGTGGCGGACCCGGAAATTTACGTTAGTGGGTGCACGTATTACTTATGGTGGTAAAGAAAAATTTCATCAAGAAAAGGATAGTGAATTTCAACCATCACTTCTAGTTGGTTTGTTATTGCTACTTTCAAATGAACAAACAAAAATTGTCTTATAAGTGTAATGCCTAGTAATATTATTCGTAAGTGAAGGCATGAGTCATTCACATTGTGATAACTAGAATGGAGTGTCTCAAGAAAAGAAAGGTGTAAAGTTTACCAATCTAAAAAGAAACAAAATAAATACTTACATACAACAATCTAGTGTAATTTTATAAGACACTGTCATAATTTTAAGACTATATGAGAAGGGTACTAGAGTTATTTGGAAAAGTTAAACCCCAAGAAATTGGTCTGGTGGTCAACGTCTGTCACTTAAGGGTTTGTTCCTTCTTAGTTCTTAGGCTCCAAACATTTCAAGTGCTAAGTCTAATGATTCAGTCCCCCAAAGATCAATCGAGATGCACGTAAGCTGGTCTGAATACTCGAATATTCAAAAAAAAAAAAAAAATCTGGAGAATCAAGCGGGGGCACGTGCCCCTATGGGACCCTTAATGGGTCCGGCCCTGGTTCTAATTAGAAGGCAAGATAGCACATGAAGTTGTAAAATTGCGCCGGAGAGGAGTAATCATTAGCAAACACATTTTGAAATTCCAAAAAGAGATTTTATCTCTCACCAGGTGCACCAGGCTCAAGTATGCCAAGTTGGAAACAACCAACAGACCCATCATTTCTCCCAAGTACAAGACATCCCGCTGTTGCTGCCACAGCTGTTATTGTTCCATGAGGAGGATAAGATTGCATATTGTACTCTGTGATCTGATTTGGTGGGAAAACAGAGTAGGAAGCATAATCATCAATGCTCTTGAGTCTAAACAGGTAAGCAACTCCTGAGACAGTTAATGCATAAAGCAAGTAGGGATTCCCCAAGGCACCACTGGTCTGCATAGAAAAAAACACAGAACATATAAGATAAAACACCTCTGCCAGCCACCCGGAAGAAATGAGGCAAGACAAACCTCATCCTTGCTAATAAAAGCAAATGGACAGAGTGCATCAGGAAAGATGATTCTCAATCCAATCTTTGGGTATTCTCGATAACCGCAGAGTTCCTGTATTTCCAGAGCATGTGGATCGTCCTTGTGAATTCTCCTGTAGCACAAGGGATTGATGATCAGATACCCTTCTAAAGTGGGGAAGAAGCACTGAGACATTTTTCTGTTAGAGAATAGTTGGTTGTTTGTTTGTGAGCAATATATGAATTAAAGAGTATCTCCAATGGTGGAACAGGAGTTGGCATCATTAGGGAAACGGGAAAACATAAAGAGTAACGGCAAATATGGGAAATAATTAGGAAAAGGGACAAAGACAACCCACATAACAAGTAAAAAATTGGGACCTCTGTGCTGTCAAGAATTTATTTACATAGTCCCATCTTCGCAGCATAATGGAAGATACCGGCGAAATGATCAGAAAGACACCAAAAATAAGGAGAAAGAAAGAAGCTGAAACAAAAAACTGCTTTAAGCATTACAAGTTCCACAATCTTATTGAAGGTAATGAAAAACAACATTCCTATCGATCTAAATTACCGAGCACGAAAATCCACGCGAGCAGCTGACATAAGGAATGAAAGTAGCTGGAAAAAGAAATGCAACTGTAAACAACAGTCACAAATGTCGTGGACAGTTTGAACGGTTGGCTAAAACCACTAGACTCAACCAATCTTGTAAACAAGCAACTAGGACAATATCTAGAAAATAAACACAAAGAAAGAGAGGAAAACTAAGGGGGGTTAGAAAATTCACCCAATAAATTTTTACGACAACTTACAAACTAGTTCGGTCATGTGAATACAGGGTAGTGGATAGAAATTACAAAGTGAATATCATGTTGTCGCAATTACGAAGTAGGAGTAGTACAATTACTGCTTCGGAAAAAGTTGCACCAAAAAAACAAAGCTTCATTCATGCTCATTTTGCAAATAATTGCCACTAAGAGACAAGTGGGGTCACTTAACCCCCACTACCTTTGATTTCTCAATAAGAACTAATGTATTCAGCACCCAAAATTAGGGCTGCTAAACAAACCAAGCTACGTAGAGTTTGAGCTCGTGTCCGTTCGTTAAAAGCTTGTTCAAGACATAAACAAACCAAGCTTAAGCATTTTTTTGAAACTCATTAAGACTTCAAACTAAGCTTAACAAGATACTACTTGACTCGTTTGTCTTGATTAAAGCTCGTTTGGGATCAGCTCGTCTCATAAACAAGCTAAGCTCGAATATATATTTAAAGCTCGTTAAGTTTCAAACCAAGCTTCATCAAGTACCTGCTCGGCTCGTTTCGCTCATTTATCACCCCTACCCAAAATTCACAATTTTGACCCCGCAATACAGCTCGTAATTTGTCCTAAAGTGCTATAGTTCTAGTTTTCAAACCCATGTATCAAAAAATCCTGGCTCCGCACCTGCCTGGAGCTGTAATTTTTAGTGTTCAATAGCCAAATTTTGGCTTTCTGCTACGGGTGTGGGCCGTGTGGCACATTGCTGTAGTTGCTTCAAAATTCCAATTGGATATATAATAACAAAAAAAAATTCCTTTTTTGTGTGTGTGCGCGAGCGAGAGAGTGAGAGGGTACCAAAAGAGATAGGTGGGAGGGTCTCCAACGATTGAGCAAGAAGCGGCATCCCTGGTAGCCGGAGCAGAATACGGCTGCGGCGGCAAAGCAAGAGTGCCATTGGCGGCGGCGGCTGTGGAATACGGTGAAGAGGACGGGACAGAGAGTTGGAGCCACTTGACGGAGTCACTGCCGGTGATGGGGACCTCCATCCCCTCCAATGACCTGCTTCCCATTGCTCCACTTGACTGAAAACCCTACTGGTTAATCGTCGCGAAGAGTGCGTGGACTGTAGAGAATCGTTATTGACTTCGAAACGCGTATAGATGCAATACATATATTTGTTTAGAGAGAGGAGAGAGAAGAAGGCAAGGCGGTCGGGAGCACAGAGTGTGAGGAATGGAGGGAGGGTTCTTTGGCGCTTCAGGGTTTTTGCATCAGAGCCCTGTTTGCCTGTTTGGAACTTTTAGCAAAAGAAAAGAAAGGAAAATTAAAAAAAAAAAAAATCATTCTATTAATTTGTTGGAAAAAAAATTAATTTTCTTCTCATTTTCTGCCCATTTTTTTTTCTTTCTTCTTGTAGGTTCCAAACTGAGTCTTAATTGGGCTCCTTTAAATCTACTCTTTCCCTTTAGACGAAATTAAATTCAAGGTCTAAGACTCTGTTTGAAAAATTTTTTATTTTCGATATTTTTAAAAATAGAAACCATATATATGTTTGTATTACTGTTTTTGTTTATAAAATAAATAATCAATTTCACTAGTTTACGAAAATTTTAGAAACACAAAAATTGCGTTTTTTATTTGTTTGAAAACACTTTCGACAGCCTAAAACAAATAAACAAAAATTATTATTGTCACCAAATATGTTTTTTTATTTTTTAATAAATAAACAAAAACTCATTTTTTGTTTTTTCATATAAAAGTACTTGTTTATATGATTAGTATATCAAACCAAAAAAGTTATTCTTGGATTATTTTCTTGGAATTGGAGATGGTGTAGTGCAATACCGTGCTGCGCATTTTCGAGCCATCGGATCGTGCATCCGATGGCTCGAATCTTATCTCAGCAATGAACGACTAATGATCGTTGGTTGCAGATATGAGATCCAAGCCGTCGAATGCACGATCTGATGGCTCGGAGGTACGCATCACAGTGCAATCAATCTTACTACACAGCATCAACCCGAAGTCCATTTTCTTGGATGTTCAAAAACAAAAGATTATTTTTCTTGGTTAATCTCTAGAGGGGGGAAAGGGTTCGATTGTGCTTTGTAGATATTGATGGTATAATTAACATATTTGTTTACTCCTTCTGTCCCCAAATAATAGATTAGTATTTTATTTTGGATTAATTCTTTAATTAGTGTCCATTAAAAAAAGTTAATGTGTGAAAAATTGTACTATTATTATTTTGTCATTTTAAAATTTTAATGGGTAAATAGTTAATTGATAAAAGTGGAAGATAATCTGAAAAAGTAAAAGTTGATGTGAAATGTGAAATGTGTAATAATGATAGCTCCCTAATAAGAAGGAATAAAGTACTATAGTTTACGTGTCATCGAACACATATATGAATTTCATCAAAAAAGTGATACTAAATATAGTACTCAAATGTGATCACATACTTTGAGGGGGAAAACATCTCCACTAGGTGTGCGACCCAACATTGGCGAAAGGTCCTGAAATTCTATAGTTGAAGCGGGGGTGGCACCACTCAATAGAAATCTAGTTACATGTTATACGGAAAAATTCGAAAGAAAAAATTAAATTGTAAGGTCATATAACTAGGCTCTGTTGTGTTTTAAAAAAGAAGAAGAAATAAATGCTTGTTTCAACTCTATTATGGTATGCAAATACAAAACATTACAATATTATTATTATTTTTTGATCTGGACTGAACCCTAAATTACAATTTTTACAATATTTGTACAAAGTAGAAGTCTTTTTTGCCTAGTCAAACCATGTTAGTTCATAAAAAAGATTATTTATTCGAATGGTTCACGAAAAATTTAATGGCCAAATGGTTCACGGTCTGTTCCAATTAGTGGAAAAATTACAGATGTCGTGGAAGTTGCTTAGGGGGAATCGAACTTCGTATCTCCTACCAAAACAATTGCAGGCTTGGTCATTCTGTCAGAGTGTGCTCCTTATCCACTTCTTTATATATTTATTATATTAAAATAACCTTTGCCTATGTAATTTCTTTATATATTTATTATATTAAAATAACCTTTGCCTCTGTAATTTCTTTTTTTTTTTTTTGAAACCGGGGTAGCATGTGCCACCTCTCCCCACTAGCTACCTTTGTCCCAGATTGAGTTATTTTTTCGTGAAAGACCCTTGAAAAATATTTCATATTTAACTAACAATTGTTTGTGTGGGATTTAGAATGGGCCCCACATTGCAATTTGTGTACAATTATTGTGGACAATTGTTGTGCACTTAGTCTGATTCAATTGAAAAACATGAATTTTGCTGTGAGACATCCCAATTTTATAAATGGCGCAAACATGAAATTGCCATTGCACAATCCTTTGGGATCTGGTTATGATGGCCCAGTCCCGTTTGGAGCATCCATGGCCCTATTTTTTTTTCAATCGTTGGATCTCCTTTTTTTAAATCTCAACTATTGGTTAAATTCCTTTTATAGTAAGTGTGGTCATACATTGTGGTAAATATGTGTATACATTGTGGCCATATATTGTGGTAGTGTGATCATAGTAAATGGTATGTAAAGTCAGTTTGTGTAGGTGGTAAGTAGTAAATTTTAAGCAGGAAAATCATAAAATCAACTTATTTTTTAAATATTTTGATCTAATGACTGAAATTTATTCATTTTTCAATCTAAAGATACATACTTATGGGGGCATCCATGCCCCATAAACATAAAGATTTGGAAAATTTTAACTTGATAACATGACATGTCATTCTCAAAGTATTTTGTATCGTTTCTTACAACGGGGCATAGCCAAAATTCTTGATTAAATGATATAAATTTGAATAGAATGACCTCAAAATTTTAGAAACTTTATTTGATAAGATACGACTTTTGATTTCAAGGAACCTACGAAACTTTTCATTATTTTTTTTTAGTCCTGCTATTCGCAACGAAGATTTGAAGGGAACCACAAAAGGGAAAACGCGTTTGGGCCCATTCCTTGTTCTACAAAAATCTTGAAAAATATTCATAAATTTTTTAATGTTATTTTATGAGGCTCTGTAAAAAATCAGCTTCAACGGACATCGGTAAATATTACTTTGGGATTCATAGGGGCGAACTGAGCAGTTTCGCCTTACATTAACCCCCTAAAAATTGCCCACACTAACCCCCTATCTATAAAAAATTATACACCATGACTCCTTCATTTTAATGGTGTTTTGACAAAATGGTGTTGATTGGTTAACGGTCATACATGATGTGGTGCTTTTGTTTTTGTTTTTTTTAAGATTAAGAGGTGTTCATATCCCAACCGTATAAATAAGAGAGTCTCTATATAATCTTACCAGAATTATTTTAGAAACCACAAACGTTACGTAGGCAACTGAAAGGTCTATGGGAAATTTATAAGCGATCTTTCTATTGTCAGCCTATACAATAAGATAAAGAAAATACGTATTCTTGTGTATTTTTTACACATTTTAATACATATTCACACGCTTGTTATTATCAGTCTATTGGGCTGATTTTAGAATTTTTCATTTATAAATATAATCTCTATGACATGTCTACGGGTTCATCATTTAACCCGAAGGCCCGCAACCCGCTCGGCCCGTAGTTTTGTAATGGGCGGGTTTGGGTCTAAGAATTTTTACTCGGCTCGGCCCGTGAATTTGCCCAGTAGCCCACCTGTGGTACCCGCCCAATAGCTCACCCACAGGCCCGTCTATTAGCTCAAAATCCCACAAAATCCTTTCTTTTTTTCCTTGCCCAAAGAAATTAAGCCCGCTCGCCCGCCAATTGGGTTAGACCTTAGGCTGGGCTTGAGTTTTAATTTATGGTAGGTAGCCTGACCCACCCAACTCGAAAAAAGAAAAAGCACGGTCAGCCCGGCCTATGGGCGTGCTAGAGTAGCGACTAGGTGGGCTGGGCTGGGCTGGGCTGGCCCAGCTCGATGATAACCCTTAAACATGTTGTTCTCAAAACTAACCATCAGTCTTCAGATGAAATGTCCCAATCCACTAGATTTGCAATAGCTGATGCCCCATTGGGGCTTTGCCAAGGCATCCGCTGTGCTGGACACAAATCGGAGATGAGAAATTTAGAGGTTAGCCCCAAAAGTAGGTTCGGACTTAATTAAGTCTTGACAAAAATATTTTTTTTTATTTTAATCATTTTTCTTGACTTTTTATGCATTTTTATTATTTTACTTATTCTTCTTAACTTTTTGTGTACATGTCCATTTTTAGTAAAATTTATATTTTTAGAATCAACTCTTGGCCCATATTATTTCAGATAAAAATATCCTTAGCTATGTGAATTGGCTATGAGAACTGTCAATTCTCATAGCCAGTTAACATAATATTTCGGACAAAAATATCCCTGCCAATTCACATAGATCGAGTTAACATATTATTTTGGACATAAAACCTCTGAACTATGACTATGAGAATTGAGGCTATGAGAGTTATATTTTTAGAATCAATTCCCGAATCATATTATTTCGGACAAAAATACCGTTGGCTATGTGAACTGACTATGAGAATTACCAAATCTCATAGTCAGTTTTATGAGAACTATTCAGTTCTCATAGAGAATTGGCTATGTGAACTGAACTTATGAGAATTGGTTATGTGAACTGTCAATTCTTATAGTTAGTTATATGAGAATTGTTAGTTTTCATAGTCAGTTCTATGAGAATTGGCCATGAGAAGTGACTGTTATCATAGAGAACTAGCTTTGTGAATTGGTTATGAGAACTAGTTATGTGAACTGAAAAATACACAGTTCACATAGTCTTACCACACACTAAAATATACAGTTCTCATAAAAAATATATAGTTCTCATAGAAAAATACACAGTTTCCATAGAAAATATACAATTCTTATGGACAATACACAGTTCTCACAGAAAATACACAATTCTCATAGAAAAATATGCAGTCCTCATAGATAGTTCTCAAAGAAAAATACATAGTTTTCATAAAAAATACACAATATACAGTTCTCATAAAAAATACACAGTTCTCATAGACAGTTCTTACAATACACAATTTTCATAGAAAATACATAATTCTTGTAGATATTCCCAATGCAATCACACAATTAATTACTCCATCACTGTATGCGATCGCTCCGGCGGCGACAGAGGATTGTGACGACCTCGTTCTTTGCCATTCCCAATGCAATCAAATTGCTGACAACATGGAGCTCACCTTTCATTTATATCATTTTGAGATGAAAAAGAAAACTGTATAAATCAAACCACAAAATTACAACAAGATCAGTTAGTGAGGAAGTAAAGTCCTAACCTTGAAATTAAAATTTGTAACTCCAGATTCAAAATTTCCAAATCAAACTATTTGAAATGCAAACATAGTAGTCCAGGTCAGCCGTACCTTCATCCGATTCTACGACGTTCTTAATATTGCTGCCACCGTTCTCGACGGCTTGGACTTTGGGTCCATTACTGCTTCGTCGGCTATATGTTTACGAGATCTCAAGGGGAAGTATCGTCGAAGTCAGAAAGTATTGGAGAATAGCGAGCAGTCTCAAAGAAATCATATATTCAATACCTTTGGGCATAGCAAAATCAAATGATTTGATGTTTCTCTTCGTCAAAAACTTTCATCCACTATTCCAAGTCGTCGTTGTCGACGATGATGGTTGTATGACGCGGCTGGTTTTGAGCAGTGTGACTTCGCGATTGTCGACGAAATCCAGAAAATCAATCTCGAATTCGATGGCCAGCAAGTGCAAAAAAGGTTCAAAACAACAGTTACGGAGCAGATCCAGAGGTTACAAAGCAAATCTAGAGGTTTCACAGTGGCCTGAGGGTTGTCGGTTGCCAAGAGCCAGTTTTCGGTGGTTGTTGGAGGTTGCTGGACACTCATCGGAGGTCCTGCGAGGGTTGACTATCTGTAAGAGGTGGTCGGCGGTGGTTGACAAGGGAGAGAGGCGTTGGAGTGAGATCAGAGAGAGGTGTGGAGAATTTGGTTGCAGTATGCAGAGAGATCGGAAGGTATGAGAGAATAAGATGCCATTCCGTTTTCTTTTTAAACTTTTTTTTTAAAAGAAAGTAATTTTAAATTCAAATATAATAAAAATAAAAAATATTTTTTAAATATTTTTTCATTGTTTAAAAGATTTCAATGAGATTTATCAAACAAAATTCATATTAGTAGGAAAGTTATTTGGGTAAACACATGATTTTTGAGATTGAAATTACCTTCTTTTTCTAAAATTTCATTTTTAAAGAATCCGGAACACCCCCTAAGAGAACGGGGTATAAAAGACATTGTACAATATATCCGAGCCTATATAGGTTCGGTAAAATATTTTAGGGTTGGTGCTTCGTTTGCTCCGATAAATGGAATAACGCCCCAAGCGTAGGGCCTAATATGTTAGTTGAAGCATGATAATCCAGAAATTCGGGATCGTACCCAAGGGAATAATTAATACGGCTTTGCTGGATTTGTAGATGCAAGCGTGGGCTTTCGGCTTTTAGACAACCAACTTGGTTTTACATGTGTAGTGGAAATGAAAATGGGCTAAATTGAAAAGCTAATAAACTAAGATAAAAGACAAGTTAGGTCTAGGAATTACTAACACTTATGACTCAAGTCAAATTGCATTTTTCACCCAAATACGTGGTTTAGGATACACAGTTAAGGTTCCCGAATCGGAAAATAGAATGGTTCGATTACCGAGCTAGCTCTAGAGTTTATTTAGCAAATGCCTTGTGCATCAGAGCTCCAAGTATCATGTGTGGTAGGTAGGCGATACTCCTACCTACATATGATTAAGGAGATTAACACCTTAGCGATTTGACAAATAAACCTGAATTCCACATCGATTCTCGAACCAAAGATTTAAACTTTATGGTGAAAAACACAATTTTACTTGAGCCATGAGGTGCTAATCACCCCATGACCTAACCTTGGAAAACTACTCACCCATATCAATTGAGATAAAAGCAAGCAAAAATCTACTTAACATAATTGAATTAACAACACTAGAAAAAAATTGGATTAAACGATAGATCGGAAGATTCACTACTACTTTAATGAAGACGATAATAACAAAAACTAACTAATGAAAATATAAAATAAAGATTCAAGACTGGAAATGAAGAACATTCAAGAACAAAACCAAATCTAGATCTAGATCTAAAAATTACGTAAGCAAAATCTATCCTCCTTTTTCCCAGGCACGCTCAGAATATACTCCAAGATGCTCCAAAACGTCCTCCTCTAAGTCCTTCGGTACCGATGGAGACAGGCTTAAGCTGCTGTGCTACAAGGCTCGGTATCGATAGAATGAATGGTATGGTATCGGTACCGAGTGGCTTATCTACTGTCGCTTGAACGGCTCGGTACCGATAGAATAAATGGTATGGTATCGGTACGGAGTGGCTTATCTCCAGCACTTGACTTTGCTCTTCTGCTTTGGCCATGCCTTGCCCTGGCGAGCTGTCGGGTTGCCTTCGTCTTGTGACATGTCTTAAGCCTTAAAGCTCCTACTTATTTGGTAAATTCCTACAAAACGAAACTGGAAAACCTTGCAAGCAAAAGCAGTTAACACAACTAAATTAACGGCAGAAACAATTAAAATTAGCCAACTAGCGCACTCTTAATGTTATTGTCAAGTGCTTTGTGGGGGCTCCGTTCCATATGGCTCATGCTTGGTGGATAAGGGTCTTGGGATTTGGCTCCTGACTTCCCTGCTCTGTCCTGCAAAACGAAGCACGACTAAGGACCACACCGGAGGTTCCCCGGAATGGCCCTCCGGTGCAAGAATCAATTTCTTTGCTAGGAAGAACTTAGAAAGTAGGAGCTAGGGTTTCTGTTGTGCATACCTTCTTCCAGAGGCATAATGGGATATTTATAGAAAACCCTTAACTTGGTCTCCAAGGTCACACCTCCGCTTGACACGCGTCGGCTGACGTCACTTTTACATCACGATTAGGGTTTTGCAACCGTTTTCCTAGATGAGCTGGCACCCTCACGTGCCCTCATCGTTATCCTTTTAACCGCTCGGATGACATCACTATCATCGTCATTGTCATTGCCACTGCTTAAACACGGACGGACTGATTCGTCAGGAACAACGTGCTCGGCACCGAGCGTGCCGTTAAACCTTCGGCAGCCGTACGAAATGGTAATGTTCCCCATCCATGGGGATGCTCGGAAGGGAGCGTTCATAAAGGTTTACGTCTGTGGGACCCTCGGCTGCAGGACCCTCGGCTACAGTTCTTATTTGGAATGATGAGAAGAAGACAGCATGGAGCCGAGCGGAAAGTTTGATTATGATCGGAGATGGTCCGAGCCATTTTGCTCGGCCCGCTACAATAGCCCCTCAACCCGTGCCGAAGCTCTTTATTTGGCATGGGTTGATTTAAGGCTTGGCCGAGCTTGGGCCCATGACAGTTCGGTTTGTGCTTCATATTTGGTGACAGCTGTCGAAGACCTCAACAGGCATGTCAGTCGAAGGGACGTCTCAGTAGGTGAGAAGACGGCTGTCAGGGACAATGCTCGCTACTGCCACGCGTCATACAGCGGTTGGCGAAGAGTTCGGCGATGAAATGATGGGCGGGAAATTCGAAAAGCCCCACTCCGCTTATAAATAGCAGCGAAGAAGGAGAGAGAAAGTTCCTCTGCACTCTCTCTCTAGCATCCTGAGCTTCTCTCTCTACAACTTCCGTTTCAGAACTTCAACTCGAATCCAGATCTTCAATCTTCAAGCCCCATTCTAGCAGAAATCTCCAGGTATGTCATCGATTCTCATTGTTTCATTCTTTCCTCTGCTTCAAACGCACATGTTTTGGGCTTTTTTGGGGGGATTTTTTTGGTGATTTTGTACTATGTGAACAGTGGAGTTCTGGGATGAACGATGGTGTTCATCCCTGAACTCAATCTGTTCTTCCGAGCCCCCATAGAACGTTTGGTGTTCACCGAACGATTTCCTCTGATGGGGGATAAACATAGCCGAACGGTCCCTAATCCCTAGGTTTACCGAACGTAGGAAGTCGTTGTAGATGTACCGGACCCTTTATGGACTAGCTTATGACTCGTGAGCTGATAAGACGAGCCGAACTTCAAAACAATTTTGTTTGCCGACGCAGATTTCAACTGCTTAATACCCCTTTGTTCTTTTCCTAGGTCTGGCTCACGAGGTCATCGACGTGTCTTCAGACTCGGATTGCTCGGAAACCGAATCCGATCGTCAATTCATCAGCGAGCTTCTTGAGCTCCGTAGGTTGAGGAATAGCCGAGCAGTTACCTCAGCTTCAACAAGGATGTCGGCGACTTCTCCTTTGACCGATGACTCCAACGCCGAGCGAGATTACGAATATGCTGCCGACGATTTCCTGACAGACCCTGAGATAAGCTTCTCCCCAGAAACCCAATCGGAAACCGAGCCACAGATGGGGCAAGAAGCCAAGTCAAGGCTTAGGTCTGGAGCCGAGGCTTCGACGTCGGCTGCGACCGACGCTGACCTCTTTGACAAGGGCTTGTTATGCCCTTACGCTCATTACTTCAGTGGTAATCCTGGAGAATATGCTGCCTTCCAAACAAAATATAATATACCGGACAACGTTCTAATTCATAGAGTTAGGAGCACTGATATAAGAGACCATAGGGATCACCGCCCCGAACACATAACCGTGCCGCTGATGGCCATTTGCGAGGCCGGGCTACGGTTCCCCCTTCATCCCTTTCTAAGGGAAATACTTTGGAAATTTAGCCTGGCCCCCCATCAACTCGCAATCAACAGTTACCGAATCATCATGTCGGTAATTGCTTTGATCGAGAGTCAAGATTTGGATTTCAGGCCGACGGACTTATTCTTCACATACACCATGTCCCGTTACGGTAAGTCCGGCCGTAGGTACCTAACGACCAGACCTAAAAAGACTCCCCTCATCGAAGGACTTTCGGATACCGACAAATGGGCGGATTTTTACCTCGAAGTGCACGGGAACTTCGAGTTCGGCGATGGTCTCCGTCGGTACCCTGTTCCAAAAGTGGCCGATACGCGAGGTGATGATACCGAACGAGCTCTATTCTTGCAGTTTACGTTTTGCTTTTGAATTTTTGCTGCTGATGGTATTTCATATCTCCCCTTCTTTTTTTTTCAGAGCTCGGCCCAATTTCAAAGGTTCTCAACACAAACTCTCGGGAAAAGGCTTGTGATACACTCCTCGCCCAGGCCTGCCGACACGCTCCAACGCTGCTCGATTATACACCCTCATACAAGGGTGTGCTGAGGAGGAAAGAGAAAGGGCAGGAGGGAGCACCGAGTAAGAAGAAGACAACCGTTGGTCTACCTGCCGAAGCTGCGAAAAAGAAAAAGGGACCTTCCACCATCGAGGGAGTCCGAAAGAAAAAACAACAAGGGGGAGTTAAACTTCCGAAGATCGGTTTTACTGCTGAGGAGTGGCTTACTCCTTTTCGATCCGACGATTTTACCGACCCTTCTGCCGAAGAAATGTCTAGAAGAAACATCCCAAGGCCAGTGATACCAACGAAATCAACTATCCCAGCACGGAGCCGAAGTTCTTCGGACCAGCCGCTTCAGCAAAAAGAGAAAAGGCAGAAGACATCTGAGGATGTTCTGCCGTTGATCCCTTCGCAATCAGCTCCATCTACTGTTGCGCGAGCTTCTCCGCCAAAGGAGCAGAGGAATCCTCCCGAGCCCCATATCGACCTTACCGACCCTGCGACGGAAGCAGCCGTTCGTCGTCAATTCAGCCCTTCTTACACTATGTCCGACGGTAGGGTCCTGCGGCTAAGTGATTCCGTCAAGGAAGAACCAAATCTTGCAGTGACGCTCCTCCGGGGACTAGCTCTTCCGAGAGACTATGATCAAGTGCCGACCGACCTTATCCCCGGGCTCGGAGAAATGTGCTCCCATCTTGTGCAGGTATTGCTCACTCATAGTTTTTAGTACTTGTGATTTTTCCTTTGGAATTTCTGGATGGTGATCTTTAATTCCATGCTTTTGACAGGCTGGACAGGCTGCCCTGAAGGCCTATGACAAGGCCACCAAGGTTTCTGCCGAGCGTGAGAGATACCGATCCGACCGTGATTCCTGGAGGACCAAGTTCAGGATTTCAGAACAGCAGGTCAAGGACGCGGATGTTGAAATGGAAAAGCTGAAGAAAGAGCTTGCTGAGGCGAAAGGTGCCGCCGAGACTGCTGAAGCTGAAGTGAGGAAGATGAAGAAGGAGGAGAAGGAGAAGATGAAGGCTGCTGATGCCAAAGGCTATGAGGCCGGGATTAACCGAGCCGCACTGGAGTATACCCAGATAGCACACAAGATGGTGAATGACAAGCTTGAGGCTCGGCTTCCCGATTTTTTCAAGCTTGGGTATACTGCAGGTGCCGAGGCTATGGCTGCTGTAATGGCCATTCAGGCCGATTCTGGCTTTTTAAAGCAGCTTCCCGAACCGACCATTCCTGACTTGGACCTACCGTACACGGAAGAGGAGTGCCTTCCGTTACCTCCTGAGGATGACGACGAAGATATGGCCGACGTGCCAGTGGCCGAACAACAGCAGAAGGAAGGAGATGATGGAAGCCATCCTCAAGTTCAAGATCAGGTTGCCGAAGATGCCCCAGTTTAGGAACTTTCTTTAAGTTTTGTTTCTGACTTGTTTTGAACTTTGCTTATTTGGACTGGATGGCGCCGAACATTTGGTATATGCCATGCCAGGTGTAATAGTTTTAATAGGGTTGGTTTTGAACAAATTGCTAAGCCGAGCCCTTTTGGCATCAGTTTTTTGAATTTCAAGTTTATGTATGCCTTTGTTATCGCACTAAATATTTCTGAATGCCTTGGAAATATTTTCTGAGTTTTTGGCCGAGTGTTAAACAATGTTGGCTCGTTTTCTAGGTTTTGATAATTTACTCATGATAGCCCCTACTTTGGTGTAAGGCTCGGCTCGATATGCCAGTCTTATACCAATGTAATAGGTGGAGTAATTGATGAATGAGGCCGTTTAGTTCAAGTCAAACTGTGAACTTAGCCGAGCCGAGAGCAAATTCTTGAGTTCATCTATTGTTTTGAACGTCAAGTTGTCTAAGATAATATGATTTACTTGTAACATAATCTATGCTGGTGTGAGGCTCGGCGTTTTATGCCAACCTTTTGCCAACGTAATATGTTAAGTAAATGTTTTAAGTGACCACTTTTCAAGTCAAAGTATGAACGTAGCCGAACCATTATGGTTGATTTAGTTGTGGCTGGAAATCAAATTGTCCGAGCCGATTTTGAATTTAAGAAATCCGAACGTAACTACAACCGTTGGAATATCGAGCTAGCAAAGTTTGAACTTTGGTAATCAAATGTAGGGAACATTAATGCTTCAGAAGTAGAGAGTCTTTCCATTAAAACAAAAGATGGCGAAGACAAGTACAATCTGTTTAAAAAGGAAAGTTAGAGACTCGAGAGCTAGTATTGAGCCGAGGAGAGACTTCATAGATAAGCCTTTCTGAGGTTCAGAGCATTCCAGGGGTTCTCAATTTCTCTTCCTTCTTTGTCTTCTAACTTGTACGAGCCATTGCCGACTTCTTTAATCACCCTGTAGGGTCCCTCCCAATTCGGTTTGAATTTAGTCTTCTGATTGGCTCGGACAACCTTCCTCCAGACCCAGTCGTCGGTTCGGAACTTCTTAAGTCTTACGCTCCGATTGTAGCCCCGGGCGACTTCCTGCTGATAGTTAGCCAATTTGAGCTGGGCATCGTCCCGTTTTTCTTCGGCTAAAATAAGCTCGGTTGCCACTGCATCATTGTTGGTTTCTGGATCAAAGGTTTCAGTGCGCAGGGTTGGGAACCTTGATTCTAGGGGAATGACGGCCTCCATGCCGAAGGCCATTGCAAAGGGAGTTTGGCCAGTGGAACGTCTTGGAGTGGAGCGATAGGCCCAAAGGACCCGAGGCAGCTCTTCGGCCCATTTACCTCGTTTAGATTCCAGCCGACGCTTGATGCCGGCGCAGACAGTCTTATTGTGTGGCTTCAGCCTGGCCGTTGCCCTGGGGGTAGGATGGTGTTGAATTGAAGAATCTAATTCCGAACTCAGCACAAAGTCCAGTTAACTCCTTTCCGACAAATTGGGAGCCATTATCCGAAACAATGGCATAGGGAACGCCGAACCTCGTAACGATGTTTCTCCAAACGAATCGCCGAATATCTGCCTCGGTCGTTGTGACTAATGGTTCAGCTTCCACCCATTTTGAAAAATAATCCGTTGCAGTGATCAAGAACTTAAAGCCCCCCAGGGGCGGTCGGGAGTTTGCCAACTATGTCCAGTCCCCACTGGGCAAAGGGCCAGGGGCTAGTGATAGGTTTCAAAGATTGAGCCGGCTGCCTTGGTATAGGAGAAAAAAGCTGACAAGGTTTGCACTTCTTGACCACTTCTTCACAATCCTTCTTCATTCCTTTCCAGAAGTATCCTTGACTGAGAGCTCTTTGACAGAGTGACCGCCCGCCAGAGTGACAACCACAACTTCCAGAGTGAAGTTCGGTCAAAATAATTGGGACCTCGGTTGGATGAACCACTCTTAGATACGGCCCAGTGAAGCTTTTTCTGTAGAGTTGGCCGTGCTCAGAGACCCAATAGTAGGCTGCTTTACTGCGTATACGGTGGGCCTCCTTTTTGTCCGAGGGTAGCGTGTCATCTTTGAGGAATGAAACAATTTCATCCATCCAACTTGGGCCGAGGGAAACATTGAAAACTTCATCGGTGACTTCGAAGCTCGGTTGGTCTATCTCGCCGAGGCTGATATGTCTGTATTCTGACGCCTTACTTGCCGAGGCCAAACTTGCAAGAGCGTCGGCATGGGCGTTGTTCTCTTTGTTGATCTGCTGAATTTGGAATCCCTTGAACCGTTTGATTAGTTCAAGAGCTGCAGCTTGATACTTTATCATCCTAGGGTCCCGAGCTTCGTAGTCCCGAGTTATTTGGTTGACGATCAATTGAGAGTCACAGAAAACTTGTAAGTCTTCAACTTGTAAACTTGTCGCGGCTCGAAGTCCGGCTAATAGTGCTTCATATTCAGCCTCATTGTTAGTGGCTTGGAAGTTGATCGTGATAGCACTTTCATGAAGAACACCACAGGGGTTTATAAGGACAACCCCAGCCCCTGCGCCGTTGCTGTTTGATGCCCCATCGACGTGTAACTTCCAAACGTCTCCGCTGAAGAGGTTCCAAGTTTTCCGAGCCTCTTGTTGTTCTAACATCCCGTAGTTAGGCTTGGTTAATGCTTCTTCATCTGGGCTTCCTGGGGTGAATTCAGCAATGAAGTCCGCTAATACTTGGGCCTTGATTGCAGTTCGAGGCTCAAAGTGGATATCAAAGTTTGCTAATTCGACCGCCCACTGAGAAACTCTGCTTGATAGGTCGGCCTTTCTCAAAAGATTCTTGAGTGGAAATTCCGTGAGGACTATGATGGGGTGTTCTTGGAAATAGGGGAGCAATTTCCGAGCTGCCGTAACCAATGCCAAAAGAAGCTTTTCCAGAGGCAGATATCTAGTCTGTGCTGGGAGTAAGGTTCGGCTGGTAAAGTAAATTGGTTGGTCCTCAAGGCCTTCTCGTCTGACGAGTGCCGAACTCACAGCATGAGGAGAGACAGCTAAGTAGAGATGCAGATTTTCAAAGGCTTTTGGTTTGACAAGAAAGGGAGCCGAACAAAGATAAGACTTGAGCTCGGCTAATGCTGCTTCACAATCTTCCGTCCATTTGAAGCTTCGTCGGCTCTGCTTTTTGAGAGTCTGGAAAAAGACATGGCACTTATCCGATGAGCGGCTGATAAACCTATTAAGGGCCGCTGCCATCCCTGTTAACTTCTGAATTTCCCGAGGAGTTGATGGTGGTTTTAACTGCTGAATGGCTGAGATCTGGTTCGGATCTGCTTCGATACCTCGCCGAGTGACCAAGTAGCCGAGGAATTTTCCGGAGCTAACGCCGAAGGCGCATTTGTCAGCATTAAGTCGTAGCTTGTGCTTCTTCAATATAGCAAAGACCTCGGCAAGATGAGAAAGGTGGTTCTCGGCTTTGAGGCTTTTCACGACCATATCGTCAATATAAGCTTCCATGATCTCGCCGATTAGAATTCCGAACAATAAGTAGACCATTCTTTGGAATGTGGCCCCAGCGTTCTTCAGGCCGAACGGCATGACGAGGTAGCAGAAAAGACCCCTTGGAGTGATGAAAGCCGTCTTTTCCATATCATCGGGGTCCATGGCTATCTGGTGGTAACCTCTATAAGCATCCAAGAAACTGAGCCGAGCGTGGCCGGCTGTTGCATCCACCAATTGATCAATCTTTGGAAGGGGGAGGCAGTCCTTAGGGCAAGCTTCATTCAAATTAGTGTAGTCCACGCAGACTCTCCATTTTCCGCTCTTCTTCTTAACCACCACAGGGTTTGCCAGCCAAGTGGGGTACTGTACTTCTTTGATTGCACCAGCCTCGAGGAGTTTGTCCACTTCTTCGTTTACTGCTTCGGCATGAATAGTGGCAGACCGTCGAGGCTTTTGAATCACTGGCTTTGCTGATTTTGAAACGTTGAGTGAGTGCTGGATGAGCTTTGGGTCAATGCCTGGCATATCGTACGGCGACCAAGCAAAGACTTCAATGTTGCTCTTGAGGAACCTCAAAGTTTCTTCACTCTCGTCTTGCGGCAGTTCGGCGCCGAGCATGAAATACCGTGAAGCATCCTCATTGAGTGGGAATTTGACAAGATCTTCAATGGATTTCTCTTGGGGAAGAGATCCGACGTCTTCAAGGACTGGTTTATCTGGTACTTCAACCCAATGAACTCGTTTGGAGCTTGATGACTTTCCAATGGCCGAGACGTAACATTGTCTTGCCTGCAATTGATCACCGAACAGATTTTCTTGTTTGCCGTTAGCGCCTATGTACTTGACCACCTGGTGGTAAGTTGAAGCTACGGCTTTTATGGAATGGAGCCAATTTCTTCCAAGGATTGCGTTGTATGGGCTGGGTGCATCTACAACGACGAACTCAAGATTGGAAGCAACCGAGCCTGTTACAACAGGGAGGGCAATCCGTCCGAGTGGCCAAACTGGAGTGCCACTGAATCCAATTAAAGGGACCTCCGCCGGGAGAATGCACGATTCTGGGATTTTGAGCTCTTTAAAAAGTGAAAGGTACATAACCTCAGCCGAGCTCCCTTGATCAATAAGCACCCTTTTGACGGAGTGAGTGGAGATTTGGATTGTGACCACCAGGGCGTCATTATGGGGTGTTTGGACACGCTGAAGATCTTGCTCGGTGAAAGTGATCGACCAAGGACGTTCAAGGAATTTGGCTCTCTTAGGAGCGCGGTTGATGGAAAAAATTTGGGCAACTTTTTCAGCCTTGACAAGCTCCTGACGGAGTTGTTTTGCTGCCTCCTTTGTTGTTGAGCCATGAATAACGTTGATTACTCCGACTGGGCGTGGTATGGGGTTCGGTCCACCGGCGTTCGGCGCTCTCCTCGGTGTTTTTGTCCAGTCGATGTGATCATCAAGAAGTCCTTGTGCCGCCAGATTTTCCAAAAGTGCTTTATAGGGAGCGCAGGCCGTGGTGTAATGGCCGAGCTCGTTGTGGTACGAACATCTCTTCCGACTGTTATTATTGCCTTCTTCGGTGTTCATCTTCGGAGGGTTCGGCCAAACGAAGAAGGGTTCCCTCTCTATCGTGCGGAGGAGAAAATAGATCGGCTCTTTAAAAACGGTGGTTTCGGCTACATAATCATGGGCTTTGGGCCCCTTTTTGTCCGCCATTTTGAGGGTGTTGACTTGCTTCTTTGGTTGGATGGGGACCACTGGCTTTGGGGGTGCAATTTGGGGTGTGGGGACATGAAGGCTCTGAGGGACAGCAGAGTTTTGTCCGCCTTGGAGTTCTCGCTCGGCGAGGAACTCTTCGTAGGAACAAAATTGTTCGACTGTCCTCATTAGTTCGTTCATTCCATGAGGTGCCCGGATTGCCAGTTCATCAAGGATCTTGCTTCCTGTTTCCAGCCCATTTTTGAAGTTTCTTGCAGCCCAGTATTGATCGACACCAGGTATTTCATTAAACAACTGCCAATAACGCTCGGCATACTTCCGAAGCGTTTCGCCAGGTCTTTTCTTCATCTGGGCCAAGGCATCCTCCTCCTTGGCTTGCTTGTTGCTGGTGATGAACCGATAGTTAAAAGCCCTTTCAAGCTCTTTGAAACTATGGATAGATCCAGCCTCCAATTGGTTGAACCAGAGCAAACCGAGGCGCCCTAAACTTGAAGGAAATGCTTTGCACATGATGGCGTCGTCGTCGGTGACGCATGAGATGGTGCTTCTGTAACTGATGAGGTGGGTGTATGCCTCGGTTGTGCTAGGGTCGAACTTCTGGAATTTAGGGAGGTGGAGACCTGGCTTCGGCAGTGTGGCCTGGATCCTTGCCGAGAAAGGTGATTCCGTCAGTTTTTTCAATTGATACTCGTGGGTCGGCCGTGGGGGAAGGCCTTCCCGAGCGTTCCGGGATTTCTTTGATGCTCGGTAGTTTTGTTCCGGTAATTTTCTTTCATTTTCTTCCTGCCGACGTTGAGATCCCCTCTCTCTCTTCTCTGTGGGGACCCTCCTGTTGTCCTCTTCTGGAAGATTTTTAGTGTGGTAGACCCTTCGTTGGCTAGGATGATCGTCTTGCCGAACGACTACACTAACGCTTCTTTCTCGGTTCAGCTCCCGAGCGCTTACTGAGTTTGTTGCTCGTCCTTCGTAGGCCTTTTGCCGAGGGACTTCGTTATTGTACCTTTGGTGGCCTTGTGGACTTTTTCCGTTTCTTCTCGGCGTTCGGCTTCTTTGCCGTTCGGATTTATAGGGAATGAGGGCCTGATCGTTGTCCTGAAATTCCACGGTATCGTAGCTTTGGGAGCCCTTGGAGTATTCATCCCCAGCCGATGAACTAGAGAAAACCGTATGTGGGCTCCCTTCTCGCCTCCCTTTCAACCCCGCACCATTGCCGAGACGAGTATGAACTGGGGAGAGTTGCTGCCTAAGGCGAGCGCTATCCCCAGCACGGTGGTCCGTCAATGGTGGGTCCAAGCGGTCGTGGACGGATATTCTATGTGGCCTTGTATCACCACTGATTGGAGGAGGAGGAGGAGGCAGGTTTCCTCTCCGGCGCCGTCCGTGAGATTCAGAGCGGGAGGCTGTCGGATATTCTTTGGCCTTAATCTTTTCGATCTCCATTCTCAGAATGGCTACATCAGCGTTTGTTTGTTCTTGTTGCTGCTCTAGCATCTGTACGTATGCTAGAGCATCTTCACTTAAGCCAACCGGTCGCTGGATGGAGGAGCTCACGCCTGGTGGAGTAAATCCAGGAGGGTGAGATGGTGAGGCGGCGTTAATACCGGTTTCAGAAGTGATGTGCAAAGAGGAACTGATGGGTTGAAAGAGAGGAGGAGGAGGAGGAGGAGGTGCTCCGCCCATTTCGTTTGGAAGAGAAAGGTGGGGGTCTGGATGGATCAAGAATTTTAGGGTCAGAAGAGGTGGTCGAGGTGGAGGAGCCGCCGTGGATCTGAGAAAAGTAGTTTCACGTCGGGTTCACCAAATTGTGGGGGCTCCGTTCCATATGGCTCACGCTTGGTGGATAAGGGTCTTGGGATTTGGCTCCTGACTTCCCTGCTCTGTCCTGCAAAACGAAGCACGACTAAGGACCACACCGGAGGTTCCCCGGAATGGCCCTCCGGTGCAAGAATCAATTTCTTTGCTAGGAAGAACTTAGAAAGTAGGAGCTAGGGTTTCTGTTGTGCATACCTTCTTCCAGAGGCATAATGGGATATTTATAGAAAACCCTTAACTTGGTCTCCAAGGTCACACCTCCGCTTGACACGCGTCGGCTGACGTCACTTTTACATCACGATTAGGGTTTTGCAACCGTTTTCCTAGATGAGCTGGCACCCTCACGTGCCCTCATCGTTATCCTTTTAACCGCTCGGATGACATCACTATCATCGTCATTGTCATTGCCACTGCTTAAACACGGACGGACTGATTCGTCAGGAACAACGTGCTCGGCACCGAGCGTGCCGTTAAACCTTCGGCAGCCGTACGAAATGGTAATGTTCCCCATCCATGGGGATGCTCGGAAGGGAGCGTTCATAAAGGTTTACGTCTGTGGGACCCTCGGCTGCAGGACCCTCGGCTACAGTTCTTATTTGGAATGATGAGAAGAAGACAGCATGGAGCCGAGCGGAAAGTTTGATTATGATCGGAGATGATCCGAGCCATTTTGCTCGGCCCGCTACATGCTTATCAGTTGAGTTTAAATTGAACTTAAAAAGAAGGACTGACCTCTAATTTTCTAATCAGTGATATTGCATACGCGGAAAGAAGATTTGAATCTCATTAATGGTGCGTGCAGTCACTCTCCGACTAAAGTCTAGCCACCATTAGGGCTGCAAACGAGCCGAGCCGAGCTTTACTATGTTCAAGTTTGTTCATTAAGTTTTTAACGAACACGAGCTCGAGCTCGAGCTCAGTGAAAACTTAACGAGTCGAGCTCGAGCCGAGCAGGCCTTGACTCGAGCTCGAGCTCGAGCTTGTTTACGAGCCTCAACGAACCAACGAAAAATGTATATATATCCTCACATAGGCCTAATACAACCAAAAATATTTTGATTGTGAAGGTATATATCTTTCATTTTCCTATGGAGGGATGGTGTGCAGATGTGCGTGTGCTCTCGCCTCCCTTAGTTGACTGGAAATTGAAAACGAAAAGAACAAATTATGAAATAACAATAAAAATCCTAAACTTAAATGTATACCCCGGCTCGCGAGCCGACTCGAGCCGAGCTTATCCTAGCTCAAGCTGTAAACGAGCTGAAAAAATCGGCTCGAACTTGTTCATTTAACTTTCGAGCTGAGCTTGAATGAACAACTCGTTTACAGAATTTGTTTGGCCCATCATTAACATTGGGGACTAAATTGACGCGTTTTGTACAATGGGGACGAAATTGACATTTTGGAAATACATTAGGGACCATCCGTACAAATAAGCCGTTTTTCACAAATTAGGGAACACAACGCATATTGGTTATTGAAATAATGGTTGGCTCATCAGATTATAGATTATTAAGACCGTAACACGAGTGTAATTAAAATCTTTTACGTCAGAGTTTTCCAATGAGGAAGAGGGATATGGTATATACATATTGGCCAAACTAATAGCTAGTGAATACATTTTACAAGTGAAATAAAGAGCGAGGGGATTAGTAAAACCACATCCCAGCGTAGACAGAGCTATGATCTAGTTGTTGAGGGCGCCGGTCATTATATACTACATACAAAACTTAGACCAAGATCATAAACTATTTTTACAATTTTCAAGGCGTCAAACATTTAGTCCTCACTAATGGTTAACAATATGTTTAACATAGCTAACAATTTTACAGTTCTATTTAACGATATTTAACGATATGTCTGTTATAAACAATAGAAGTCATTGCTTTCCTCAGACATACACCCACTTTAGTCGTCTATCAAAGTGAAAATCAACACTCCTTTCTGTTAAGAAACTCATCAATTAGTGAAACAGAATCAGAAGCTGTACCTCTGGATAGTATATGAGCAGGCTCAAAATACAGAATTTGAATGCTACGATACTCAGTACTCTTTTTCGTTTTCTCTTTTTTGTTTGTATTTTAGGCCCTCAAAGAAGGGTAAGAGAGACTAAAATGTGGAGTGTGAATATTATTTCTCCCTTCTTGAACTTTTGACCCAGAGTTCTGGCTTGAGCGGTCGTGAATGAGCTCTTAGGTGCCAATGTGTGAGGTCCCTTTTTTGTCGGTGGAACTACGTTGGTCTGCTGTAGTAATCTAAGGCTTCGTTTCAGAAATCTTCTTAAACAATAAGCAGTTTATTTCAAATTTTCAAACTCAAAAATAAAATAAATAAAAAATAATTTTTTAATTTTTTTTGCATCATATAAAAGATCTCATCGAGATCTTTCAAACAAGATCTATATTGTATATTTTTATATTTCAATAAATTCATAATTTTTAAACTTGAAATTACCTTCTTAAAAATAATGACATTTTTTTGGTTCCGGAATAGAGCCTAACTCTAATAATACACTAACATCCTATTGCGAAAAAAAAAAAACAAAGAGCATGTAAAAGGTTTTAACTTGCATCTTTCCACGACTGTCCCTTTTTTGTTTCTATCGGCTTTTCCATGATGTCCCATTTTAGTAAAATCTACCGGGGCCCCATTCCCATGATGCCCCATGGATTGTTGAGGCTCTCCAAGCTGCTTTTTAAGACCAAGTCTTAACCGACCTGGCCCCCATTGATTCCTATATATGAGGGTCCGGCTGTAATGTCCCAAGGCGGTTTTGGAACATCTATGTTCCATTTTTTTAAGATTCTTGGATCTTTCTCGATTAATTCGAGCTGTTGGATTCATGTCTTTCTCTCTATAAGTATTGTCATAGTTTGTAGTAAATATTACGGAGTACCCTATTTTATAATAAGTGTAACCATAAAACATGGGTATGTGTAGTCTTTTTTCATCGTTAATAAAAGTATAATTTTTTGGAGAAAAAATTGCAAAGTATCTCGTTTTTTATCAATTCGATCTTACTTACTTTTTATTTGTAATTTTGATCTAACGGCTTATATTCATGATTTTTTGATCTAATGACTCTGGCTCTACCACGTTGGGGCATGAAGAAAAATTCATATTGGAAAGGGACTTGTGGTACCTATGTCTCTTGAGAAATTTTTGGGTGCAAACAGGCCCGGCTCTGAGATTTTCGAGGTCCTAGGTGGGATTTGAAAATGGGGCCTCTCATCTTTTGTGTGTATATATATGTATATCAGTCCGTCTCCCGTAAGAACCATCTCATTTTAATAAAATGCGGACCTCCCTTTTCCGATTGAATTTTGATGGTACTCATGAAAAATCAACAAAAAAAAATGACTAGAATGGGTTTTATTCGAGCAATTTTTGTTTATTTTTTATCGAATGGTTCAAACAAAACTGCTCGGATGAAGCCCTTCCTCGACATGCTTGTCCTGATCTTAGGTATCCGTGTAATTAAACCCCTTCGGTTAATTTGGTCGGTTTTTAAGATATAATTTCATGTTGTACCAATTATATTGGTTTTGCATTTCTATGAATCGGAACTAACCATCAATTATAATAACCAAATCAATCCATTGTGCGTTAAAGTAGTTCGATGCTATCGGTTTAGGCTCAAAATGCAGTAGTTATCCAATTGTACAAATACAACATTTTATTACATGGTTGAAAAAAGATGCAATGGTTCGGTTTTAATTGGTGTGCGAAACTTAACTTTAAGCCCAAAATTGAACCAAAATTAATTTGATATGTTAAGTATTTCAAAACTTAACATATCAAATTAAGTTTTGGGTTATACCCGCTCGGCTCTGAAAAATTTCTCGTGTGGTAGATTGGCAATTGTATACAAGTTAATTTCTTCTCTCAATCATTTCTTTATATATATATATATATAGAGAGAGAGAGAGAGAGAGAGAGAGAGAGAGAGAGAGAGAGAGAGAGAGTGTGTGTGTGAACTTTATGGACACAAAAAGGGAGAGAGAGAGAGTAGAGAGGGTGTGAACTTTGACAAAGAGAGAGAGGGAGAGAGAGAGAGAGAGAGAGGGGAGGGTATGAACTTCGATAGAGAGAGAGAGAGATAGAGCGCTTTGTACACTTGAACCTAGTAATTTTTAACTCGACATGCAGATCACACCTTGACAAAGAGAGAGAGAGGGAGAAAGAGAGAGAGAGCCAAAGAGAGGGGTATGAACTTTGACAGAAAGAGAGCACTTTGTACACTTGAACCTAGTAATTTTTAACCCGACAAGCAGATCATACCTTGACAAAGAGAGAGGGAGGGAGAGAGAGAGGGGGAATGAACTTTGACACGGAGAGAGAGAGCGAGCTTTGTACACTTGAACCTAGCAATTTTCAACCCGACAAGCAGAATTTTCCTTCATACACTTGAATAATTAAGTCATCCCCTCTTCTTTATTCTCCTTTTGTAGTGCGTGGTAATTAGCAATTGTATAATTCACTTGCGTCTCTCTCTCTCTCTCTCTCTCTCTCTCTCTCTTACTTTTTGTGTCTACAAAGTCCACACCCTCCCCATGCATGCTTCAATCTCTTCTAACCTTCCTCTTCAATCATTTTATCTTCGGTAATTAGAGATCATTTATAGTAACAAAGGAGAAAACTTTACTACAAGGTACACAAAGGCAAACCCTCGGAAGAAAACAACAACCCAATCAAGGACAATACAACACCAAGGGCTGGTTTGGCTAATAAATCGGATCGTTTTGGATTATTTTCGTCTTTATTAAAAGGATTTAATTTTCGATCGAGAGCAACAAATAATCCAAAATAATTTGATTCGAATCTAACAAGTGCAAATTATTGTTGTCTGTTGAAAGAATTGATCAAAGCTAGGCACAAAGCTATAGATAGATTGTTGTCTGTTGAAAGAAGTCGGGGTGTTGAACTTTCCTAGTCTCTTATCATAAATTTCGAAAATCGGGGATTGTGGGTGACCAGGAAGAATCATTCAATCTCTAAAAGAAAATTAAAAGAGAATAAGTTCTGTCCGGATAAACCGGACAAGGGGCTATCCAGACAGCTCTGTGTGGGCCCCCTTCACGTGTTTTTTTTTTTAAAATTCGAATCGTGCATCTTGTAAGGCCTGCAAAATAATGTGTCTACTCAAAAAAATAACTTATTCAAACATCGATAGATATGTCTAAAGTTGAGTTTTTACACAAAAAAATGGATGATCGTAAACAGTTTAACTTTAAAAACAGTTGATAGATAATGGTAATCTATTTTTCCGTGTATAAATTCAACTTTTGACATATCTATCGATGTCTAGACAAATTGATTTTTTGCGTAGATATATTATTTTACGGGTCCTACAAGTTGTAAGGTTCGGATTTTACAAAAAAATGTGCAAAGGAAGCCCACACGGAGACTGTCCGGACAGCCCCTTGTCCGGTTGATCTGGAAAGAACTTTTTCTCAAATTATCCATACTTTTATAAACCGGGGATTGGCTATGAAAACCGGGATTGCCAGTAACAGGCGGTGGGAAGAACTTTGTTGAGGGGCCCACTTTCATACTTATATCTGAAAGGGGCTCGTCATTCGTCAATGCACTAGCAAAAGAAGCCATTAGTACTCAAATTTCAGATCTCCACGGAGGGCCGGCCACGAAGGAAGAATGGTAAGACCAACAAGGCCTGACCAAGTACTGTCCATTCATCGTCGTCGTCGCCGGCGACATGCTGCTGCCACCTTCAACATCGTCATTATGGGTAAGCATTCAAGTTGAATCCTAGCTATTACGTACTGATCACTTGTCAAGGGGTAATTACAAGAAGAAGAAAAAAATGTAATCTCAGTAACTTAACTAGTAATTACTTCCATTCTTTAAAAAATACACGTGCGCGCGCATGCAGAGAGGAATTACAACAATTGGGAGGAGAAGAACCGGAGGATCAGGACCCGAGGATACGCAATGGTCGTCGTCGTGGAGATGATGATCGGCGGTAACATTTCTTGTTGGTTATGTTCCTTTCTTTCTTATGCACTTGGCATGCTTTCTTTTAGTACAGTATTTGTTATTAGACAGATATAAATCTAGGGTTCCCTATTGTTTTTTCCCCGGCCCGACAAACAGTGCTCATATATGTGTATCCATATATCCTTGTATGCAGCGATTTGGATCCTCTCTCTCTCTCTCTCACGCACAGACTTATTCAGCTGTTCATGGTTCAGGATGTGGTGTCTATGAAGCCCTCATTTCGTCTCTCCTTTTTCCATTTTGTCTCTCTCCTTCCCCTTTGTGACTATCGTCTTTTCTTATTTTTGCTTCTCTATTTCTCTTTCAGGCAGAGCAGGTCCTGAATTAAAATTTGTGTTATGGTCGTTTTAGTCCTCTAATTTTATTTTTTTTGAATTTCAAGGTCCTCTCCTATTTTTTTTTTTTGACCTCTTATAATAGTCTAAGAAAATAGCCTCATTTTTATTTTTGATTTAAACCCCCCTAAAAAGTTAGGCTGACTCTGATTTTCAGGAATATTTTGCGATTGGGTTTAGCCGTTTTAGGTTTTCAAATATCTGTAGGGAGAGGAATAGGGTTATGGCGGAAGGGAGGGAGGAAGGTGGACCGCGAGAGATTGAGATCTTCTGTTAAGTTTGCCTCCAAACATCTTCCAATTGTCTAAATATGGAGTGGACACTGGGCACCTCATTTAAACGGAGAATTCAACGGATGAGATGGGACAAACGTGTATAATTAGTATACATACCCTTTCGAGTGTTACGGCGTCGTTTGACAAGGCTTACCCAAAAAAAAACCCGGAAACTTGTGTTTGAATGGAAAAAAAAAAAAATACTCCACTAAACAACTGGCATTTTTTTTTGTTGTTAAAGGTGTCATCTAATACTTTAAATTTTTTTCAACTCATACTTTTTTCGATTCCTCTTGTCGAGACAAACGGTTAATCACAAGAAACACGGCGAAAAGCTAAACACAAACTATAAAGAAATTATTTTTATTCAAAATATATAATGTGAAGTCACCCTTAATCTCCAATTAATTCAAAGTTTGAAGATAAGATTAACTCTCTTCATGTAAATTTTTTTGGAAGGGATTTTCTCCCATTAAGAGTACACAAATTGAACTTCAGATTGATTACAATTTACATCTTCAAAAGATTGAAATCTCCAAGTTCGAGAGAGAGACACAGAAGTTGGGAATTGACCCAAAGATGAGAGAGGGGGAGGGGGAGGAGCAGGAAGAGGGAAAATTATTCAATGATCTTGGGATACCGTTACGTGATATCCCAAAATCTTTCTTCATCACATATTTGTGTGGTTTCCACCACAAATTGTGAGGCGCCACTGATAATGAAGGTCAGTTGAGCCGGTTTTGAGCCAAAGCAAGTGTTGCTATCGCTTTAGGCCTCCAAAAAATTCTGGATTATAAGGGCCCCTTCTACTTTTTTTTTATTCCTTATTATAGTCCAACAAAAGAGGCCCCATTTAAATTTTCGCTTTAAGCTCCTGAAAAGTCAAGACTTGCTTTGCAATGGTCCAATGTTGCACGAATCGGTAAGTGGGCTGGGTGAGGATTCTACCTGTGAGGATCATGTGAGGGTTTTCATCTAGATCGTCTATCTCGGCAATTAATGGTTTGGATTGAAGACAAACGTTTCCCGGAAAGAGTCAGGAAAATGTTAACTTTTCCACATAACAGTTCATTTTTAATTCGGACCATTGATTGTCGAGATGGATAGTTAGGATTTCATGAGAATCCTCACATGATCCTCATAGGGAAAAATCCTCGCAGAGGATCTGGATCCCAAAATTAGTTGAGACACATGGTTATCGAAAAAAAATAAAAAAAATACGATAGAAAAAGAAGTAGCAAAAAATACAATTTTTTATGTGTTGAATAAGTATTTATTGAAATTTTCAAGCTAAAAAATAATGGGTTTACTAAAATCCAAAAATACGTAATATGGATTTTGTTTGAAAGATCTCAATGATATCTTTTAAACGATGCAAGAAAAATTAAATAAATATTTTCGTAAGCCCATTATTTTTAAGTTCAAAAATTGCAAATAAGTATTTATTTTTTAAGAAGGTTTCTGGAATGGTCACTCAACATTACAAAAGGAGCGGTGGGGCACAGGACCCACTATATATATTTATTTTCATTTGTAAAAAAATATTTTTATAGTTGTAGTGTACTACGTTTCGAACATATTGAGTGTTCTCGGGGTGCCACCACGAGGTGCCCCGGCCCTAATGCTTTTCTCTACCACATATTCATGTCTGACTCGAGACTAAATGTATGAATCTTACCTAATATGCGATAGAGAAGGGTGTTAGGGCATCACGGGGCGATACCTGAAAGCCACTAAATAATTAATTACTCATAAGCAAGTCTTCATTCACCGAACTTTCGTCTCTAGACTACAATGCGTTCTTGGAATAATTACTACTTTATCACAAAATGCAAGTACAACGAGCCTCATTTTCATTTTCTTTCTTATTTCTCTATTTTCAACTATGTTTTTTATTGTGTTTTTCTTGCATTATTGAAACCCAATGGACTATCAATAGTACAAAACCTTAATTTGAAAAAGAAGGGTGCACTCATCAACTTTTGGTCATTGCATTTTTTAAGAGTAATTTTTTTTTCGGGACACTGAAAATGCAAGGAAAAAAAGGGAAGAACAACTTGAGGCAGAATGAGTTTGATAGAGTACGTACCATCCGTTAACTTAAATGCACAGTACTAACCAACCAAACTAAACGAGTCTTATGTCCTAATTAATTGGGTTCAGTTACATGAATTTTCTATTTTTCTATTGTGCGCTATTCGGGGGCTATTTTTAAAATGGCAAAGTCTGATGTCATCTATTTCTTTCTACTCACGCTTTTGCCATTCTGGTAATTGTAATAGCACTATTATTGGAAAGGCAACAGAAAGGATTTCATCTGCTGAATGGTATGCTTTGGTCTCGGCCAATCTCGGGTTGCTTCTGGGCCTCATCCAGATATATCAGAATCGAAAAGATTCTCTATTTGAAAGTCGCTCCGCCACCATGGCCATTTCCTTTGCAGCACTATGCATCTCTGTCTTCACACCAGTAGCTCTGCTCAAATCCAAAGCAGTGAAAGTGGAGGAGGAGAAGGAGGAGGAGAAAACCACTGGGCAATTTCTCTATTGCCGTCGAATCCGCGACATGAATGTCTTGATCTCAGGTATCCATGTGATTAAACCTCTTCGGTTTTGTCATTTTTTAAGATATAATTTCACATGGTACCAATTATATCGGTTTTGCAATTTTATGAATTGGAGCTGACCCAATTGCAATAACCGAATCAATCCATTGTGCTTTGAAGTAGTTCGATGCTATCAGTTTTAGTCCTCAAAATACAATGGTTCTGTTTTAATTGGTGTACGAATCTTAATTTTAAGCCCAAAAAGTGAACCGAAATTTGATGTTTAGTATTTCAAAACCGAGCGCGCCGGAACTAACTTAAAAATTGATCAAAATTGTCGATTTGCTTGGGTTTGATTTTTTTTTTTTGCTCGGCTAAAAGAAATTTCATAGAACTCGAAAGGTTACATCGAGGGGGGAAGGTTGAGGAGCGAACATGCTCAACTCAACTGGGGAAAGGGAAGACGATAATCATCCAGTTAGAAGTTGAATGATAATCGTCAAAACAAATTACAAATTACAAATTAAGCGATCGAATGCCATCTAAAAATCTTTTGAAATCCTCCACAGTGTACATCCTAACATTGAATTTGACTTTAATCCACATCGCAACCCTAAACTTAATAATATCCACCACCTCCTCTGAGCTTGCAGTCGCATTCTTAAAAATACAGCCGTTCCGCATCATCCAAATGGACCAGATTGTTGCATAGAAGCACACTTCCCAAATGTGTTTTTCCAAGTTACGAAAGTTGTTGTCGAACCACCCACACATGAGGTCCGCTATCGAAGACGGACACACCCAATTAGTATGCCACCAATCCAAAACTTGAGACCAAACACACCAAGAAAAGTGACAGTGAAGTAGCAAATGGTTAGGTGTTTCCAGAAACAAGGAGCAAAAAGGGCACAGTACATCATTTACCACAATATTTCTGCTCATTAGAACTGACCTTGTGGCCAATCTCTCCTGCAAAGCCTTCCACGCCAGAAGTTCCACCTTAGGTGGGCATAGGTTTTTCCACAAGGAGCCCAGGATTGGATTTCTATCCTGTGTCTGCCTTTCCCATTGCTCGTATATGGACCTAACAGTAAAGTTCTTGTTGGCCGTCCATCTCCATTGCAGCGAGTCAGGTTTGGATGGATCTAAGTGGTAGGACTGCAACCTTAATTTTAGGTTTGTTAACATCAAATTCTCCCTTTCACGCAACTCCCTCCTAAACTCCAGTCCCCAATTGCCGTTTCCTAACCCATCCCAAATGTTACCAACCACCTCCTCCTGTTGAGTGGATATCAAAAATAGCCTAGGAAAAGCTTCTTTGAGAGTTTGAGGACCTAGCCATCGATGGTGCCAAAAATACGTGTTCTGACCCGAAGAGACATGGATTTCGAAGCCCTCTGTCACAATTTCTCCAACACAAGACCCGTTATCACCAATCGAACAGATTCCTTTCCAAAGAGTAGAAACTGAACCTCTCACAGGACAAGCCGGCAGCCAACTCCTCTGATCCAGCTTATATTTATCTTGTATCACTCTCACCCATAAGGAGTTGTTGTCTTTGTTGAATCTCCACCACCACTTAGCAAGCAATGCTAGGTTTTGTTGCAAAAGCCTTTTTACCCCTAAGCCACCCGCTTCTTTCTTCTTTGCTATGTTCTCCCACTTAACCAAATGTAGCTTCTTCTTATCAATGGTATCTCCCCAAAAAAATTGACGCTGCAATTTTTCCAATTTTTTCGCCACTGCCACTGGCATTTTAAAGATAGACATAAAGTACACAGGTAGGTTGGTCATGTTGGAGTTAATCTGATTAAGTCTACCACCTGCGGACATAGCTCTACTTCTCCATAAACTCAGGTTCTTTTGGGTTCTCTCAATCACCGGTTCCCATGTTTTCACGTTCCCTGGATTTGCTCCCAACGGTAGTCCAAGATATTTAATTGGCAAAGTTTCTACTTTGCAACCCAATACATGAGAGAGATTGAGCATATCTTGGTTGCTAACATTAATCCCACATAGAGAACTCTTTGAATAATTTACCTTCAGCCCAGACATCAATTGGAAATTCCTTAGAATCCTTTTGATAGTACAAATCTCTTCCTCATCAACATTGCAGAATAGGATCGTATCGTCCGCAAATTGAAGATGAGACAACACCAGTCCATTTCGACCCAACTCCACCCCTTTAATAATTCCTTTCTCCTTAGCTCTTTCCAACATGATGTTAAGAGCCTCAACTACTACATTGAATAAAAAGGGAGAGATAGGATCTCCTTGTCTAATGCCTTTCTGAGTATTAAACTCCTTTGTTGGCGACCCATTGATTAAAATGGACATCGAGACTGAAGAGCAACATTCTTTGATCCAACCACACCATTTTGCCCCAAAACCCACCTTCTTAAGCATGTCCAGCATAAAACCCCAATTTACACAGTCGTAAGCCTTCTCGAAATCCAACTTAAGGAGGAGTCCCCCTCTAGCCTTTTTCTTCCAAGTATGGATAATCTCAGTAGCAATAAGGACTCCATCTAGAATCTGTTTACCCCCAATAAAAGCAGCTTGTGCCTCTCCTATTATTGATGAAAGATGATCCCTCATTCTTATTGCTAAAACTTTAGAGAGAATTTTGTAAATCCAACCAACCATACTTATGGGCCGGAATTCTCGGAAAGAAGTGGGACAATCAACTTTAGGGATAAGGGCTACGAAAGTAGAATTAATACCTCTGGCTAACTTCGCATTTGCATGAAATTCTGAGAAGAATCGCAGGATGACAGGTTTCATGAAATTCCAACTCTTCTTTACAAAAGAGAAATTAAAACCGTCGGGTCCTGGAGCCTTGTTATTGTTGCTTGGGTTTGATTGATGCTATCCGTTTGGTTTGACGGTTTTCTTTTTCGTCCTTGGTTTCAGGTGTTGTTATCTTGTCATGTCTTGTATCCGTCTTCGTCGCAGATGGGCTCGTTTGGATTGTGTTTGTCGCATGTGCTTGTATCGTCTCTGCTCTACTCGTGGCTTGGTGTTTCTTGTTTCTACCCATTTTTGGAAGAACCAAATCCGGCCATGGTGAATCGGGACCCAGAAGGGTGTAGTTCTCCATCTTGCAACATTTGTCACATTTTCACTATCCCTGATCCTTATAAGTATATGAATGCTTGACGATTTCCTAATCCTAAAATAATGGGTTGTCCTAAGCGTAGGGTAGAGACCGACGTAGCACAATATCCGGTAAGTCTGGAGTTGAATCCATAGAGATGGTGATGTGTACAGACTAAAAACTCGGGTTGTTACTAATTTAACGGGCTCTTAGGTAGCCACCCTTTGTCATTTTATGCGAAGATTAACTTAAACCTAGAAATTGATTGTACTTTTCAAATAATTAAAAGAAAGGTACGGTCGTAAGGTTCACAGCACTCACAACCAGTCCGGATTAACCTGCTCCATTCGATGTTCTAAAAAACGTTCAATTTTAGATTGAAAAAGATACCCCGCAAGATGTGAGACTCTATGGTCACCATTTATCCATGCGCAATGGAGAATGAGTTTTGGACCCTCATTCTTCCATTCACATGGGCTCCGACAATGCCTAGGTTTGTCTGCGGTAAGTATTTTTTTCAATCTTAAATCATTTTTACATTGTTTGAAAATAGGAGCAGTGCCCGGACTGGCCACGGTGTGCTAATCACCCCACGACCTTACCTAAATAACTACTCACTTATTATTAAGCAATAAACAAAGGAAACCCTAGATTTAAGCATGAAAGAAAATAAACGAGAGATAACAATTAACTGAAAATCAACGAACAATTTTAATTAAAAACAAAAGTTGAAACGAGTTACCAGAATACGAGTAATTGAACAAAACTCCAAAAAATTGAAGAGAAAAATAAACTCTGAATAAAAAACGTAAGTCAGAAAAAGCAAAATATTTTTCTTCGGAACTCTCGCCGTCACCCCGTTCTTCGTTCCCTGTTTCGCCTTTCCTGTTTTTTCTGTTTCGTACGTGGGAATAATGATGATTTGTGCGCAGCTTCCCTTTCTTTCCTTTATAATTTCTCCTTTATAACCTATTTTCCTCCTCAATAGAGTTGTACGTGGGCCATGCCCATTATTCCATTAGGTCTAATTCTTTTACTTACTCAAAGACTAAATTCAAAATAACATGTACTGAAAAGTAGCCCTAGGTGTAATTCTTTTACTTAGTCCAAGACTAAAGTCAAAATAACATGTACTGAAAAGTAGCCCTTTTGGGCCGACCATAAAAACATGTGCAACTTCTATTCCTTTGCTATCAATTACGGCTTCACAATCACGTGCACAATTGGAACATTTTTAAGGCTCAATTCTTGTACCTTTAGCCATGACTTGGAATTTATTTCAATATATTTTTCAAAATACCTACAACATAAAAATTAAGCATTAAGCTTCAAGATATAATATAAAAATAAACTTCGCAAGGATAAATTAAGAGGCGCATATGTGAACATTTACGCGTCTATCAATGGACCAAGATAAAATGTTAGTAAGAGCTGTATTATGGTCGAATACTAGGTCTATAGCTTAAATAAAGTGCATGACTTCCCTTTTTAATCATATGATCATTTGTGAAGCATCACTGCTTGACGATTTTCTTAGTCCTAAATTAATGGGTTGTCCCAAGCGTAAGGCGGAGACCGTCGTAGCATAATATCCGGTAAGTCCGTAGTCGAATCCACAAAGACGCTGATGTGTGCTGACTAAAAATTCGGGTTGTTATAATTTAAACGGGCTCTTAGGTAACCACCATTTGTTGCTTTGATTGAGATTAACTAAAACATAGAAATTAATTGAACTTTTTAGATAATTAAAAAGGAGGCACGGTAGTGGGGTTCATAGCACTCGCAACCAAGCCGAACTAATCTGCTCCATTCGGTGTTCTTAAAAACATTCGACTTTAGAGAGAAAAAGATACCCCGAAAGATGCGAATCCTTATGGTCGCCGTTCACCCATGTGCAATGAAGATTGGGTTTTGGATCCCCGTTCACATGGGCTCCGACGATGCCCAGATTTGTCTAACGAATGTTCTTTAATAACCTAAAATTGCCTTTTCATTTTTACTTCAAAATAGGAGCAAGACATGTCCGACCTGGCCATGGTGTGCTAATCATCCTGCGACCTTACCTATACGACTACTAACTAATTATTACGCAAGAAACGAAAGAAATCATAATTTGAAACATGCTTCCGAATACGAAATAAACAGAAGAAATAAATTAAACAAGTTCCAACGAACAACTTTAATGAATGACAAAAATTAATACGAATTACTGGAGTACAAGTACTTGAACAAAACTTCAAAAACTTGGAAGGAAAAACAATCGAAGAAACTAAAAAAAACAATAAATGGAACCGAGAGTCGCATCTTCGTTCTTTTTTCACGGCAGTAGGCCTTTTTTTTCCTTTTCACGCAGGACCCCCTTTGAAACCAGTAGGGTAAATTGCTTTTATAAGGATTGAAGACTTTAATTACACAAAGGTCCTTTGGACTTCACATAATAAGATATTAGCCATTCAACTTCGAAGGACTTTGTATTTTGATCCAGAACTTCTATAAATTCTTCCTTTTACTCAAATTATTGGAAACCGAGCTCGAGCAACCTATAAACATAAAAACACATAATAAAAACAGTTAACAAAAATAAAGGACTAATAAATGTAGATTGGAGAGCCAAAATATATATATTTTGGCACTTATCACGCCCCCCCAACTTACATTTTGCAAATCCTCGAGCAAATAAAATAAAAATAAATAAATAAAATAACTGACTAAGGGATAGATCTTTTAAACCCTCGGGTGGCCCCGGTAGGACGAGTGAAGTCTCGTGAGGGTTTTCAGCAATGATTACCCACAAAACACTGTGAATCCTGTCCACCTAGAACCCAAAAACTGCAATGCAACTCATTGATACACCAATGCCAAGAATATAGCATATGCAACAGTAGTTCTAGATGCTATCAAAACATAAAAATTAATCACGGCATCCAAACTTAGCGTGAGTGAGTAAAGACCTTGACCACAAGTGAACCACAACCAAGTACTCTCTTCGGACCGAGTCTCGACTTCAATTTTCACCATGTCATGCACTCAACAAAAGAAAATGCTCGAAACAAGGTGCATTTAATAAACTCTCAAAGTGTGCGGACGGAAGTCAATTATGTAATAAAGAATCAAAGTACCCCGCACACTTTAGACACGAAGAGAAAGCTTTTTAAGGTAGACACATGATCTCATGAAATGAATGTTAAGCATTAAAGACTATCTATATATCGAACCACAACCCATTGCCCCTAAGATCAAATAGGACTTTTATTCGGTTATATCGATAGGTAAGGAAAAGTGCTTCAAAGGTTAGGATAAATTATAAGCAAGTGTCCGAAACTTGGCCAAGATAACATAGGGCAAGTATAACAATGTTCGCCCCCTTGCAACCCTTTTCATCTCCGCCATATCCCTCATATTCTTCACCCTTCGCACAATTCCAAGATGAAATAACTTATTTCATTCTTGAGTATATTGGTATCTTCCTTTTTTTCTTTTTTCTTTTTTTTCAAGTTTCAATCTTTTTTTTTTTTTAGCATGGAGAAGAATACCGCAACTCGAGTACAACATTCTTGAAACACTTACAATATTCTCTTCAAAAATTAACCTCCACATGATTAGCTTGCCATTCTCAAGACACAATTTGGTTGGTGAAGTTTAACAAGAAAAAGGCTCATGCAAGAGGCTCAATGTGACTTGCAAGGATAAATATTTAAGAAAAAGAAATGAACCGGCTCAATTAGCAAAGATGGCCTATTATCCTCTCATAGGGGTAATACAACCAAGTAACGGTCCAATTCCAAAGAATAAAATAACAGGCATGTATTAAGTCTCAATACTTGATGACAAAAGATAGTGAAATCAACAACGATTAAGGTTTTTTTTTTTTTTTTTTTATGACAAACGAAAAATTTATGTGACACCACTCCAAAGAAAGGTAAGGCACTAAAGCTCACATGGGTGTGAGTCTCCACTAAACAAGCAATTGAAAGCACTCAAGTCACAACTCACAAGCAGTCAAGGTCCAAGAAACGTGTAGTGCAAAAATGCTAACAGTGTATGCCAGAATAAATTCCTATCACCAAGTTAGCAAAAAGAACTACCATGCAACATCATATTCAAGTAATGCCCAACAATTCTCAACAATAGCAACCAACAAGTAAATAACACAATCTCCAAGACTCAAGCAAACAAGATCCAACAAGTATTTTTTTAATTTTCAAATTTTTTTAACAAAGTAAAGAACAAAGTGATTCCTCCCCCTAACTTGAACTATTAAATGCCCGCATTGAAAGTATGAAAAATAACGATATGACATAAACGTATAAGAGATGAGAGATATCACCTCGAAAATGAGGGGCTAAGCAGAGTAAATGACGTTTAGAGGGAGACCCCCTCAACTTGGATTGAACAACTTGCATAATGTTAGCCTCCAAAATAACAAGAAAAATAACTGAAAGAAATAAATAAGACAAGAACTAAAATAAAAAATAAAAAACCATTCACTTTCTTCACGCGAAAGACACGAGTACTACTTTTCTCCCAATTTCTCAAACGAGAAACGGGTGGCTATACCAGACCAAAAAAAAAAAGGTTTATGTACGAGCAGCCAAACGCGGGTGCCAAATATTTATTATGCCAACTAGAGCTAAGACAATGAATATAACATTCCATTCTACACCTTTTATCAAGAATTGAACTCGGCCATGCCACAAGATAAGATACTTCGAGTAGCGCATTTGCCGAATTCGTTTTAGATATTTAAGTACCACCAAGTGTATAGCCCAAACTAGATCAATTTTTAAATTGTTGACAAAATTCACAAGATAAGAATGATAAACTAAATTAAATTCATCAACACCAAAGAAATCAATCAGCTCCACATTTAAAAACTCTTATGAAAGTGGAGACTCAGTAGGAGGGGTGGTAAAATCTAGAACTGAAAGTACTTGATTATTCAGTGTAACTATTGGCAATGACTCCGCAAAAGGCATATAGCCATCACTAATGACAAGCGGCTCTATTTCCTCTTTTTCCCTCCCATCAGAATTGGTATCCTCAGAAAGCAGCTCTATTTCTTTTCTTTTTTTTTTCCATTGCATCAGAATTGGTATCTTTAGGGAGCAGCTCTCTTTCCTCTTTGTCCCTCCCATCAAAATTGGTACCCTTAAAACTTTCAAACAATTCACAAAATTGAAGTTTTTGGGTCAATTCATCTAAGAAATCTCAAGCCTCTTCTGGATTTTTATCCAGAAATTCATTAGTTTACCTAAAATTTACCTGGCATGGCTTAGGATTTAAAATACGGCAAAAGATAACCAGAAGACTGCCAAGCTCACAATTAAAACTCGACCAAGAGAATACGACAAATTTAAATCGCTCCCAACACTATGACAAAGACTCATCATCTTGTTGAGAGAAATCTGATAGTTCTTGTAAAAGCATATGAGTCTCATATGACGGATTGAAAGTTTTGAAAAATTGTATTACAATCTCATTCCATGTCAATCTTGGACTGAAACAATTAAACCAATCTAGAGCACATCACGCAAAGATGCTGAAAATACATGTAAAAGAGTCACTTCATCGCTAGCAAAAGCTTTCTCAAGATCATGGACATGCGTAAAAGGATTTTCTGAGGCCAAACCATAAAATCTAGGAAGTGACACTGAACAATCAAATTGGTTTGCATAACCTTCGTAGCACCTTGCGAAATGGGCAATTTTTTTTATCAACAATAAAAAAATTTTAAAAAATAAAGAACTAAAAAGAAAACAAATAAAAAATAATCACCCGAATTCTTAACACACGTTATCGTCCCCGGCAACGTCACCAAAAATGCTTGACAATTTTCTTAGTCCTAAATTAATGGGTTGCCCCAAGTGTAGGGTGGAGACCGTCGTAACACAATATCCGGTAAGTCCGGAGTCGAATCTACAAAGACGGTGATGTGTGCTGACTAAAAATTCGGGTTGTTATAATTTAAATGGGCTCTTAGGTAACCACCATTTGTTGTTTTGATTGAGATTAACTAAAACCTAGAAATTAATTGAACTTTTCAGATAATTAAAAAGGAGGCACGGTCGTGGGGTTCATAGCACTCGCAACCAAGCCGAACTAATCTGCTCCTTTCGGTGTTCTTAAAAACATTCGACTTTAGAGAGAAAAAGATACCCCGAAAGATGCGAATCCTTATGGTCGCCGTTCACCCATGCGCAACGAAGATTGGGTTTTGGACCCCCGTTCTCCCGTTCACATGGCCTCCGACAATACCCAGGTTTGTCTAACGAATGTTCTTTAATAACCTAAAATTGCCTTTTCATTTTTATTTCAAAATGGGAGCAAGACATGTCCGACCTGGCCATGGTGTGCTAATCATCTCGCGACCTTATCTATGCGACTACTCACTAATCATTATGCAAGAAACGAAATAAATCCTAATTTGAAACATGCTTCCGAATACGAAATAAACAGAAGAAATAAATTAAACAAGTTCCAACGAACAATTTTAATGAAGGACAAAAATTAATACGAATTATTAGAGTGCAAGTACTTGAACAAAGCTTCAAAAACTTGGAAGGAAAAACAATTGAAGAAACTACAAAAAACAATAAATGGAACTGAGAGTCGCATTGATAGGCACGTAAATGTTCATATATGCGCCCCCTAATTTACCATTGCTAAGTCTATTTATATTATTATTTAGAGTTTTAATGATTGATTTTTGCATTGTAGGTATTTGGAGAGTTTGATACAAAACATTGCAAAGTTGAAATATTAAATGGTGTTCGACGTTGGGCCGTTCGAATTCAATCAAGTGAAAGGTCTGGACTGCAATTGGAGTAATGGTTCGCAAGTTAAATTGGCAGAATTAATGTTCACCGGAAATAATGAATTGGGCTTGAATTTATTTTACTATTAAATGGACCAAATAGTTAAATGGTGGGCCAAGGCTTTTTACAAGGGAGGTCAGCTACAGTACGTAGTACTTTATAAAAGGGAAAAGAACGACTGCTGCAGAGGGAGGATTATTATTATTATTTTCATTAGGTTTGATAGAACGGACGGGACTTCGGCACCTTTTGGAAAAAGGAGATTTCCTACAGACGAAAACGGACAGGGGGCTGCGCGAAGCAGCAGCCGTACAATGAAGGAAACCGAGTTCACTGGTTCGGATATTAATACAACAACTTTTAATTTATGCAGCTTACTTTAGAGTTCTTTTTCTTCAAGTTCTCAACGATTCATTCAAGAGTTTGCACTTTGATAATTAGTTTTAATTTCTGTTCTTTATAAAAGTTATTCGCTGGTTCTGATTAGTTGACATTTTTCTGTTTATTTTCCATCTCGCACAATAGAAGCATGTTTCAAATTAGGGTTTCTTTTATATTATGCATGATGATTAGTGAGTAGTCGTACAGGTAGAGTTGTGGGGTGTTTAGCACGCCGTGACTAGTCTGGGCACTGCTCTTATTTTTAAAATAAAATAAACAATTTTAGATTGGAAAAATACTTCCTGTGGACGAACCCGGGCATTGTCGGAGCCATGTGAACGGGAGAATGGGGGTCCAAAACTCATTCTTTACTGCGCATGGGTATACGGCGACCATAGGGTTTCGCATCTTGCGGGGTATCTTTTTCAATATAAAGTTCTATGTTTTTAAGAACACTGAATAGAGCAGGTTAGTCCGGATTGGTTACGAGTGCTATGAACCCTATGATTGTACCTCCTTTTTAATTATTTGAAAAGAATAGTTATTTCCTAGATTTTAGTTAATCTTCCATCAATCGACAAAGGGGTGGCTACCCAAGAGCTAAGTTTAATTCTACAACCCGAGGTTTCACAGCACACACTTCATCGTCCTTAGTGGATTCGACTCCGGTCTTACCGTGTATTGTGCTACATCGGTCTCAGCCCTACGCTTGGGGTAACCCATTATTTTAGGTCTAGGAATCGGTCAAGCATTTTTGGCGCCGTTGCCGGGGACGGTAACGTGTGTTAAAGAATTCGGGTAGTTAATTTTATTTTTATTTTTATTTTTAATTTTGTTTAAGCCATCATAGGTAGAGGTGCGCAATCTTCCATCGTAGGAAAGCAATCACCTCTAAAGCCTACGTACTATCGAGACAATACCAGACGTCTCGTAGCCATTGAGAGAGAGCCGAGAGTAATCGTGGAGGGAGAGTCTTTTAGTGGTGATTCTTTTGATATCGGTGCTCTTTTTGTTGATTTAATAATTGAGCCACCAATAGCAGAGCCACCGATGTCGATGCGTGCACACATGCATCCTGAGAGGACCACTCCTCTCGGTCCAATAGTTCTACCGACAGAGACGGTGGAAGCACCTAATGCTTTCACCATTAAACCTGGTACGCATAATGCCCTTCCCCTGTTTTGTGGGAAGGAGAATGAGGATCCGTATGAGCACGTCCGTCATTTTGAGGGCTTGGTGCGCACCCTGGCCACCACTACTCAGTGGGAGAATGCTTGCCTTAAGCTTTTCCCAGCCTCGCTCAGGGACAATGCAGATAAGTGGCTGCGGATGTAGAAGCCACAGTCTCTCAGGACGTGGGCTGCTGTCCGAGATTTATTTTACAAGAAATATTTCTCAGAAAGTAAATCGAAGTACTTGACTCGCCAAGTCCAATCGTATAAGCAGAAAGAGGGCGAGTCATTTTTAAGGTGCTGGGAGCGGTTCAAGGACTTATTGTTGTCCTTACCGCATCATGGTTTCGTGAAACACCAGTTGGTGTCATTTTTCTATTTGGGCTTGAATGTTGCTACGGTCCAACAAATGGAGTACCTCTATTGATAGGCGCGCGGAATTCATGAATTTAAGCGCCTAAATAAGGAAAATTAGCGCGTTAGACGTGCATTTAATTCTCAATTTCCATTTAATGCGTGCACGTGGTTGGGTTTTGTGTTTGAGCTTGATTTGCAGGAAATTGAGATGTTTTGGCGCTAACGAGAAGTATTTGGAAAGGCCATGATGAAGTTAGAGCGCTAGGAAGGCTTTGGAGACTAAGTGTTGAAGTAGAAATCGAGAGGAAGTGATCAGAATCTCCGTGAGCGCTACAGAGGAATGAGTTCAGCGCTCAGAAGTGGCATAGCGTGTTGCACAAAGTGATCAGAGAGTTGGAGAGCGCTACACCCTTTTTGGTGTAGCGCTACCTAAAGGTTAAGAGAGAACAACGGCCAAAGCTGAGTCAACGGAGTCAACGCCTCAAAGACGTTCGCGAGCGCTATACCAGTTTTGGTGTAGCGCTACCGAGGGGATTAGTGGACATTCAAACGGTGTCGTTTTGGGTCATTTAGGGTCCGATTCCGATTTGTTTTAGGATTTTAATTGCAAATTAAGGGGTTAATATAAAAGCCCTCTTAACAGTAGTAGCTAGGTTAACAACTGTTACAAGTTAGAGAGTTTTGTTTTTTTTTTACGTTCGTTTAACTTTTGGCTGCTTTTTTTTTTTAAGTTCTTTATTGCAGATTCAAGTTTTACTTTCAGTTCTTCAAGATTTCCGGTTGTCAATTCTTGTTCCTCTTCGGTTTTCGAATCCATTGCTTTTCCGTAAGTCTGTGGAATCGTGTTTTTATTTCTATTTCGATTGTTCGAAGCATGTTTAGATCTAGGGTTTTAATTATTACTGCGTTTAATAGAATCATGAGTGAGTAGTTCTGTAGAGTGCGGCCACGGGGCAAAGGCGTCTCGTAGCTAGTTTAATCAATGTTTTACCTCGGGGTCGAATTAATTTAATCTTTAAGCAGTTTTAGAAGACGAAAACTCTTCTAACAAACAAAACCCAGGCATCGCCGGAATTTGATTGCGCACGGATACTGGTGACAGGTGGTGCGCATTTGTTAGGGATCCTTTTTCCTATTCTAAAATCAACAAAGTGAATAATTGTGGCCCGAGTAAATATTGGTTAGGCTAGTTGCGGACGCTGAGTTCTCACGGCTGTACTCTCCTTTTTAAATCTTTATTTCATTAATTTAGTTGGGTAATTTAGTTAGTTAATCAAACTCTTTGAACAAAGGGTGGCTACCTAAGAGCCAGGATAAAATAGAATTCAACACTTTTGAGTCAGCACCGTCTGTCCGTTTCTGTGGTTCGACTCCGGTACTTCTGGATATTGTGCTACACCGGTCGAGAGTCCTACGCTTGGGACGCGTCTTTATTTTATTACACCCGACAGGTCAAGCATTTTTGGCGCCGTTGCCGGGGACGGCGACGTGTGTTCTAGAGTGTGAGTTTTCGTAATTTTTGTCTTTTAGTTGAGTCACCATAGGTAGAGAGAGGAAGGTGTCCTCTAAACAGGACCCTCTTTATTATCGCGACCCGACACATCGTTTATTTCGAAAAGAACTGGAGTCGAGTCAGCCTGTGTTGTCTAGTTCTTCATCTTCTAGTTTAGAGTCAGACTCAGCTGAGCACCAGTCAGAGTCTATTCCCATTAGTGATTTTTATATAGATTTGCCTTTTGAGTCAGTTAGTGTCAACAATCCACTTTTCCAGTCAGTTTCGGAGTCAGAATCAGAGTCAGTCGAGATGGGAGATAGGCAATTAGTCAATCCGCCGTCCTTGAGACAACACATGCATCCCGAGAGGACTACTCCTCTCGGACCCATTGTATTCCCTCAAGAGACACAAGAGGCACGCAATGCCTTTACAGTCAAACCTGGTGTCCTTAATAGTCTCCCTAGTTTCCACGGGAGGGAGTGCGATGATCCGTACGAGCATGTGCGGACATTCGAGGGATTAGTGCGCAACCTTGCGTCTAATACCCAATATGAGAATGCGTGCCTCAAGCTGATTGAGGCGACGTTGAAAGATGGCGCGCTTCTGTGGTTCCGAATGCAAAAGTCTCAATCCTTCACCACATGGGCACAAGTGCGTGACGCGTTTTATAGGAAGTACTTTTCTGAGGCTAAGACTAAAACTTTTAGGCGTCAAATCCAGGGTTTTAGGCAGGAGAGGGATGAGTCATTTCTCAAGGCATGGGAGCGTTTCAAGGAATTGCTCCTAAGGCTGCCACACCATGGCTTTGAGAGAATTCAGTTAATCGGTTTCTTTCATCTGGGTCTCAACGCTGAGTCAGTCCAGCACATAGAATATTCTTGCAAAGGGGACGATTTCTTGTCCAAAACAGCGGACCAGGCTTGGGATTTCTTAGATGACCTAGCTAATAGGCAGAGGGCTTTAGAACCATCCGATTTTGAACGATCCGGACCTTCTGGGTCCAGCGTTGTCCCGGTTACCATTCGTGACCAACGACTTCAGGCTCAGGTTGAGAAAATGGCTCAGAGATTAGAGGAGTTAGAGGTGAGGCAGGTTCGTCCAGTTCATGAGGTATCAATTGAGGAAGTTTGCATGTGGTGTGAATGTAAAGGGCACACCGCGACGGTTTGTCCTGGGTTTATTGCCGCCAAGGGGGCAAGTCAGTTTAATCAGGAAGAAGTCAATGCAGTTAGGACTTGGGATCCTTATTCTACCACGTATAATGCGGGATGGAGGGATCACCCCAATTTAGGGTGGTCAGACTCCAGACCCGTAGGCGGAGGCCAAGCTCAATCCTTTGCGCCACCTCCGCTGCAGCAGTTTCAACAGGCCCAATCGTCCAGGCCCCCTCAGGGGCAAGTCATCCCATTTCACTTCCAGCCACAAGCTGGTAGAGGGGTAGGACCATCCACTCGTGGTCCTCCCCCAGGTTATTCACAGATGACCGCGCGTGATCATAAGTTAGATGATACTGTCAATTCCATGATGCAGTCACAGATGACATTTCAGACGGAAACGAGACAGCAAATTGGGGCCCTTACAACCCAAATGTCACAACTCACTGCGGTTATCGGTCATCTGCAGCAGGAAAAGGGTAGGTTTCCGGCCCAGGGTAGTACAGCGGGTGCCCATTATTTGGAAAATTCTTCAGGTCCTAATGTTCATAACCCGAATCAGGAGGAGGCTAAGTCGGTCACCATTCTCAGGAGTGGGAAGGAGATCGACAAGTCCATCCCGCTAAAGCAGAAACTAGCTCCACCCCCAAAGCCGGTTGATGCACCAAGAGCAACTCCTAATATTGTTGATGTCCCTAGGAAGGAGGTAAAGGATGATGAGGGGTCACCTGAAGTGGTGGTGCCTGCAGTTGCAGCCCCCACGACTCCAACGCTGCTAGTTGTGCCAGTAGCTCCATTTCCCCAAAGGCTGGCGGTGAAACCTAAACAAAATATGAACCTCAAGATGTTAGAACTTTTCAAGAGGGTGCAATTCCCTATCACTTTGATGGAGGCGATTGAGTCCTTTCCCCAATGCGCGAAGGTATTGAAAGACCTTTGCACGAAAAAGCACAAGAGTCAGAACAATGTGGTTCTGACCGAGCAAGTGAGCTCCATTCTTCAGACTGAGATTCCTGCCAAGTGCAAGGATCCCGGGTGTCCCACCATTACCATAGATATCGCAGGCCAGGCATTTGATAAGGCATTGCTGGATTTAGGAGCGAGTGTTAACTTGCTCCCCTATTCAGTATACCTGAGGTTGGGCCTAGGTGATCTGAGAGCTACTCCTGTCACGCTGTAGTTGGCGGACCGGAGTGTGAGAGTACCCAAGGGTGTGGTGGAGGATGTGATGATTCAGGTGGGTGAGTTCCAATTTCCTGCTGATTTCATTATCCTAGACACTTGCCTGAATCCTGAGGTTTTAGAGAAAACTCCTATTATTCTAGGTCGTCCTTTCCTAGCCACTTCCAACGCCGTCATGAATTGCAAAACTGGCAAGGTCCAGTTGTCTGTTGGCGAGGAGAAGATGGAGGTGGATGTCTATAATGTTAGCACTCTTGAGGAGGATGATGAGGAGGTAGATGAGGTGAGTTTGATCGACACGCTGGTGCAGGAGCATGTCGATAATATTTTGTATAAGGATCTTCTGGAGATAGCCAATGAGGCGTCATTCTTAGATTCTCCAGAATTATGGAGTTTGATGGAGGTGTTAGTCGATCCTGGGTGAAGTAAGTGAACCGGTTGAGGTGTTGGTCGATCCTGTTTATTCGGATGACCCTATTGTGTAGCCGTTGTGGCTACGTTCTGACGGGTAGCTTTTGCGTACTACTCTCTTCATTGAGAAGTAGACCCGGCTCCTAGCAATAGGGGTACCCATCATTGACTCGGGTTTTATAGCTTCGCACGCCGCTATTAAAATAAGGATCGTGTGCCCAGCTCCGGTTAGTAAGGGCAATTTTGTGTCAATGATATGGGATTTTACTCCATCCTATTGTTCTTGGCACAATCTATGTATATTTGTCTTTAATTTCTTCATTCTTTATTCTTGTCTTTTGTTTAGTTATTTTTGTTTTTAAAAAAAAAAAAAATAGTATCATGGTCTTGTATAGCCACCCATTCCTTGCCCACCCGCGAGGGATGGGGAGAAAAGTATGACACGTTGATCGCGTGACGATTTGGTGGGGTATTTTCGTTTTGTTTTTGTTTTGGGAGCCCGGCTACCACGAACCGGGCGGTACTAATGTCTTTTGCAGGGTACGGTGATGGCCCGGAGGCCGGGTGACGGGAAATTCCTTAAATATCGGCCGAGGTCATAGTGGTTGGCTGCCACCTGTAGGTCCATTTCTTCTCCCTTGTGCTTTCTTTTGATGTGTCTCCATGCTCTGGGGACATAGCATGTTTCTAGTTGGGGGGAGGGTGTACCTTGTACATATTTTGTTGCGTTGCTAGGGTAATTTTAAGAAAAAATTTTATTTATTTTTATTTTTTTTTCGGGGATACATTTATTATACTTGATTGTATTGTTAGGCGAGCATGTTAGAATTAGCCGAATTGTTGTGCCTGTTTAATTCAAGTTCATGCATATATTTGGCGCCTTTATGAACATGTTAGTGCTGTCGTTACTTTGAGTAGGTGTCCCCACATAGTTAATAGTGCATCCTAATAAACATTCTCATATTCTTTGTTTTCTTTTTCTCACATTTGCGGAAAATAGTAGACTTTTGTTTCACAATTGAGTAGCTATATGTTTTGCATGCATTTGTGAGAGTTGGTAATGTGCATAGGGGATGAGACAAGGCATTTTTGTATGATTAGACCACATATGAGTCCCATTGACCAATCTTAAACCAGTTTGAGTCAGTTCCCGAGTCTAACCTAAGAAACCGGTGTGTGGGTTAGATTTTAGTTGGGGGTCTAGCTCTGTGCATCATGGGTATCTTATTGCATTGGATTTGGAGCATCGTTGTCATCGAAAGTGAAAGTGAAGAAGTCTTGATGGGTGTCATGTTTTGTAACCAAACCCAACCTTCAGGCCATAAAGCTAAGGTAAAAAAAAAAAAAAAAAAAAAGGAAAAGAAGAAAAAAAGAGAGAGCATGGAATACAAAGGGAGTTGAGGGAAGTTGGGAGGAATCAGCATCTGCTGGCACATCAGAATAAGTGATGGTATGATCTTGTTATAGGGCTATCCTCAACTTTGTATCAACCGCCTCAGCTTCCAGACTTAGAGGTCAGCAACAACTTTGCCGAGAGCAGTTCGGATTGATTTTGGACTTCCGTGATGCATGAAGCTAGGGTGGTGGTGTCATTTTTTGTGTTTATTTCATGTTTTTCAGTGTCGGTGGACTATGTTTGTTTTTTTTCTAGTATTTGGGTCCGTAAAAATTTAGTTACGGATGTTTAAATCTCTTGTTAGACTTTGTTTGGTTGGCACCAATGGATGCATGTTGGTAGCTAAGGGAAAGGTGGCGGCCAGTCTGGGTAGATGATCGTGCGCTATTATAGGCCGCCGCCTAATTTTGTAGTTTCCCTTTCGTTTGGAACCATGGTCATTATAAGCCTAATTAAGTCCTTAGTGGATCTTGTGCACGTTGTTAAACTCTCGTTCATGCATGTTTTATGTTAATGTTGCTAATTTTGTGGAATCGTGATTGTTATATCGTGCTTTTATTCTTTGTGAGCGTTGTCTTTGATTGGCACGTGGAGGCCTTTGTTTCGGTCCCACGTAGTTCGCCAAGCGCTTTTTGCATGGAATGTTTGAGTGTTCTGGTGAGCGAGTGTAGCATCGTTGCCTTTGTGGGGGCATTTATCTCTGCATGTGTTTCGGCACTAATTTTGTTCATCTTTTTGCCAAGGCATACATGTTTTTGAGTTGCAGGTGAGTGAGGAGGCGAAAATTCTTCGACCCGCCTATTTATTGTACAGCATGCATAACCTTCGTATCCCCATTCGTGTCTTGTTAGTCTTTGTTTTATTATTTTTTCTTTTTCGTTACTAGGGACTAGCAACGCTCAAGTTGGGGGATGTGACAGGCGCGCGGAATTCATGAATTTAAGCGCCTAAATAAGGAAAATTAGCGCGTTAGACGTGCATTTAATTCTCAATTTCCATTTAATGCGTGCACGTGGTTGGGTTTTGTGTTTGAGCTTGATTTGCAGGAAATTGAGATGTTTTGGCGCTAACGAGAAGTATTTGGAAAGGCCATGATGAAGTTAGAGCGCTAGGAAGGCTTTGGAGACTAAATGTTGAAGTAGAAATCGAGAGGAAGTGATCAGAATCTCCGTGAGCGCTACAGAGGAATGAGTTCAGCGCTCAGAAGTGGCATAGCGTGTTGCACAAAGTGATCAGAGAGTTGGAGAGCGCTACACCCTTTTTGGTGTAGCGCTACATAAAGGTTAAGAGAGAACAACGGCCAAAGCTGAGTCAACGGAGTCAACGCCTCAAAGACGTTCGCGAGCGCTATACCAGTTTTGGTGTAGCGCTACCGAGGGGATTAGTGGACATTCAAACGGTGTCGTTTTGGGTCATTTAGGGTCCGATTCCGATTTGTTTTAGGATTTTAATTGCAAATTAAGGGGTTAATATAAAAGCCCTCTTAACAGTAGTAGCTAGGTTAACAACTGTTACAAGTTAGAGAGTTTTGTTTTTTTTTTTACGTTCGTTTAACTTTTGGCTGCTTTTTTTTTTAAGTTCTTTATTGCAGATTCAAGTTTTACTTTCAGTTCTTCAAGATTTCCGGTTGTCAATTCTTGTTCCTCTTCGGTTTTCGAATCCATTGCTTTTCCGTAAGTCTGTGGAATCGTGTTTTTATTTCTATTTCGATTGTTCGAAGCATGTTTAGATCTAGGGTTTTAATTATTACTGCGTTTAATAGAATCATGAGTGAGTAGTTCTGTAGAGTGCGGCCATGGGGCAAAGGCGTCTCGTAGCTAGTTTAATCAATGTTTTACCTCGGGGTCGAATTAATTTAATCTTTAAGCAGTTTTAGAAGACGAAAACTCTTCTAACAAACAAAACCCAGGCATCGCCGGAATTCGATTGCGCACGGATATTGGTGACAGGTGGTGCGCATTTGTTAGGGATCCTTTTTCCTATTCTAAAATCAACAAAGTGAATAATTGTGGCCCGAGTAAATATTGGTTAGGCTAGTTGCGGACGCTGAGTTCCCACGGCTGTACTCTCCTTTTTAAATCTTTATTTCATTAATTTAGTTGGGTAATTTAGTTAGTTAATCAAACTCTTTGAACAAAGGGTGGCTACCTAAGAGCCAGGATAAAATAGAATTCAACACTTTTGAGTCAGCACCGTCTGTCCGTTTCTGTGGTTCGACTCCGGTACTTCCGGATATTGTGCTACACCGGTCGAGAGTCCTACGCTTGGGACGCGTCTTTATTTTAATACACCCGACAGGTCAAGCATCTATAAAGAGGAGGATTTTCTAGATAAGTTCCCGGACGATGCGTGGGACTTTCTCGAGGAGTTGGCCGAGAAATATCGAAATTGGGAACCTTCCGACCTCGGTGATAGGGCCGTGGCTGCACAGGGACCCAGTGGGTCAGGAATTTTTCCTTCTAGTGTGCGAGAGCACAATGTCCAGTCTCAGCTGGACAAGATGGCTAAACAATTAGAGGACTTGAAGTTTAAGCAAGTCCATCAGGCGAATGAGGTGAGAGTCGAAGAGGTGTGTGCGTTATGTGAGTGTCCGGGGCAACTTGTCACTGCTTGCCCCGCATTTCCCATTGTCAAAGATGCATACCATAGTAACCAGGCTGAGGTGAACGCACTTAACCAGCTTTGGGATCCTTATTCAAATACCTACAATTCAGGGTGGGCCCAAAATCCACTTTTGAGTTGAAGGAATCAAAAAGCCCCGGTGCAACCCCAAGCACCACCTCAGCCTCAAGTTCAGCAGTTCCGGCCTCCTCAAGGCCAAATGACCCAGTTTCGTTACCCACCTCAGCAGCAGCAGGGGTTCGGTCCTTCATCTTTTGGACCACCCCCAGGCATAAACCATCCCCCGCGGGATAAGCAGACTGATGAGATGATGAAGGCTCTCATGCAGTCTCAGTTAACTTCACTGAACAAACCAAACAGGCAATTGGTGACATTAGGACCCAATTGACCCAGTTGACGGCGGCAGTTGGACAAGTCCAACAGGAGAAGGGAAAGTTTCCTTCTCAACCTTTAGTCAATGCCGCTGATACCCATTATGTGGCGATTCTTCTGGCCCAAGTAATCCGAATCTCAGTCTGGAAGATGCTAAAGCGATCACCACTCTCAGAAGTGGGAAGGTAATTGACAAAGATTTGCCCCCAAAGCAGAAATCGGTGCCACCCCCGGTGCCGGTAGCTATTCCAGCAATCATTCTAGACTTGGGAAGTGTTCCTGAGGTAGAGAAAGAGACGGAGTCTCCTGAAGTGGTGGTGGCTGCAACTGCGGCCCCCGCGACTCCTATGCCACCCATCGCTCCATATCCAAATCGCTTGGTAGCGAAGCCTAAGGTCAATGTGAACTTTCAAATGCTTGAGTTATTCAAGAAAGTTCAGTTTTCTATTTCTTTGATGGAAGCCATTGACGCAATTCCTCAGTTTGCTAAGGTCTTAAAGGATCTGTGCACGTCGAAGCGGAGAACCAAGAGTCAGGACAAAGTGCTTCTGACGGAGCAAGTGAGCTCCATTCTCCAAACTGAGATCCCCATCAAGTGTAAGGACCCTGGTTGTCCCACCATCCCTATAGCGATCGTAGACCAAAAGTTCGATAAGCCTTTACTGGATTTAGGAGCATGTGTCAACCTACTCCCCTATTCAGTATACTTGAAACTTAGCTTAGGCGATTTGAAAGCCACACCGGTCACGCTACAGTTGGCTGACCGGAGTGTGAGAATTCCAAAAGGGGTGGTGGAGGATGTTTTAATTCAAGTGGGCGAGTTTCTTTTTCCAGTCGACTTCATTGTCTTGGATACATGCCCAATACCAGAGGTCTTTGAAAAGACTCCTATCATCCTAGGCCGTCCATTTTTAGCCACCTCCAGTGCTGTCATGAATTGTAAAACTGGACAAGTCCAATTGTCGTTTGGGGACTTGAAAATGGAGGTGAATGTTTTCAATGTGGATAGCCGGGTTGAGGATGATGAGGAGATATATGAGGTGAGTTTGATCGACACGCTGGTATAAGAGCATGTCGATAGTGTGTTATACAAGGATCCTCTGGAGATAGCCTTAACCGCTGAAGAGGTGTCATTTTTAGATTCTCCAGAGGTAGGAAGTTTGATGGAGATGCTTGCAGTGGAGGATGTGTGTGGCACAGCTTGGAACCCAGTTCTTGAGCCGCTAGGCGCCCCACTTCCTAAAGCTCTCCCATCGTCTGTCCAGCCGCCTAAACCTGAATTAAAGCCTCTGCCGGACACGCTAAAGTATGCCTTCCTTAAAGGCGATGATACTTTTCCGGTAGTGATTTCCTCATCCCTCGAGGAGGATCAAGAGGCTAAGTTGCTTGCCTTGTTGAGAAAGCACGTGGGCGCAATAGGCTGGACAATAGCGGATTTACAGGGAATTAGTCCAACGGTGTGTACACACCGCATTTTTCTGGATGAGGATGTGAAGCCTTCTAGGCAACCTCAGCGTCGTCTGAACCCCAATATGAAAGAGGTGGTTCGAGTTGAGGTACTGAAACTTTTAGATGCGGGTATTATTTACCCGATAGCCCATAGTGAGTGGGTGAGCCCAGTGCAGGTGGTGCCTAAGAAGGCAGGAGTGACCGTCGTGAGAAACGGCGAAGGCGAGCTAGTGCCGACCCGTGTTCAAACCGGGTGGCGAGTTTGCATCGATTACCGGAAGCTCAATGCGAGCACCCGGAAAGACCATTTTCCTCTCCCATTCATTGATCAAATTCTGGAGAAAGTGGCTGGCCGGGCATTCTATTGCTTCCTGGATGGGTACTCTGGCTACAATCAGATTGAGGTAGCCATGGAGGATCAGGAGAAGACCACCTTCATGTGTCCTTATGGCACGTTTGCCTACCGTCGCATGCCCTTTGGCTTGTGCAATGCTCCCGGAACCTTTTCAAGGTGCATGATGGGAATTTTTAGCGACATGGTAGAGAAGATCATGGAGGTGTTTATGGATGACTTTTCAGTTTTTGGGGATTCATTTGACGAATGCCTCGAGAATTTAGGAAAGGTCTTGTAACGGTGCGAGAAGAAGCAACTTGTGCTTAATTGGGAGAAGTGCCACTTCATGGTGACCCAAGGGATTATGTTGGGACACATTGTCTCATCCAAGGGTAATGAGGTCGATAAGGCAAAGATTGATTTGATCGCGAATCTTCCCACTCCAAAGTCTGTAAAAGACATTCGGTCTTTCCTCGGTCACGCCGGTTTCTACCGGCGTTTCATTAAGGGATTTAGTGCTATCTCCCGGCCGTTGTGCCATTTACTATCAAAAGACACGGCCTTTGTATGGTCTGAGGCGCGTGAGGAGGCTTTTCAAACGTTGAAGCGGAGTCTCACTACTCCGTCGATCGTGCAGCCTCCGGATTGGAGTTTGCCCTTTGAGTTGATGTGCGACGCCTCCGACTATGCAGTTGGAGCGGTTTTAGGGCAGAGGCGAGGGAAAGATCCCTGCGTCGTTTATTATGCGAGCAAGACATTGAACGGGGCGCAGATGAACTACACCACTACCGAGAAGGAATTGCTCGCGATGGTGTTTGCCTTAGACAAGTTCCGGTCCTACTTGGTGGGTTCGCAGATTGTGGTGTATACCGATCATGCGGCCTTGATGTATCTGATGACCAAGCAGGACACGAAAGCTCGCCTTATCCGATGGATTCTTTTGCTGCAAGAATTCCACCTCGTGATTAAGGATAAGAAAGGGGTTGAGAATGTAGTGGCCGACCACCTATCTCGTCTGGAGTTTGAGGACCCCACCTCTCATCTCCCCATTGTGGATTCTTTCCCTGACGAGTAGTTGTTCGCTGCTAATGTGTGCCCATGGTTTGCAGATATCGTCAATTATTTGGTGACTGGGCAAATTCCACCCCATTGGTCTACAGCTGAGAAGCAGCGATTTTTGAGAGAGGTCCGGCAATATATCTACGATGATCCATATGTGTTCAAGTATTGCGCGGACCAGATAGTGCGCCGGTGTGTCCCCGAAACTGATCAAAGGGGAATTTTAGAGTTTTGTCACACCGAGGCATGCGGAGGTCATTTCTCCGCAAAGAAGACCGCCGCCAAGGTCAGTGAGTGTGATTTCTTTTAGCCGAGTCTTTTTAAGGATGCGTACGCCTTTTGTAAGTCGTGTGACCGGTGTCAGAAATTAGGCAAGGTTGGCCTACGGAATATGATGCCCCTACAGAACATTCTTGTGATAGAGGTCTTCGATTGTTGGGGTATTGATTTCATGGGCCCGTTTCCGGTGTCATACGGTTATGAGTACATCCTCTTGGCGGTGGATTATGTTTCCAAGTGGGTTGAGGCAGTCCCCACTAAGACCAATGATTCCAAGGTCGTACTAGAGTTCTTACGAACTAACATTTTGTCAAGGTTTGGCATGCCACGTGCCATTATCTCTGATCAGGGTACGCACTTTTGCAATAGGTCTTTTAGGGCATTAATGAGCAAGTATGGCATCTCTCACAAGGTGTCTACTACCTATCACCCTCAAACCAACGGTCAGGCTGAGCTAGCAAATCGCGAAATTAAGAGGATTTTAGAGAAGACCGTGAACCCGAATAGGAAGGATTGGTCACTTCGGTTGACTGATGCCTTATGGGCCTATCGCACTGCTTACAAGACCGTGTTGGGTGCTTCACCCTACCGGCTTGTTTACGGTAAGGCCTGCCACTTACCCATTGAGATGGAGCATAAGGCCTATTGGGCCATTAAGACGCTAAATGCGCGTTTACCTGAGGCGGGTGCCCATAGGAAGCTCCAGTTGTGTGAGTTTGAGGAGATTAGGAATGACGCGTATGAGAGTGCGAGTATTTATAAGGCTAAGGTTAAGGCGTATCATGATAGGAACATTCAGCGTAAAACCTTTACTATTGGTTAGAAAGTGTTACTGTATAACTCGCGCCTTCATTTATTTCCCGGTAAGTTAAGGTCCCGGTGGGACGATCCCTACGTTGTGTATAAGGTTTATCCGAATGGGTCAATAGATGTTTGTGACCCTAAGAATGATAATATTTTCAAGGTTAATGGACAGCGTCTAAAACCATTTTTGGAATATGTAGAAGTAGGTGAACCAGATGAGGTATTGGTCGATCCTGTTTATTAGGATGACCCTGTTGTGTAGCCGTTGGGCTACGTTCCGATTGGTAGCTTTCGCGTACCATTGTCTTCACTAAGAAGTGGACCCGGCCCCTAGCAATAGGGGTACCCATCATTGACTTGAGTTTTGGGAACAATTTTTATACACTTGTTCTTTTATTTCTTGTTAGTTTTAAATAAAAAAAAACAAAAGGAAATTGGAAAATGGGAAAAATTAGCATAATGGTCTGATATAGCCACCTGGTCAAAGCTATGTATGTAGTACTTAGTAGGTTGGGTCTGACGGCAGGCGCATAGTTAGCAGCGAGAATTCTGTCTGAACCATCTGACTTCAATGTCCAAATTCTGTAGAGATTGCTTCACAAACGGAGTGGTGGGTAAGGAATCTGGCAGCCCCAGAGGGAGTGACAGCCTATTAGATGATGGTACCACTTCTCAAGATATCGTTGAATCCTATGCATATTATCCTTCCAACAAATAGAGAAACACAGTCTTTGGCCAAGGAGAAAAGTAGTACCCGTGTCTTTCGCGTGAAGAAAGTGGATGATTTAATTTTTGTCTTCCATTTTATTTGTTGTCTTATTTATTTCTTTTAATTATTTTTCTTGCTATCTTGGAGGCTAACATTTTGCAGGTTGTTTGATCCAAGTTGGAAGGTCTCCCTCTATCTATAGTTTACCCTGCTTAGCCCCTCTTTTTCGAGGTGATATCTATCCTCTCTTTTATGTTTATGTCCCATCATTATTTTTCCTGCTTTCAATGCGGACATTGAATAATTCAAGTTGGGGGGAGTGATCACTTTGTTCTTTATTTTGTTAGTTCTTTATTTTGTTAAAAAATTAAAAAATAGTAAGATTCTTTTTTCATGAAACTTGAAGGCTGTTGATATTGGCTCTTAGTTGATTGAGCTTGTGATGTGATAGTCATTGTTTTGATGTTGTGGTGGCATAGTAGTTCTTTTTACTAGCCTGTCGCGAAAAATCTGTCATGACATTTATTTTTAGCACATTTGCACTTCACGTCTGTTTGGGCTTTGGTTGCTTGTGAGCTGTGACTTGATTATTCTTGATGGCTAGTTTAGTGGAGACTTATACCCCATGTGAGTTTAGAGCCTTATCTTTTCTTGGAGTCGTGTCAAATAAACTCTTGTTGTCAAAAAAAAAAAGTAAATTCGTTGTTGATCTCATTATTTTTGTCGTCAAGTGTTGAAATTTTTTTGAATTGCCTACTTATCTCTTGGATTTGGAAAATTGCATGGTTGTGTTGCCCATTGGAGAGGATTATCGGCCATCTTTGCTAGTTAGAGCCGGTTCGTTTCTTTCTTTTATACATTTATCTCTTATGAGCCCATTTGAGCCTCTCGCATGATACCCTTTTCTTGTTGAACTCCTCTATCTATATTGTGTCTTGAGAAGGCTTAGATAATTGTGTGGAAGTATATTTTTTCAGAAGAGAGAGTAAATGTAGTGAGAATTGAGTTTTACTGATTGGTGATCTTTCCCATGAAAAGAAAAAACATAAAAAGAAAAAAAAAAGAAAAAAGAAAAAAGGGAAGACACCATATTATTGTGGAAAGGAGAAATTTTTGTTCTAAATGTGGGAAAGAAAGGTAGGAAAGAGAGATGTGACGGAGTTGAAAAAAAAGAGAGAGAAGAAAACGAGGTCACGCATCGTTGTATTTGCCCTATGTGAGTTGTGGTTAGCCTATTCTCGGACACTTGAATTTTTACCTAACCTTGAAATACTTTTCCCGTACCTGATGTTATAACCCGGAATTGAAGTCCTATTTGATCCTAGGGGCAATGGGCTGTAAATTGGTGGATAGAGAGACTTTTCAATACTTGGCATTCCGTTCATGAGATCGTGTGTCCAATATAAAGAGCTTTCTTTTGTGTCATCGTGTGCGGAGTATTTTGTTTTCATTTACATAACTTCCAACCGCACATATTGAGAGTAATATGTACCTTGTTTCGAGTGATTTCATTTGTTGAGTGTATGACACGGTGAGATTTAAAGTTAAGACTCGGTCCGGAAAGAACTTTTGGTTATTTTTCACTTGTAACTGAAGCCTTTGTTCACACACGCTGAGTATCGGTGCCATGACTTATTTTTTTGACTTGATAGTATCTAGAACTGCTTATGCTCATTATCTTTTTACGATGGCTATGTGTTTTTTTTTTGTTTTGTTTGAGGTATCATTGAGTTGTCTTACGGGTTTTGAGTTTCATGTGGAGAGGATTCACGGTGTTTTGTGGGTGATCATTGCTAAAAACTCTCACGAGACTTCACTCGTCCCACCAGGGCTGCCTGGGGGTTTAAAAGAACTATCGGTTTTAATTAATTTTTTTTTTAAGTTGCATTTTGTTTTCTTTGCTCGGGACTAACAAAGTGTAAGTTGGGGGGTGTGATAGGCGCGTAAGTGTTCATATACGCGCCCCCTAATTTACCATTGTTAAGTCTATTTATATTATTATTTAGAGTTTTAATGATTGATTTTTGCATTGTAGGTATTTAGAGAGTTTGATACAAAACATTGCAAAGTTGAAATATTAAATGGTGTTCGACGTTGGGCCGTTCGAATTCAATCAAGTGAAAGGTCTGGACTGCAATTGGAGTAATGGTTCGCAAGTTAAATTGGCGGAATTAATGTTCACCGGAAATAATGAATTGGGCTTGAATTTATTTTCCTATTAAATGGACCAAATAGTTAAATGGTGGGCCAAGGCTTTTTACAAGAGGTCAGCTACAGTACGTAGTACTTTATAAAAGGGAAAAGAACGGCTGCTGCAGAGGGAGGATTATTATTATTATTTTCATTAGGTTTGATAGAACGGACGGGACTTCGGCACCTTTTGGAAAAAGGAGATTTCCTACGGACGAAAACGGACAGAGGGCTGCGCGAAGTAGCAGCCGTACAACGAAGGAAACCGAGTTCACTGGTTCGGATATTAATACAGCAACTTTTAATTTATGCAGCTTACTTTAGAGTTCTTTTTCTTCAAGTTCTCAACGATTCATTAAAGAGTTTGCACTTCGATAATTAGTTTTAATTTCTGTTCTTTATAAAAGTTATTTGCTGGTTCTGATTAGTTGACATTTTTCTGTTTATTTTCCATCTCGCACAATAGAAGCATGTTTCAAATTAGGGTTTCTTTTATATTATGCATGATGATTAGTGAGTAGTCGTACAGGTAGAGTTGTGGGGTGTTTAGCACGCCGTGGCTAGTCTGGGCACTGCTCTTATTTTTAAAATAAAATAAACAATTTTAGATTAGAAAAATACTTCCCGTGGACGAACCCGGACATTGTCGGAGCCATGTGAACAGGGAAATGGGGGTCCAAAACTCATTCTTTACTGCGCATGGGTATACGGCGACCATAGGGTTTCGCATCTTGCGGGGTATCTTTTTCAATATAAAGTTCTATGTTTTTAAGAACACTGAATAGAGCAGATTAGTCCGGATTGGTTACGAGTGCTATGAACCCTATGACTGTACCTCCTTTTTAATTATTTGAAAAGAATAGTTATTTCCTAGATTTTAGTTAATCTTCCATCAATCGACAAAAGGGTGGCTATCTAAGAGCTAAGTTTAATTCTGCAACCCGAGGTTTCACAGCACACACTTCATCGTCCTTAGTGGATTCGACTCCGGTCTTACCGGGTATTGTGCTACATCGGTCTCAGCCCTACGTTTGGGGTAACCCATTATTTTAGGTCTAGGAATCGGTCAAGCACGCATCCCTGTTCTTTTTCCACGGCAGTAGGCCTTTTTTTTCTTTTTCACGCAGGAACCCCTTTGAAACTAGCAGGGTAAATTGCTTTTATAAGGATTGAAGCCTTAAATAAAAAAAGGTCCTTTGGACTTCACATAATAAGATATTAGCCATCAACTTCGAAGGACTTTGCATTTTGATCCAAAACTTTTATAAATTCTTCTTTTTACTCAAATTATTGGAAACCGAGCTCGAGCAACCTATAAATATAAAAATAGTTAACAAAAATAAAGGACTAATAAATGTAGATTGGAGAGCCAAAATATGTTTATTTTGGCACTTATCACGCCCCCCAACTTACATTTTGCTAGTCCTCGAACAAATAAAATAAAAATAAATAAATAAAACAACTGACTAAGGGATAGATCTTTTAAACCCTCGGGTGGCCCCGGTAGGACAAGTGAAGTCTCGTGAGGTTTTAGCAATGATTACCCACAAAACACTGTGAATCCTATCCACATAGAACCCAAAAACTGCAATGCAACTCATTGATACACCAATGCCAAGAATATAGCATATGCAACAGTAGTTCTAGATGCTATCAAAACAAAAAAATTAATCATGGCATCCAAACTTAGCGTGAGTGAGTAAAGACCTTGACCACAAGTGAACCACAACCAAGTACTCTCTTCGGACCGAGTCTCGACTTCAATTCTCACCATGTCATGCACTCAACAAAAGAAAACGCTCGAAATAAGGTGCATTTAATAAACTCTCAAAGTGTGCGGACGGAAGTCAATTATGTAATAAAGAATCAAAGTACCCCGCACACTTTAGACACGAAGAGAAAGCTTTTTAAGGTAGACACATGATCTCATGAAATGAATGTTAAGCATTAAAGACTATCTATATATCGAACCACAACCCATTGCCCCTAAGATCAAATAGGACTTTTATTCGGTTATATCGATAGGTAAGGAAAAGTGCTTCAAAGGTTAGGATAAATTATAAGCAAGTGTCCGAAACTTGGCCAAGATAACATAGGGCAAGTATAACAATGTTCGCCCCCTTGCAACCCTTTTCATCTCCGCCATATCCCTCATATTCTTCACCCTTCGCACAATTCCAAGATGAAATAACTTATTTCATTCTTGAGTATATTGGTATCTTCCTTTTTTTCTTTTTTCTTTTTTTTTCAAGTTTCAACCTCTTTTTTTTAGCATGGAGAAGAACACCGCAACTCGAGTACAACATTCTCGAAACACTTACCCTATTCTCTTCAAAAATTAACCTCCACATGATTAGCTCGCCATTTTCAAGACACAATTTGATTGGTGAAGTTTAACAAGAAAAAGGCTCATGCAAGAGGCTCAATGTGGCTCGCAAGGATAAATATTTAAGAAAAAGAAACGAACCGGCTCAATTAGCAAAGATGGCCTATTATCCTCTCTTAGGGGCAATACAACCAAGTAACAGTCCAATTCCAAAGAATAAAATAACAGGCATATATTAAGTCTCAATACTTGATGACAAAAGATAGTGAGATCAACAACGATTAAGGTTTTTATTTATTTATTTATGACAAACGAAGAATTTATGTGACACCACTCCAAAGAAAGATAAGGCACTAAAGCTCACATGGGTGTGAGTCTCCACTAAACAAGCCATTGAAAGCACTCAAGTCACAACTCACAAGCAGTCAAGGTCCAAGAAACGTGTAGTGCAAAAATGCTAACAGTGTATGCCAGAATAAATTCCTATCACCAAGTTAGCAAAAAGAACTACCATGCAACATCATATTCAAGTAATGCCCGACAATTCTCAACAATAGCAACCAACAAGTAAATATCTCAATCTCCAAGACTCAAGCAAACAAGATCCAACAAGTATTTTTTTAATTTTCAAATTTTTTTAACAAAATAAAGAACAAAGTGATTACTCCCCCCAAAGTGATTCAATGGATGTTCAACAAAGTATGGAGTGGACACCTCATGCATATTTGACGCCACGGAGTAGGACACAATAAAGGAGAACTGTCTCATGCAAACCCCGACTTACCCCAAATCATGCAAGCGTTCATAACAGTCTTGAACGCCAACCGCCCAAACCAAAACCACGGCGATGGACCTATGACCCGAACCCGAGTAATGAACGAGTTCTGCAAACGTCGACCCCCGACCTTTCACGGAGATACCAATCCCGTCGTGTCCGAGACATGGCTTAATGAAGTCAAAATGATCCTCAGAACCTTAGGGATCACCCAAGACAGAGATCGTGTGGTCTTGGCCACCTACCAGCTGAAGGGAGAAGCCCGCTACTGGTGGGATCTGATGGAGGCAACCCATGCCATAGCCACCATGACTTTTGCCGAGTTTGAAACCTTGTTTCTCGACAAGTACTTTCTCACGCCTCTTCGTTTGGCCAAGGAACAAGAGTTTCTAAATCTGAAACAAGGGACGATGACCGTTACCCAATACACGGCCAAATTTCTAGGAACTATCTCGTTACGCCCAAACTGCAATTGCAACCGAGGACAAGAAGGTGAGAAGGTTTGAGTGGGGGTTGACAACTGTTAGAAGGGTTGTGGTGGCTCAGGCCTTTCCCACATATACCGGTATTGTGAAGCGTGCTCTTTGACTGGAGAGTGAGGAAAATGACTTCAAAACCCTATGGAGGAAGGCGACAGGCATCACTGACGGACCAATGCGAACTTAACCTTCCAACAACAGCCGTGGACCCTACCCTACCAAACCCTTCACCCCGACCCAAAACAACAAATCCTGGAGGACTGATACACTCAGACGAGCCGAACCGCAGAGGGGCAACCAAGATTTGACGATAGTTAGGTGTTACAACCGTTAATCTATGGGCCACTACAGTCGCCAATGCCCGCAACCTTAGAAGGAGGGGAATGTGAGCTTTGGAAATCAGAAAACTCAACAACCGGGATAGATTGGTTTTATGAGGCAAAACCCTGGAGGCCCATCACAGCAGCAGAATGGGCAAAACAAAGGAAAGCAGCCCATGGGAACCCAGTAAGGCATTGGAGGGCGTATCTTTGCGATGCAGACTGAGGAACAAGAGCAGGATCCATCTGTAATCTAAGATACGCTACTATAGTACCTGCTTTTAAGCTTTGTTTAACTCAGTAGCATTGCATTCCTTTATAATTATTGTCTACATAACTACACTGACACTAGAAACAGAACTCTTAAGTACGTGTATAAAGGTCACATCACCGTTAGGGGGAGTATAGCAGTTAGTCTAGTGAGTAGAGGGTGCGAGCTAGAAATAGCCAACTTGTGCCGAACCTGCGATCTTAAAGTAATCAACATGGCGGATTTTGACGTAATCCCAGGGATGGACTAGCTATCAGCACATTGAGCAATCATAGACTGCTGCCAAAAGATGGTGACTGCGTATACCTTCGAAGGGACTCGTTTCCAATTTAAGGGGAATAGACAGACGGTGAGCTCGACGATGAGGAGGTCCAGGTGGCAGAATCAACTGTTTGGATGGCTAGCTAGCCTCCAGTTGGGAGAAGCCGATAGGATGGAGGTGGGTGTGATAACTTACTCGCCGGTTAAGGGGGGCAGGTCACAATTTATAAAGAATGATCCATCCTACTTGTACAAGGCCTTTTAAAGCCGTGAGGGTGGGCCAAAGAACGTAGGGATTTCACAGTTAAGCGTGCTTATCCTAGGATAGTCCAGGGATGGGTAACCCTACTGGGAAGTCTACGGTCTTTGGGCGCCTAAAGCGGACAATATTGTTCAAAGATGGATAGGATCATCGTGGGCACGTGGCTGCACCGGCTCAGGCCCGCATAGGGCGCCATGCGCAGGGCGGGGCGGGGCATGACAGTGGGATTACCACATATCGTGTATGAGTACGCCGATGTTTTCCCTGAAGAACTTCTTGGCTTACTACCCAATATCACAAGATTCACTTGGCCAAATTGTGCGCAGGGTACACAATATCGCGAGACACCTTGGAGACACAAACATAGTCAAAATTACACAACAAAATCCCTTAAAATTTGCTGCAGATCTAAATTCGCCTTGGTAGCTTCTTCAAAGTGGAGTTTACAATGATAAAAAGAAGAAGAAGTGGAATTTACAATTTTTGGGATTGGGGGGACTCCGTTGTCCCAAAGAGACCGTAAAGGCTGACAATAGAAGAGGGAGTAGAGAGAGAGATGCAGATGCTCTAACATTAACTCATTCTTTATATATAGTAGGGAAGCAATGTTAGATGGTTGCTTGATTTTTGTTTGAGACGTTGAATATGGATGGGGGTATGTTTAAACCAGATGGTTGTTTGATTTTCCTTGGACTCTCCATTAAAGCAAAAAAAAAAAAAAAAAACTAATTTTGTTTTGATGATTAGGGTTTACAAGTAGGGTATGGTTAAACAAGAGAAACAATAAATATGGGAAATAATTAGTTAAAGGGACAAAGACAACCCATCTTCGCAGCATAATGGAAGATACCAGCGAAATGAACAGAAAGACACAAAAAATAAGGAGAAAGAAAGAAAGAAAGAAGCTGAAACGAAAAACTGCTCTACGCATTAGAAGTTCCACAATCTTATTGAAAGGAATGAAAAACAATATTAATCCTATCGATCTAAATTACTGAGCACGAAAATCAGCGTGAGCAGCTCACACAAGGAATGAAATTAAGTAGCTGGAAAAGAAATGCAACCGTAAACAACAACAGTCACAAATGTCGTGGACAGTTTGAACGGTTGGCTAAAACCACTAGACTCAACCAATCTTCTAAACAAGCAACTAGCACAATATCTAGAAAATACTAAACAAAAAGAAAGAGAGGAAAACTATGGGTAGTTGATAGAAAAAGTTAAAAAGTGAAATTACTGCTTCGGAGTAGTACAATTACTGCTTCGGAACCCAAAAAACAAAGCTTCATTCATTCTCATTTTGCAAAGCCAAATCCATTTTCTTAGCTTACTAGTTCAAAATGCCACCCAAAACAAAAAAAAGTAATCCTGCTCCGTTGGCAGGAAATAAAAAAAGCACGGGAAATTTGGATTGTCATGTCGCAATTTTAGCAAAGCCGAATTGACACCAATTCAGCAAAGCAAACGATTCTGTCTAAATTTGTCAAATAATTGCCACTAAGAGACAAGTGGGGTCACTTAACCCCCACTACCTTTGATTTCTCAATAAGAACTATTGTATTCAGCACCCAAAATTAGGTTGCCAGACAAACTAAGCTACTTAGAGTTTGAGCTCGTGTCCGTTCGTTAGAAGCTTGTTCAAGGCATAAACAAACCAAACTTGAGCATATTTTTGAAACTCGTTAAGACTTCAAAGTTAACAAGATACTACTTGACTAATTTGACTTGATTAAAGCTCGTTTGGGATCGGCTCGTCTCATAAACAAGCTAAGCTCGAATATATATATTTAAAGCTTGTTAAGTTTCAAACCAAGCTTCATCAAGTACCTGCTTGGCTCGTTTCGCTCGTTTATAACCCCTACCCAAAATTCACAATTTTGACCCCACAATAGAGCTCGTTATTTGTACTAAAGTGCTATTGTTCTAGTTTTCAAACCCACGTATCAAAAATCCTGACTCCACACCTGCTTGGAGCTGTAATTTTTAGTGTTCAATAGCCAAATTTTGGCTTTTGGCTACAGGTGTGGGCCGTGTGGCACATTGCTGTAGTTGCTTCAAAATTCCAATTGGATATATACATAAATAAATAAATAATTCCTTTTTTTATGTGTGCGCGAGCGAGAGAGTGAGAGAGTACCAAAAGAGATAGGTGGGAGGGTCACCAATGATGGAGCAAGAAGCGGCAGATCCCTGGTAGCTGGAGCAGAAAACGGCTGCGGCGGCAAAGCAAGAGTGCCATTGGTGGCAGCGGCGGGTGAAGAGGAAGGGACTGAGAGTTGGAGCCACTTGACGGAGTCACTGTCGGTGATGGCGACCTCCATCCCCTCCAATGACCTGCTTCCCGTCAGATTTCTTGGAGGGTTTCAATCTAAAACCAATTGGCAATAGGTGGAGTAGCCTCTAGAATATATTAACTAAATTTGGGTGGCTTAGATGAGCGATGTAGGATTAAGCCTAACACTCCCCCTCACGTGTAGCCCGGATGCACGTGGATGTACGAATTGAGGAAATCAAAATATTTGACTCGGGCGACCCCTCACGTGCAGCCCGGAGGTACACGATGTGAGGCCACCCAAAATCTAGCTCTAATATCATGTTAGATTTTTTGGAGGGTTTCAACCTAAAATCAATTAGCAATTGGTGAAGTAGCCTTTAGAATATATTAACCAAACTTGGGTGGTTTAGATGAGCGATGTGGGATTAAGTCTAACACTTCCTATTGCTCCACTTGACTGAAAACCCTAATGGTTAATCGTCGCGTAGAGTGTGTGGACTGTAGAGAATCGTTATAGACTTCGAAACGCGTATAGATGCGCACATATATTGGTTTAGAGGAAGAGAAGAGAGAAGAAGGCGGTCGGGAACAGAGAGTGTGAGGAATATAAGAAGGGTTCTTTGGCGCTTCAGGGTTTTTGCATTAGACTTTTTAATTGGGCTCTTTTAAATCTACTCTTTCTCTTTAGACGAAATTAAATTCAAGGTCCTAATAAAGATTACTATACTTTTGTTTTTACTTACTTACAAGATTATATCAAACCAAAAAAGTTATTCTTGGGATGATCAAAAAGAAGTTATTCTTGGATTATATTTTCTTGGATGTTCAAAACAAAAGATTGGTTAATCTCTAGAGGGGGGAGAGTTCGATTGTGTTTTGAAAATATTGATGGTATAATTAATAGATTCATGTACTTCCTCCGTCCCCAAATCGTAGTTCAGAATTTTATTTTGGGTTGTTCTTTAATTAGAGTATCCACAATGCTATTTTCAAAAATAAAAGGTTTTTAAAGATTAACAATGTTGGTGCAAATATGGCCCACAATGCTATAATCAAACTTAACACCCTTCTTAGAAATAATCAAATTTTGGGTTTTGAATAACCAAAATTAGTAACCTTTTGACAATAACCAAATTTAATAGACTGTACATATTCTCAATCAAATATACCAATTGTTAAACAAAAATTTTCTATCTCTTCCCTTTTCTTCTCTCTCTTTCTTTTCGAACAATATTTTTGAAAAAAAAATATTTTACTAAAACTATTTTTTATTTCTAGTAAATAGTTTTTATTAGTTTCAAACCTTTTTCAGAAAATTTATTTTTTACTGTTCCCAATTTTTAGTTTTTTGTAGTTTGAAAAGATGATGTTACAGATTTTGGTTATTCAATTTAGATTATGTCACTGTAGACATTTACATTACTAACCTCAACAATCTCTTAAATGAATAATCAAAAGCTGATATGACAATTTTTGATTATGGCGTTGTGGATACCGTTAGTGTTCCTTTTGAAAAGTTAATGATTGAAAAATTGTCCAATTATTGTTTTGTGCTTTTAAAGATTGAATGGGTTAATAACAGAGTATATGAAAGGGGATGGTTTACATGGTCAGAAGAGGCGGCAAAGGCATTCTATTTGATCAAGCAAAAGCTCACCACCGCTTCTTCTGTGATTCTTCCAAACTTCTCATGACAGCCTTTTGAGCTACATTGGCATGTGTCTAAAGTTGGGATTGAGACTGTTCATTCGCCAAAATTCCAAACCTATTGCTTATTTCAGTGAAAAGCTTGAATATTCTCTGATTTTTAATCCTACCCATGTGGAGTGCTGACTTGGCAGCCGCCTGACATATGGGATCGGTTTTTGCCCACGTCGTCATAGGGGGTAGCTTCAAAGAACAACACAAATTAAGCTAGATTTATATATTTTGTTGAAAAAAGTAGGATGTTGAAATTAGTAGGAGTGTGAACTTTCATGGTGATGTGAACTCTCATCGTAAATTAGTAGGAGTATGAACATAAATTGCGAAAACCGGAGATTGGCGTTTGCCAGGAAGAATCATTTGATCTCTACAGGGATTAATTGTTTACAAACCGGAGATTGGCAGTTGTTTATAAAAAAAACTGGGATTAATTGCCAGTAACAAGGCGGTGGGAAGACCTTTGTTGATGTGCCCACTTTTGGCTAGGGGTCCGGATTGGTCCGGTTCTCTAGAAAATCAGTAATCGGATCATTTCAAGCGGTTTTAGAAAATTGAGAACTAGAACCTAATCAGAACCAAAACTCAAGACCAGTCCGGTTTTGATTCAATTCCGGTTCTATTCAATAAGCATCCAAATATTTATTCACAAAATATGAACTCATAAAATTAAAGAAATAGGAAGATAATATGCTGGAATGAGAAAGGAAGGAAAAAAATAAAAACTTTTCTAATAAATGAAATTTCATCTCTAAATAAATTAAGTTTAGTAAGGAAATGATTAACTTACCAAATTTAAATACATATTTAACTACACACATATGTATATCTATATTTAACTTAATTTTAAATGGTACGGTTCGGTTCTAATCATAATTCATTAATTGAGGACTAGTAACTGAACCAAAATTAATAATTTTTTTTTAGAACCATAACCTGACCGTAAAACCGGACCAAATAGAATGATTCGGTTCGGATCAAATCGATTTTACGCTTCAGACGGTTTTTGTGAACACACCTACTTTTGGCAGCTTTATTAGCAGACCTGAAGACCGTTGTATGATGTCTAGTTGTTTTCTTTCCTTTCGAAGCATTCGGTGATATTCACAACCCCACTATCCCCTCTTCACAAAAAAATTGACATGTGGCAAACAAAATCTGAGGACTTCAATTGTAATTCCTGCACAAACTTCTCCTCTTCCCGTAAAAAGCTTGGTTATCTTTAGCTTAATGATTTTTTTATTTTTTATATTTTGTTCATCTTTTCTAAATTTTTGTTAGATTCGGGTGATATTTTTGAAATTAGTCATTCGTCTAGATGAGAGGAGTCTAAAAAGTACAAAATTATGCCTAAAAGAAAAAAACATTTCACTAAAGATGAAAAATAGTATCAAACAACTGTCTTTTAGAGATTAAGTGTCGTTTTATTTGAAATTTTTCATCGGTCAATATTTTTATACTTTTTCGATTTGTCTTGTCGAAATGAACGATCAACTCTAAAAATTACTACAAAAAGCTAAACGAAAGTTGAGAAATGTAAAAAATACGGAAATAAGTTTCGAACAAATACTCCTCATTTCCATATTGAGTGTCCATGTTACTATTCCGAACATTTTAAGAATTTTTTTTATATCTTTGAATTTATAATGCTAAAAATACCCAATATGGATTGAAAGATATAAAAATGAAAAATACCCAATCTAGAAAAATATGGACCGATGAAAAAATTCAAATAAAAAGACACTTAAACTCTAAAAAACAGTTGTTTGATACGTTTTTTTTCTGTCTTTAGTGATTTTTTTTGCTTTTGGTCATAATTTTGTACTTTTTAGACGCCTCTCGATTAGAAGGATGATTAATCTAAAAATATCACACAAATTTAACAAAAATTCAGAAAAAATTACCAAAACTCCTTAAACGAAAAAAAATAATTAAGTTAAAAGAGAACCAAAAAGTTTAACTTAATCGGATGAAAAAAAGTTTAACTTAATTAATTTTGTACTTTTTGTGAATTGGGATACCATGTGGTATGGAGATACCAAGAAGTTTTTTTGTGAAGGGAATACCATGTGGTATGAGATACCGAAAAAGTATTTTTGTGAATGGGGATAACATGTGGTATGGGGATACCATGTGGTATGGAGACACCAAAAACTTTCTCCTAATATATAAACCCACCCGCCACCCCCCCCGGATTCGTATATACTCCTATGATCCATACTTGTATCTGAAGGAAGCTTAGTACTTAAGTTTCAGATCTCATCTCTCCACGGCCATGAACGAAGAATGGTAAGACCAACAAGGGCTGATCAACTACGGATCATTCATCGTCGTCGCCGGCCGCGACATGCTGCTGCCACCTTCAACGTCCTCATCATGAGGTTAGCATTCAAGTTGAATCCTAGTTATACGTAGTGATCACTTGTCAAGGGGTAATCACAAGAATAAAAATGTATGTAATCTCAGCAACTTAACTATGAGTAGTTATTTCCATTCTTTAAAAAATACACGTGCGCGCGCATGCAGAGATGAATTACAACAATTGGGAGGAGAAGAACCGGAAGATCAGGACCCCAGGATACGCGATGGTGGTCCTCGTCGTCGCGGAGATGATGATCGGCGGTAACATTTTTTTGTTGGTTATGCTCCTTTCTTTCTTATGCACTTGGCATGCTTTCTTTTAGTACAGTATATTTGTTAGTAGACAGATATAATCATATAATCATATATATCTAGTGCTCATATGTTCTCTCTCATACACACACACACAAACATGCACAGACTTATTTCAACTGTTCATTGTTCAGGATGTGGTGTCTATTTCTCTTTTTTTTAAGAAGTCCTTGGATTGTAATCTCAGGATTCCAGGCAAAGTCGGTTTTGAGTTAAAACTTTTGTGTTACGGTTATTTTAGGCCTCTAAAAATTTTTGAATTTCAAGTTATCCTCCTACTTTTTTGACCTCTTCTAATAGTCTAAGAAAATAGCCTCATTTTTTATTTTCGATTTAAGCCCCTAAAAAGTCAGGCCGGCTCTGATTTTCAGGAATTTTTTACTATTGGGTTTAGCCGCTTAGGTTTTCAAATATCCGGAGGGAGAGGAATAGGGTTATGTTGAAAGAGAGGGAGGAAGGAGGGCCGCGAGAGATTGAGATCTTCTGTTAAGTTTGCCTCCAAATTAACACATCTTCCAGTTGTCTAAATATGGAGTGGACACCTCCTTTAAAAGGAAAATTCAACGGATGAGATGGGCCCAGCATATACCCTTGCGAGTGTTATGTCATCGTTTAAAAAAGCCTTACCAAAAATACACGGAAAGCTGTGGCCCTGTTTGTTTTGGAATTTTAGATTTGGATTTGTAGGTAATAAATGTATAGAAAAATAGAATAATAATTGAGAATATGGATAATAATTTGAGAGAGATAGAGAGAAAAATGAGAATAATGATTGGAGAGAAACAGAATAATGATTGATTAGAATTCAAAATTCAAAACCCTTAACTGAACAAGGTTAGGTTTGAAAGAAAAAAAAATTACTCCACTAACCAACTGGTATTTTTTTTTTCTTTTCTTAAAAGTGTCATCTTATAATATGAATTTCTTTCAACTTCGATCTTCATTTCATACTCTTTTAGATTCCTCTTGTCAAGACGAGTGGTTAATCACAAGAAACATGAGGAAAAGCTAAACAAAAACTACGGAAAATTGTTTTTATTCAAAATACATAGTGTGAAGTCACCCTTAATCTCCAATTAATTCACATATACAAAAGTTTTGAAGATTAATCTCCTCTGAAGATAAGATTAACGTCTCCAATTCTCTTCATGTAAATTTTTTTTGGAAGGGATATTCTCTTCCTGTCAATTAAGATAACACAAATTGAACTTTAGATTGATAACAATTTACATCTCCAAAAGATTGGAATCTCCAAGTCCGAGAGAGAGACAGAAGTCGGGAATTGACCCAAAGACGAAGGAGGGGGAGGGAGAGATAAAATTATTCAATGTCTCTTGGGCACCGTCAGGTCCATCACGTGGTGCCATAAACTCTTTCTCCATCACATATTTGTATAGTTTCCACCATAAATTGTAAGACGCCACATAGGTATATGGTAGATAAGAGATTATGGCACTATGAAACAGTCTGATTGGACCACGGGAGTGGGAGGGAGGACTGAGGTGGGGACCACCGGAGGAAGGACTCAAATCAGAAGTCAATATTTACTACTCCTGTACGTATGTTTTCCTTTCGTGCAAGTGCAACGTAAATTCGAGAAGTCAATATTTGCTGCCAAAAAATAGATACAAATTTTATTTCGCCCCTAAATTCGAGAAGTCAATATTTACTACTCCATATATTTATTGTTATTTGTAATTTTTTTTTAAAAAGTTGTAGTGTACTACGTTTTGAACATATTGAGTAGTGCTCTTGAGGCGCCGTAACATGGTGTCTCTAATTCTTTTCTCTAGCACATATTTTTGTTTGACATGAGACCAAATGTATGAATCTATCCTAATATGTGATAAAGAAAGGTATTGGGGCATCACATGGCGATACCCGAAAATTACTAGTAAATAATTAATTACTCACAAGCAAGTCTTCATTCACTGAACTTTCGTCTCCAGACTACCACGCGTTCATGGAATTATAATTACTATCTTATCACAAAACGCAAGTCCAACGAAGCTCATATTCATCGTCTCTCATATTTCTCTGTTTTCAATTTTGTGTGTGTTTTTTTTCTTGACTGTCAATAGTACAAAACCTTAACTTGAAAGAGAAGGGTGCACTCATCAACTTTTGGTCATTGCATTTTGAAGAGGAATTTTTTTTTCGAGATACTGAAAAATACAAGGAAAAAATGGGGATGAACAATTTGGGGCAAAAGGAGTATGATAGAGTATGTATGTACTACCGGTAAGTTAAATGCACTGACCAACCCAAACTAAACGAGTCTTGTGTTCCAACCAATTAGGTTCGGTTGCATGAATTCTATTTTTAAAATGACAAAGTCTGATGTCCTCCCTTTCTTTCTACTCACACTTTTGCCATTGCGGTAATTGTAATAGTGCTGTTATTGGAAAGGCAACAGAAAGGATTTCATCTGCTGAATGGTATGGTTTGGTCTCGGCCAATCTCGGGTTGCTTCTGGGCCTCATCCAGATATATCAGAACCGAAAAGATTCTCTATTTGAAAGTCGCCCCGCCACCATGGCCATTTCCCTCGCAGCACTATGCATCTCTGTCTTCGCACCAGCAGCTTTCCTCAAATCCAAAGCAGTGAAAATGGAGAAGAAGGAGGAGGAGCAAACCACTGGGCAATTTCTCTACAGCCGTCGAATCTGTGACATGAATGTCCTGATCTCAGGTATCCATGTGATTAAACCCCTTCGATTTTGTTGATTTTTAAGTTATAATTTCACATGGTACCAATTATATCGGTTTTGCAATTCTATGAATTGGAACTGACCATTAATTGCAATAATCGAATCAATCTGTTGTGCTTTGAAGTAGTTCGATGCTATCAGTTTTAGGCCTCAAAATGCAGTAGTTATCCAATTGAACAAATACAATGGTTCTATTTTAATTGGTGTACGAATCTTAATTTTAAGCCCAAAAGTGAACCGAAATTTGATGTTTAGTGTTTCAAAACCGAGCGCGCCGGAACTAACTTAAAAACCGATCAAAATTGTTTGCTTGGGTTTGATTGATGCTATCAGTTTGGTTTGACGGTTTTATTTTTCGTCCCTGGTTTCAGGTGTTGTTACCTTGTCATGCCTTGTATCCGTCTTCGTCGCAGATGGGCTCGTTTGGATTGTGTTTGTCGCATGTGCTTGGATCGTCTCTGCTCTACTCGTGGCTTGGTGTTTCTTGTTTCTACCCATTTTAGGAAGAAACAAATCCGGCCATAATGAATCGGGGCCCAGAAGGGTGTAATTCTCCATCTTGCAGCATTTGTCACATTTCCACTCTCCTTGATCCTTATACGTATATGAACCAAGATAAAATGTTAGTAAGAACTGTATTATGGTCGAATACTAGGTCTATAGCTTAAATAGAATGTATGACTTCCCTTTTTAATCATATGATCATGTGTGAAGCATCACAATATAGACCACTTAAAAGTGATGAGAATGTATAGAGATCTTATTGTAAACTTATTGGACTTGTATATATGCTAATTGCAACCTTGTACAATTTTAAATACTGTATCTTGCATTATCAACACTGTAATATTAGTCGCTGTGTGCATCTCCTCCAAATGTAATCTACCTAAAAAAAAAGGAAGACACAGAGCACAATTGAATCTACTAGCCTGCCCCAAGGAGTTGCACCACCAAGGAGTTGTGCGTTTCAAAATCCGGGTTCTGCTTCTAGTAGTACTCCAATAAGCAGTCCATGAAGAGAGAGAACTCCGTGAAATCCTCTGCCTCTGTTGATTTCTCTGATGCACTCCCATTGTCGCCCTAAAATTCAACCCAAATCTGGCTTTTCCATTACCATTAGTGCGCTGGAGCTTTCACTCAAACTTTTACTCAAATTGAAGATTAAAATTTTTATTTATGGTCCAGATATGGTCTCCCATAATCTGTAACCTTGGATTTTCAATATGGTCGATCCGTGTACTATTGTAACGACCCTGATTTTCGGTAAATAAAAATTTCGTTAAATATTTAAATTTATTTTAATTACTTGGATTTCTTTTAAAATTTCATTTCTAATAATCTATCATAATTAGATTTGAGATTTATAAAATTATATCTTTTCATCTCGGACAATTTAGTCATTTTCTAAAGACAAATATGCTTGTAGAAGCACTTGTATATTTTCTTAGCAAGTTAAATAAAATCCTAAAATTATATTTCTTGCCTAGAAATCCTACATGACAAATAGGATTAGCTTCCAACTGATTAGTTAGGAAGATTTAACTACCATTTCACTTAGTTACTTTCTCCTAACCTTAGGTGAACCTTATGAACCTTTCCAACCTACTTGAACCTTTTAGACCTAGGGATGTAATCATTATACCTCATGACTAGTCATTTCAACCTGACTTAATTATCTTCATTATTTCTCTACTCACTGGATAATAATTGTTAGAGAAATTTTTATCTCTTAGATAATGGACATTAGAATTTGCCAATGAATATGTGATTTGACAAGATAAATCATGAATCATAGGAAGCTATCATTTTGCTTCCAAAAGAAGCAAACTTAGGGCTTATTTGATAACCTAAATTCAGCACTTAAAACTGAATCATTTAAGTAATAAGTGATTCAGTAGGTTTGATAATCTTATTATAAGTTGCTTAACAAATTAAGTGCCACTTAAAATGTAGACTAAAAAATTGAAAAAAATTAAATAGTTTTGAGCTACTTAATTTTGACTGAATTCTTGTGTACTTTCATTTAATCATTATATCACTACTACAACCACAACCACTCTCACCACCACCACCACTCCACCACCACTTCGCCACCATCACCATCACCACTACCACCACCACCACCACCACTCCTAAACCTAATAATTACCTCTAAACCTAATAATTACCCTCCAAGACTTACTTTCCTAGATTTTCTTTAGGTATATATATACATACCTACATACATAGTACGAGAGAGAGAGAGAGAGAGAGAGAGAGAGAGAGAGAGAGAGAGAGAGAGAGAGAGAGAGAGAGAGAGAGAGAGAGAGAGAGAGAGTGAGTGTGTGCATATGTTTGGTCACTCCCACAAGCTATCTTATAGCCAACTTCACACTTAAGCCTAATGACTACATGACAACCCATTTCTAGTCTACTTTAAACACAATCCTAGCCTTTTATTTTGTTCTTTCTTGTAAGCAATCTCTCCTAGGACAAGATAAGATCATACCTATCATAATTGCTCCTTTACCCATTGGACAATAATTGCTAAAATTTTTTTTATTCATTGGGTAATAGAAGTTAGTCTTACCAATGAAAGCCAAGATTTTTGCTATAAATAGCACTTCATTCTTGCCATTAATAGAAGTTAGTCTTGCCAATGCAAGCCAAGATTTTTGCTATACATAGCACTCCATTCTTGCCATTCAACTCACACCTTCCATCCTTCAACTTCTCTCTCTAGAAATTCTTAAATTTTTTACTTTGTTCTTGCTTGGTCCTTAGTGTTCTTGAGTTCTTCAAGAAACTCATCCAAGACCACCACCAAACCACCACTTGACCACCATTTTGATCCAAAAAGTTTAGTAGTTTAGTCAAGAACTAATTTCGAGAGAAACCTTTCTCTTTCGAAGCTACCGTAAGTTCACCGTAGGAAGTCACTCCGTCCAATAGTCAACTTACTTCTGTAGTCGCCCTATCACCAATAAGAACGGTAGATTTTTCCGTCCTCACTATCTCTAAGTATATGTAGAGTCACATATACGCTATGTCTAAGTATAAATGTATATATTGTTGTTTTGTTTGAAATGTATGAGAACTTGAAAAATATTTTACTAAAGGCTTGAAAAGAAATATGACGATGTTGAACATATCGACCTTATTTTCTGAAAAAACATATATTGTTTTGAACTTCCCTAAAAGAAAGAAAGAACGGATTTTGAAAATATAAACTTGATTGAAAGTATTCATATTTTGACCTTAAGGATGATTATGAGCATGTATATGTGATTACTTAAATTACTTGTGTGATAAAGCGTAAGTGGCATCCACTTCAAAGATGTCCGTACATGTGGTGTTATGCTTTAAGTTGTGATATGAGCATGATAAAGTAATATAGAGTTGGATGATCTTGTTAGTTTAGTTTCAAGATTATAATGAATGATTTATGATTACATATGTGAAAGGTTTTATCGCGGAGTCTTTGCATGAAAATGAGACATAAAAATCGAGAAAGTAGAGACATGACACCTATGGTGTGTGAATGACAAGACATATTTTGAAACCGCAATGTGGCCGGACTTAGAAGCCCATTGTGTGTATAGAAACTGCAATGTGGCCGGATTTGATAGCCCATTGTGTGGATTGTGAAAATCACAATGTGGCCGGACTTGGTAGCCCATTGTGTGTATAGAAATCGCGATGTGGCCGGACTTGGTAGCCCATTGTGTGGATTGCAAAAACTGCAATGTGACCGAACTTGATAGTCCATTGTGAAGATTGCTGATGTGGCCGGATGTGGTAGCCTCATTGGTAATGTGGCTTGGTTATCCGCAGAGAGGAGCCAATGCAAATTTTGTGTGCCAATGGGAACCCGGCCATTGTGAGGATACTCGGGAGACCAGCGCGGCAAAACCAAGGTTGAGTGTGTAAAAACGGATTTTGAAAATGTTGATTTGGTAAATGAAAGGTGAAACCAGTGACACGGTCTACGAAATGACGCGTAAGAGAAATTCAAAAAATCATGGACACCAACGTTAGTTTGAATAATGAATATGGATGTGTCATTATTAACTGTTTTGTTAGATATGTATGTACTATGTGGAAATCGTTATCCAATGTTTGTAATTTAAGAGTTAGTGGGTATGGATTATTCTATTGAGCTCTCGTAGCTCATGGTGTTACCTTTGGTGACTCTGACATATTATACTGGTGGTGACGCTGGTATAATGTGTCAGACTTTGTATATGATCAAAGTGAGCTGTACACCTTGGAGGGCTTTGGAGCTGAAGAACTGGCTAGAATGGAGGAACAGGTAGAGCTGTAGTTAGGAACCCTAGTTTCCCTCCCTTTTGTAATGAAAGTACTCTTATGGAAGTTGTGATGTAATAATGAACCTAGACTCTATTTTGAAGTTTCAACAAAATTGTCTATTTAACTGTACTCAAAATTAGAGGCGTTACAACTACGGTATACTATATATGTGAATGTAATAAACATATAAATTAAGAAGACATCCATGTTGACCTTTTCATCCCAATTACTGTAATAATGAACCAGACTCTATTTTGAAGTTTTAATAAAATTGTCTATTTAACGTACTCAAAATTAGGGGCGTTATAACTACGGTATACTATATATGTGAATGTAACAAACACATATAAATTAAGAAGACATCCATGTTGACCTTTTCATCCCAATTACTCTACACCAAAATTAAAACCAAACAAGACAACGAAAGAGGAATCAAAGACAATAAGTGAAATGGTTAGCCAGATGATGCTAACTCATGGCTTTGTTGTGGATTTCTTCATAGGGAATCGGACAAGGCAGGTTCAAGTAATCCGATCTCAACCGCATTAGATGAATGGATCAAAGAGAAAACCCTTATAAGATGAAGAAATCATATATATATATAGTAAACATTAGTCCAATTCCCACTCTCCCACTCTGACCCACATGTTCTTCCCCCTTGTTCGTGCTTCCGCCCCCCTTATGGTATCAGAGCCAAGTAGGATATAGTTGAAGAATTAAACTCAAGTAATCTGTAAGTTGTATTTACTCCTGCTTAATTTTCATTTAGTCTTTTAGTCCTGCTGAAATTTTAGTTAGTATTTTAGTCCGGTTGTCATCGGTCGACCACCTTGCAAAAGACCACCTTAGGTAATCCGTAAAAGTCCCCGTGAGTAAGTCCCAGGGTAGGGCAGTGAAGGGGTTGGGAAAAAACCTGGGGTATGTGTCAATTGGGGTATGTGTTTATCATGATAATTTAGGATTAGAATATTAATTAAGAAATCTTTAGGGTTAAAATACTAAAAGAAGAGTCTGTAGGATTAAAAACAATGAATAGATTATTTAGGTGTAGTTCTTCAGCCAGTTCTTCAATGGCTTCTCTATATGAGTTAGCGGACATAATCAACCAAGAAGAACATGAGTATCAAGATTTAGATACAGGATTAGGAAATTGGAATATACCTAAAATCCCAGTAAAAGAAATTTATAAGTCAAGTTTTTTAGATGATACTTTTCGTACTGATCAAGTTTCTAAAACTGCTGAACATGTTTATGCCATTACTAAACAAGAAGAGAGATGTTCTCTCCTTAGTCAACAATCAGTCAAACGTCACCTTGAACGAGGATATAATTATATTCATGTAGGATTAATACAAGTTGCAATCAAACCATTAACAAGAAGAGGATTAAATTCCTCAGTTTTATTATCTTTAAGAGATAGTAGATTCACAGTCTATAGTGATAGTCTCCTAGGATTAATGGAGTCAAGTCTACATAATGGTCCAGTTTATTTTAACTGTTACCCCGATTTACCCCTTAGTTTAAAAGATAAAAATATTTTGAAAGCATTAACTTTAAATATTCAAACTGCCGGAGCAATCACTCAAATGCTTGAAGGTAGTCAGTCAATTGCATTAATTTACCGTATTTACTATAAATGTATGAAAACTAATTTAAATATTCATGCATTAGTCAAAAGTCCCAAGGATAAAACTGTACTTATACAAAGTAGCACAAATGCTAATGTACAAGTACCCAAAACCATTTCTTGGAGTGATATCCAGTTACCAACCAGTTGGCTTAGTGAAAATGAGAGTTTCCCACAGAAACTCCAAAATGACACAATTGATCTAGACTATATTCAACAATACTTAGATGGTACGGTTAGGATAAGTTTTGATCAACAAAGAGTAAACCCTCCTCTGAGAATCAGAGAATTAAGTCGATCCAATAGCTCAATAGCTATGGATAGGTCAAATAGTTCAACTACTTTGCCTAGGAAGGACAAAAATTTAATTGATCCCAGTATTAAATTAAAAGGTGTTGAATCAAGTTCACAAATTAGTAAACCTTGTTATTCTGCACAGTCAAAATTTGAGGATGAAGACACCTTTCAAGGGTCTTCAACTCAAACAGATTTTAAAGAACCCATTGATTCAACTTTATTAGTTTTAAATAAACCTTTTGAAATCAATTTTGACAAATTATATTCTGAATTTAAGTCAAAAGAAAATAAACAAAAAGAAAAAATTATTTTGCTAAATATACATCTAGTAAACAGGATAAAATTTTAGCTCATTGGGAAGCATTTATGGAAGAATCCAGAACTGAAATTTATTTTTTCGACTACTTAGAAAATTATTACAAAAAAGTCAATACTCTTACAAAAGTAAAATGGACAAAATCAGACAATACGGTTACAACGGCTAGTCACCCTCCTTTAGATTCAATAATTATTAATTACAAAGGATCTGCTATATCAGCATCTCCATTCAAATTACCAACTGATAGAACTGAATGTAAGCAAATAGCTGAACAAATTAATTACACTAATCAATGTCTCACAACAATTAGTAAACAATTGGATAAAATAGAAACTAAAATTGATGAAGGATCCTCTTGTAGCATCCCCTCATCCAGTAAAAATATTGAAAAACCTCTCATCCACCTCCCTGAGAAGAGAGAAAAAATTAGTCTAAACCAAAATCAAAATATTCAAAAAATTGAAAATTTGCTCACAAATATTGCAATTAAGTTAGAACCACAGTCACCTCAGCTTGCTACAATTACACAAAACCACGACCCCCATACCTCTAGTCAAACCTCTTCTGATGAAGAAATCACAAACTTGCAAAAACAATTCTCTGGTCAAGAAATAAATCGCCTTTATAACCCCCCTGCAAACTCTACTAGCCTTACCAAAAATTGGTACTCTAGACCAACCCCTCCTGATTTACAGTATGAAGAAAATAATTTAATTAACCAGTTTTCTGTTTCGTCTAATAAATTATATGAATGGAATATAGATGGTCTAAGTGAACACCAAATATTAGAAAAATTAAATCACATGTCGATGGCTGCCAATAGTTACCTAAGTAATACTGAACTTAGTCAACCACAAATTGTTGATTTGTTAACCTCTGGTTTTACTGGAATGCTAAAATCTTGGTGGGATAAATACCTCACCAGTGAGTCAAAAGAAGAAGTAAAACATGCTGTTCAACTCGATGAAAATGGTCTCCCAATTTTTGATAATGAAATTGGAATGGAAATACCCGACGGAGTTAATACCCTAATTTACACCATAATTAAACATTTCATTGGTCAACCTAGCAACATTACCTCTAGGATACATGATCAACTGACTAACTTGCGTTGTCCAACATTAAGTGATTTTAGATGGTACAAAGATGTTTTTACATCTAGAGTCATGCTCCGAGATGATTGTACAAAATCATTTTGGAAAGAAAAATTCATTAATGGACTCCCTAATTTATTTGCTCATAAAATTAGAGATGTTCTTAGTCAACCAACAGGCGTAATTGAATATGATAAGTTAACATACGGTGACATTATTAGTACCATTCAAAAAGAAGGTCTAAGAATGTGCATTGATATGAAAATTAGTAAACAAGCCCAAAAAGACAAGAATAAAGCCAAATATGAATTGGGTAACTTTTGTGAACAATATGGTCTACCCCCTGTAGCACCATCACGAAGGAAAACCAAATCTCATACCAAACCAACTACCAGTCATAAAAGTCACAAATACTATAGGCGTAATAAATCCTCCACCCCATCCAAAGATAAATATTATGAAAAATCCAAAACACAAAAGCATCAAAACAGAAAATCAAATGACAAGTCAAATGACAAGAATAATGTTACATGCTACAATTGTGGCAAAAAAGGTCATTATAAAACTGAATGTAAAGTCAAAACAAAAATTAATCAACTCAACATATCCGACACTGATAAACAGCAGATTTTAGAAATTTTTCGAGCACAAAATATGAGTAACACTAGTGATGAAGATGACAATATTAAATCGTCCGAGTACCATTCTCTAAGTAATAGTCCCAGTGACGACCAAATTGAGATAGGATGTACTGCTAACTGCTGTAAAACAATAAATGTACTTACCAAAGAATTACCTGAAGAAGAATTACTTATTGACTTAATAAGTAAATTAGATGATTCTGAGTTAAAACAACAATATATTAAAAAACTCAAACAACTCTTAATCCAACAAAGTAAAAAACCTCAATACAGTAAGCCAATTATTAACCTCAACACCACTATTGAACGATTCAGTAAAATTCAGAAAGATATAACCCTGCAAAGTCTCCAAGAAGAAATAAATTTGATTAAAAAAGAAATTGAAACAATTAAAAATCAACTTTCAAGAAAAAGATTCGTCCGGTTTAAAGATGACCAATTATCTTCTGAATCTTCTTCCAATGAAGAAGAGCCCATTAATCAAACTCAACATCCTAGTCAAGAACAATCTTCTGATCCCAATCATCCAATTGATGGTCCAGTAAATTACAGATTAAATTTACTAAATAAAATAAAATTACAAAAATGGCATGCACGTATCAAATTAATTGTAGGAGATTACAGAATTGAGATTACTGCTCTTATAGACACAGGAGCAGATTTAAACTGCATTCAAGAAGGAATAATACCAAAAAGGTATTACCAAGAAACAACTGAACGGTTGAGTTCTGCAAATGGTAGTAAAATGCAGATCAAGTATAAATTACCTGAAGTAAATATTTGCCAAAATAACATTTGTTTCAAAACATCATTTGTTTTAGTTAAAAATTTAACTGATAAAGTAATTTTAGGAATACCATTTATTTACTTACTTTATCCATTCACAGTTACTAGTAACAACATTATTACCACTTCTCTTGATCAACAAGTCAATTTTGAATTTTCTTCAATACCAAACAAAGATGACTTATGCCAACTTCAAAATTGCTCTATTTATCCTACTAATGATTTATTTGATTGTTTTACAGATGGATCAAAGTCACCAGAAAACTATTCCTTTTGGGAAAATCCTACTACCAGTTTTTCCTGAAGGCGCCAGCACAAAATTTAGGAAGCTTAAAAACGTAGGCAGCATAAATGAGACCCAACAATGTCTTCTGGATAATCTCTGGAATGCGCGTGGGGATCATCGTAAATTCCTAGACAGCTTAAATTCCTTGAGTATTTATTTTAGTCAACAAAATCAACAGACTAGTGGAGTTGTTTTCCCTAGTTCTTCAGGTGGAGTTTTGATAAACCCATCTTTAGTCAGTAATAATTATACTAACCCTTCACATTGTGAACGATGTGAAGCCATGAATTGCCAATTCTTGAATTTAAATTACAGGTACCACCAGTCAATGATTGAACTTGCTCAACTCCGAGACAAGAAGGCCTCCTTTACCCCACTGGTAAAGGTAGAGAAAAGACAATCATCCCCACTGGATGATGGTTAAAGCGTGTGTGTGTTGGAATCATTCCAAAAAATGGCATCCAAAGCCCTAGCTTTACCACAGTCATTATCTCTCATACCCACATCTCTACCTACTGAAATAGTAAACCATATTCAACACCTAGCCAGACAAGATGCCCATCATTTTCAAGAATTCCTATTTGAAACCCTTACTAAACTAGCCAGTCAACCAACCCCAGGATTATCAATCACTTGGGAAACTCACCACACTGAAGATCCAGTCACCTGCCCCAAAACTAACCCATTGTGCCAAGAAATACCATTAGAACGATACAGTTGCCCTTGTAATTTAGTATTCAGTGTCCCGAAAGCCTGTATCAACATGCAGTACTTTCAGGACATTATTGTTTCCTATAAAGATCAAGTCATCCAAATTAGCCCAATGACCCTACTAGATTATGGATTTCTTAGACAAATAATTTTCACTGGTCCAAACCAAACTGACCGAGTCACCCGTAAATTAGCTGTTTGTGTCCAAAACCTCTTTGCTAAGTATGGCTCATTACTATGCCAAGTCCTAATTACTAGTAAAATGCCGGAATGGACAAACACAGGGAATGTGATACTGGCCCAGCATGTCATGTATCTCTCTGCAAATTGGCCATTCAGCAGACTGCATGCACCAATTTTACTCATTGAAGATGAATGCCCCTGGCCGTGTTCCAAACCACCCAGAGCGCAAATCAGGCATCACAGAGCCAAGTCAATTGTTCAACTCCTTGAAATTGATAATCAATTCATTGATCACCTGCATCATTTAGTGTGTGAAGACCCTATTCAAAAAATCAGAGCCACAGAACCTATTCAAAAAGTCCCATTCATTTTTTACACCAAATTTCAAAACCTAGTCAAGGAATATCAGAGTCAGCAAAGTCACCTACTTGAAGACAGTCAAGAATCTAAATTACAAGTCAACAGTGATGATAATGGACGAGATTATTGGGAGAATCTCAAATGTGAAGAATTGCAGAATATGGACAACATGATGGAGTGGTAGTCATTCATTTATACTTTTTGGCCCCACCTGCACCGAAAGTAGAAACAGTAACCTACTTTATTTACTGTAGTCACGTGATTCCACTGTTCAATGTTTGTAATTTCTCTGATCCTTATTCTATAAAAGGATCCGAGAAGTCAGTTAGAAGGCAGAACTAGAAAGAACCAGAAAGAACCAGAATAGAGTAGAACAGACCACAATAGTCTGAGTAAAAAGAGAGGAGAGAAAACGAGTGAGGTTTTAGAGAGAGAAATTCTCCTACCACTTCCCCTGTTCCTCATCCTCTGTAATAAACCCAGTCATTGCTTTTCATTGCTGAGTATCAATATACTCCAGCAACCCTTGTAAACCAGTAAACTGCCATGTACTGTTTCTGATTCAGCAATTGAATTCAAATTGTTTTAGTAAGTAATTTATTTCAGTAAATTTGTTGTTCAAATTACTAGTAAAGTTATTCTATAAAATTATAGAGCTGTTATATAATTGATTTATTCATTGTTCTTTCATAGATTCAAACTTATTCACTATTCACTATTCATCCGACACTATTCACGTGTCACTATTCACCCACCGACACTATTCACGTATCACTATTCATCCGTCACTATTCATCTGATTTACTATTCACATCACTATTCACCATAGGCTTTCCTTTATGCTTTGTTTGGTAACTTTCCTTTATACTTTGTTAGATTCCTCTGTTGCCTTTGTTTGATAGTTTGATTCCCCAGTAAACATTAGTCCAATTCCCACTCTCCCACTCTGACCCACATGTTCTTCCCCCTTGTCAGAGTGGGAGAGTGGGAATTGGACTAATGTTTACTGGGGAATCAAACTATCAAACAAAGGCAACAGAGGAATCTAACAAAGTATAAAGGAAAGTTACCAAACAAAGCATTAAGGAAAGCCTATGGTGAATAGTGATGTGAATAGTAAATCAGATGAATAGTGACGGATGAATAGTGACACGTGAATAGTGTCGGTGGGTGAATAGTGACACGTGAATAGTGTCGGATGAATAGTGAATAGTGAATAAGTTTGAATCTATGAAAGAACAATGAATAAATCAATTATATAATAGCTCTATAATTTTATAGAATAACTTTACTAGTAATTTGAACAACAAATTTACTGAAATAAATTACTTACTAAAACAATCTGAATTCAATTGCTGAATCAGAAACAGTACATGGCAGTTTACTGGTTTACAAGGGTTGCTGGAGTATATTGATACTCAGCAATGAAAAGCAATGACTGGGTTTATTACAGAGGATGAGGAACAGGGGAAGTGGTAGGAGAATTTCTCTCTCTAAAACCTCACTCGTTTTCTCTCCTCTCTTTTTACTCAGACTATTGTGGTCTGTTCTACTCTATTCTGGTTCTTTCTGGTTCTTTCTAGTTCTGCCTTCTAACTGACTTCTCGGATCCTTTTATAGAATAAGGATCAGAGAAATTACAAACATTGAACAGTGGAATCACGTGACTACAGTAAATAAAGTAGGTTACTGTTTCTACTTTCGGTGCAGGTGGGGCCAAAAAGTATAAATGAATGACTACCACTCCATCATGTTGTCCATATTCTGCAATTCTTCACATGTGAGATTCTCCCAATAATCTCGTCCATTATCATCACTGTTGACTTGTAATTTAGATTCTTGACTGTCTTCAAGTAGGTGACTTTGCTGACTCTGATATTCCTTGACTAGGTTTTGAAATTTGGTGTAAAAAATGAATGGGACTTCTTGAATAGGTTCTGTGGCTCTGATTTTTTGAATAGGGTCTTCACACACTAAATGATGCAGGTGATCAATGAATTGATTATCAATTTCAAGGAGTTGAACAATTGACTTGGCTCTGTGATGCCTGATTTGCGCTTTGGGTGGTTTGGAACACGGCCAGGGGCATTCATCTTCAATGAGTAGAATTGGTGCATGCAGTCTGCTGAATGGCCAATTTGCAGAGAGATACATGACATGCTGGGCCAGTATCACATTCCCTGTGTTTGTCCATTCCGGCATTTTACTAGTAATTAGGACTTGGTATAGTAATGCGCCATACTTAGCAAAGAGGTTTTGGACACAAACAGCTAATTTACGGGTGACTCGGTCAGTTTGGTTTGGACCAGTGAAAATTATTTGTCTAAGAAATCCATAATCTAGTAGGGTCATTGGGCTAATTTGGATGACTTGATCTTTATAGGAAACAATAATGTCCTGAAAGTACTGCATAGTTGATACAGGCTTTCGGGACACTGAATACTAAATTACAAGGGCAACTGTATCGTTCTAATGGTATTTCTTGGCACAATGGGTTAGTTTTGGGGCAGGTGACTGGATCTTCAGTATAGTGAGTTTCCCAAGTGATTGATAATCCTGGGGTTGGTTGACTGGCTAGTTTAGTAAGGGTTTCAAATAGGAATTCTTGAAAATGATGGGCATCTTGTCTGGCTAGGTGTTGAATATGGTTTACTATTTCAGTAGGTAGAGATGTGGGTATATGAGATAATGACTGTGGTAAAGCTAGGGCTTTGGATGCCATTTTTTGGAATGATTCCAACACACACACGCTTTCACCATCATCCAGTGGGGATGATTGTCTTTTCTCTACCTTTACCAGTGGGGTAAAGGAGGCCTTCTTGTCTCGGAGTTGAGCAAGTTCAATCATTGACTGGTGGTACCTGTAATTTAAATTCAAGAATTGGCAATTCATGGCTTCACATCGTTCACAATGTGAAGGGTTAGTATAATTATTACTGACTAAAGATGGGTTTATCAAAACTCCACCTGAAGAACTAGGGAAAACAACTCCACTAGTCTGTTGATTTTGTTGACTAAAATAAATACTCAAGGAATTTAAGCTGTCTAGGAATTTACGATGATCCCCACGCGCATTCCAGAGATTATCCAGAAGACATTGTTGGGTCTCATTTATGCTGCCTACGTTTTTAAGCTTCCTAAATTTTGTGCTGGCGCCTTCAGGAAAAACTGGTAGTAGGATTTTCCCAAAAGGAATAGTTTTCTGGTGACTTTGATCCATCTGTAAAACAATCAAATAAATCATTAGTAGGATAAATAGAGCAATTTTAAAGTTGGCATAAGTCATCTTTGTTTGGTATTGAAGAAAATTCAAAATTGACTTGTTGATCAAGAGAAGTGGTAATAATGTTGTTACTAGTAACTGTGAATGAATAAAGTAAGTAAATAAATGGTATTCCTAAAATTACTTTATCAGTTAAATTTTTAACTAAAACAAATGATGTTTTGAAACAAATGTTATTTTGGCAAATATTTACTTCAGGTAATTTATACTTGATCTGCATTTTACTACCATTTGCAGAACTCAACCGTTCAGTTGTTTCTTGGTAATACCTTTTTGGTATTATTCCTTCTTGAATGCAGTTTAAATCTGCTCCTGTGTCTATAAGAGCAGTAATCTCAATTCTGTAATCTCCTACAATTAATTTGATACGTGCATGCCATTTTTGTAATTTTATTTTATTTAGTAAATTTAATCTGTAATTTACTGGACCATCAATTGGATGATTGGGATCAGAAGATTGTTCTTGACTAGGATGTTGAGTTTGATTAATGGGCTCTTCTTCATTGGAAGAAGATTCAGAAGATAATTGGTCATCTTTAAACCGGACGAATCTTTTTCTTGAAAGTTGATTTTTAATTGTTTCAATTTCTTTTTTAATCAAATTTATTTCTTCTTGGAGACTTTGCAGGGTTATATCTTTCTGAATTTTACTGAATCGTTCAATAGTGGTGTTGAGGTTAATAATTGGCTTACTGTATTGAGGTTTTTTACTTTGTTGGATTAAGAGTTGTTTGAGTTTTTTAATATATTGTTGTTTTAACTCAGAATCATCTAATTTACTTATTAAGTCAATAAGTAATTCTTCTTCAGGTAATTCTTTGGTAAGTACATTTATTGTTTTACAGCAGTTAGCAGTACATCCTATCTCAATTTGGTCGTCACTGGGGACTATTACTTAGAGAATGGTACTCGGACGATTTAATATTGTCATCTTCATCACTAGTGTTACTCATATTTTGTGCTCGAAAAATTTCTAAAATCTGCTGTTTATCAGTGTCGGATATGTTGAGTTAATTAATTTTTGTTTTGACTTTACATTCAGTTTTATAATGACCTTTTTTGCCACAATTGTAGCATGTAACATTATTCTTGTCATTTGACTTGTCATTTGATTTTCTGTTTTGATGCTTTTGTGTTTTGGATTTTTCATAATATTTATCTTTGGATGGGGTGGAGGATTTATTACGCCTATAGTATTTGTGACTTTTATGACTGGTAGTTGGTTTGGTATGAGATTTGGTTTTCCTTCGTGATGGTGCTACAGGGGGGTAGACCATATTGTTCACAAAAGTTACCCAATTCATATTTGGCTTTATTCTTGTCTTTTTGGGCTTGTTTACTAATTTTCATATCAATGCACATTCTTAGACCTTCTTTTTGAATGGTACTAATAATGTCACCGTATGTTAACTTATCATATTCAATTACGCCTGTTGGTTGACTAAGAACATCTCTAATTTTATGAGCAAATAAATTAGGGAGTCCATTAATGAATTTTTCTTTCCAAAATGATTTTGTACAATCATCTCGGAGCATGACTCTAGATGTAAAAACATCTTTGTACCATCTAAAATCACTTAATGTTGGACAACGCAAGTTAGTCAGTTGATCATGTATCCTAGAGGTAATGTTGCTAGGTTGACCAATGAAATGTTTAATTATGGTGTAAATTAGGGTATTAACTCCGTCGGGTATTTCCATTCCAATTTCATTATCAAAAATTGGGAGACCATTTTCATCGAGTTGAACAGCATGTTTTACTTCTTCTTTTGACTCACTGGTGAGGTATTTATCCCACCAAGATTTTAGCATTCCAGTAAAACCAGAGGTTAACAAATCAACAATTTGTGGTTGACTAAGTTCAGTATTACTTAGGTAACTATTGGCAGCCATCGACATGTGATTTAATTTTTCTAATATTTGGTGTTCACTTAGACCATCTATATTCCATTCATATAATTTATTAGACGAAACAGAAAACTGGTTAATTAAATTATTTTCTTCATACTGTAAATCAGGAGGGGTTGGTCTAGAGTACCAATTTTTGGTAAGGCTAGTAAGGATTGCAGGGGGGTTATAAAGGCGATTTATTTCTTGACCAGAGAATTATTTTTGCAGGTTTGTGATTTCTTCATCAGAAGAGGTTTGACTAGAGGTATGGGAGTCGTGGTTTTGTGTAATTGTAGCAAGCTGAGGTGACTGTGGTTCTAACTTAATTGCAATATTTGTGAGCAAATTTTTAATTTTTTGAATATTTTGATTTTGGTTTAGACTAATTTTTTCTCTCTTCTCAGGGAGGTGGATGAGAGGTTTTTCAATATTTTTACTGGATGAGGGGATGCTACAAGAGGATCTTTCATCAATTTTAGTTTCTATTTTATCCAATTGTTTACTAATTGTTGTGAGACATTGATTAGTGTAATTAATTTGTTCAGCTATTTGCTTACATTCAGTTCTATCAGTTGGTAATTTGAATGGAGATGCTGATATAGCAGATCCTTTGTAATTAATAATTATTGAATCTAAAGGAGGGTGACTAGCCGTTGTAACCGTATTGTCTGATTTTGTCCATTTTACTTTTGTAAGAGTATTGACTTTTTTGTAATAATTTTCTAAGTAGTCGAAAAAATAAATTTCAGTTCTGGATTCTTCCATAAATGCTTCCCAATGAGCTAAAATTTTATCCTGTTTACTAGATGTATATTTAGCAAAATAATTTTTTCTTTTTGTTTATTTTCTTTTGACTTAAATTCAGAATATAATTTGTCAAAATTGATTTCAAAAGGTTTATTTAAAACTAATAAAGTTGAATCAATGGGTTCTTTAAAATCTGTTTGAGTTGAAGACCCTTGAAAGGTGTCTTCATCCTCAAATTTTGACTGTGCAGAATAACAAGGTTTACTAATTTGTGAACTTGATTCAACACCTTTTAATTTAATACTGGGATCAATTAAATTTTTGTCCTTCCTAGGCAAAGTAGTTGAACTATTTGACCTATCCATAGCTATTGAGCTATTGGATCGACTTAATTCTCTGATTCTCAGAGGAGGGTTTACTCTTTGTTGATCAAAACTTATCCTAACCGTACCATCTAAGTATTGTTGAATATAGTCTAGATCAATTGTGTCATTTTGGAGTTTCTGTGGGAAACTCTCATTTTCACTAAGCCAACTGGTTGGTAACTGGATATCACTCCAAGAAATGGTTTTGGGTACTTGTACATTAGCATTTGTGCTACTTTGTATAAGTACAGTTTTATCCTTGGGACTTTTGACTAATGCATGAATATTTAAATTAGTTTTCATACATTTATAGTAAATACGGTAAATTAATGCAATTGACTGACTACCTTCAAGCATTTGAGTGATTGCTCCGGCAGTTTGAATATTTAAAGTTAATGCTTTCAAAATATTTTTATCTTTTAAACTAAGGGGTAAATCGGGGTAACAGTTAAAATAAACTGGACCATTATGTAGACTTGACTCCATTAATCCTAGGAGACTATCATTATAGACTGTGAATCTACTATCTCTTAAAGATAATAAAACTGAGGAATTTAATCCTCTTCTTGTTAATGGTTTGATTGCAACTTGTATTAATCCTACATGAATATAATTATATCCTCGTTCAAGGTGACGTTTGACTGATTGTTGACTAAGGAGAGAACATCTCTTTTCTTGTTTAGTAATGGCATAAACATGTTCAGCAGTTTTAGAAACTTGATCAGTACGAAAAGTATCATCTAAAAAACTTGACTTATAAATTTCTTTTACTGGGATTTTAGGTATATTCCAATTTCCTAATCCTGTATCTAAATCTTGATACTCATGTTCTTCTTGGTTGACTATGTCCGCTAACTCAGATAGAGAAGCCATTGAAGAACTGGCTGAAGAACTACACCTAAATAATCTATTCATTGTTTTTAATCCTACAGACTCTTCTTTTAGTATTTTAACCCTAAAGATTTCTTAATTAATATTCTAATCTTAAATTATCATGATAAACACATACCCCAATTGACACATACCCCAGGTTTTTTCCCAACCCCTTCACTGCCCTACCCTGGGACTTACTCACGGGGACTTTTATGGATTACCTAAGGTGGTCTTTTGCAAGGTGGTTGACCGATGACAACCGGACTAAAATACTAACTAAAATTTCAGCAGGACTAAAAGACTAAATGAAAATTAAGCAGGAGTAAATACAACTTACAGATTACTTGAGTTTAATTCTTCAACTATATCCTACTTGGCTTTGATACCATAAGGGAGAGAGAGAGAGAGAGAGAGAGAGAGAGAGAGAGAGAGAGAGGTTCAGGTCACCTCCAAACTCTAGGGGCATTTGGGAATTGGGAGCATCTGTGTTTTATATTTTTGTGGAATGCATTATGCAACAGGTATAACATTTAAGAAATATATGTGCATGATACATTTTTAAGGTCTTTTACTTTAATTCAAATGAAAAAGTAAAATTGAAAAGTAAAAAAAAAACTCATGTTTTCGTAGGTCGTAATTTTGCCCCTATTAATTCAGAAAACATATACTTACAATATTTGTTGGAATTGATTTTTTACAGGGTCCTTATCAATAAATATGATAAAATTTATGGGTATTTTTATCTATTTTGTGGGGTCCGGAGTAGGCCCCACATGATGTATAGTGGTCTCAGAATTTGTGGACTTTTTAATTTTATGTGAGGGATTTGTGAGCCAGAAGATTTGATCCAATGACGATGATGGCTGATCAAGGACCATTTTTTTTAAGAAACAAAACATACCATTAAACAACAACTAAGACATCATATCATACAATATTACAAGGTCCGAAGTAGGCCCCACATGGTGTGTAGTGGTCTCAGACTTTGTGGACTTTTTAATTTTATGTGAGGGATTTGTGAGCCAGAAAGTTTGATCCAACGATGATGATGGCCGATCAAGGACCATTTTTTTTTAAGAAACAAAACATATCCATTACACAACAACTAAGACATCATAACATACAATATTACAAGGTTCACTTGGCCAAATTATGCGCAGGGCACACAATATCATGAGACATTTTGGAAACACACACATAGTCAAATTACACAACAAAATTCCTTAAAATATTCTGTAAATCTAAATTCGCCTTGGTAACTTCTTCAAAGTGGAGTTTACAATGATAGGAAAAAAAAACGAAGTGAAACTTACAAATTTTGGGATTGGGGGACTCTACTGTACCAAAGGAACCGTAGAAGTTGACAATAGAAGAGGGAGGAGAGAGAGATGCAGATGCTCTAATCTAAACTCACTCTTTATATATAGTAGGGAAAGCAATAGCAGGTGGTTGCTTGATTGTTGTTTGAGAGGTTGAGTACTGGATGGGGGCATGTTTAAATCAGATGGTTGTTTGATTTTCCTTTGACTCTCCATTAAAGAAAAAAACTAATTTTGTTTTGATGATTAGGGCTTACAAGTAGAGTATGTTTAAACAAGAATGGTGGTTTCACTGCTTACTTGAGTTGGCATCATTAGGGAAACGGGAAAACATAAAGAGTAACAGGCAAATATGAGAAATACTTGCCACTAAGAGACAAGTGGGTCACTTAATCCCCACTACCTTTGATTTCTCAATAAGAACTATTGTATTCAGCACTCAAAATTAGGGACTGCTAAATGAACCAAGCTACTTTGAATTTGAGATTGTGTCGGTTCGTTAAAAGCTTGTTCAAGACATAAACAAACGAAGCTTGAGCGTTTTTTTTGAAACTCGTTAAAACTTCAAACTAAGCTTACACAAGATACTACTTGACTTGTTTGACTTGATTAAAGCTCGTTTGAGATTGGCTCGGAAACAAGCTAAGTTCGAATATATATTTAAAGCTTGTTAAGTTTCAAATCAAGCTTCATCAAGTACCCGCTTAGGCTCGTTTCGCTCGTTTATCACTCCTACCCAAAATTCACAATTTTGACCCCACAATAGAGCTCGTAATTTGTCCTAAAGTTGTAGTTTTCAAACTCACGTATCAAAAATCTTGGCTCCGCACCTACATGGAGCTATAATTTTAAGTGTTCAATAGCCAAATTTTGGCTTTCGGCTACGGGTGTGGGCCAGTAGTGGCACATTGCTGTGGTTGCTTCAAAATTCCAATTTGATATATAATAAACCAAACCAAACCAAATCGAGACTTAAGTCCCAATTACTTGGGGTTGGCTACATGAATCCTTTTCATCTATTGGGCTCTGTCAAGAGCCATTTATTCATACAAACCTACTATACTCATATCGTTGCATACCACAGCATCTAATGTCAATTTAGGTCTACCCCTCCCCGTAGCATTGCTACCCAAAGCTATCATATCTGCATTCTGTCCTGTAAAGCATCGCTGGTCTAATGGCAGTTCCATAGAATTTTTTCTTTAATTTTATGGGTACCCTCTTATCACACAGTACACCAGTAGCGCTTCTCCACTTGAGCCACCCCACTTGAATCCTATAGGTCACATCATCGGCAATCTCTCCATCTCTACTAATGAGTGATCCTAAGTATCTAAAATGATTACTCTTAGGTATCTCCTGGTCTTGGATCATCACTATTTCTTCGTGCGCGCTGCTGGTACCAGTAAACTTGCACACCATATACTCAGTTTTACTCCTACTTATTCGAAACCCTTTGACTCTAATACTTCCCTCTAAATTTCTAGTTTCGTATTAACCATCTCTAGCGGTCTCATCTACGAGGACAATGTCATTTGTAAACATCATACAGCATGGGATATCCTCCTGAAATTGTCTAGTCAATTCACCTATAACTAAGGAAAAAGGTACGGGCTCAGAGCTGACCCTTGATACAACGATTGAGCAAGAAGCGGCATCCCTGGTAGCTGGAGCAGAATACCGTTGCGGCAGCAAAGCAAGAGTGCCATTGGCAGTGACGGTTGTGGAATATAGTGTAGAGGACGGGATAGAGAGTTGGAGCCACTGCCGGTGATGGGAACCTCCATCCCCTCCAATGACCTGCTTCCCATTGTTCCACTTGACTCAAAACCCTACTGGTTAATCGTCGCGAAGAGTGCGTGGGCTGTAGAGAATCATTATTGACTTCGAAACGCGTATAGATGCATACATATATAATATACTTCGAAATGATCACTCTTAGGTATCTCCTGATCTTGGATCATCACTCTTTCTTCGTGCGCACTGTTGGTACCACTAAACTTGCACACCATATATTCAGTTTTATTCTTACTTATTCGAAAACCCTTTGACTCTAATGCTTCCCTCCAAATTTCTAGTTTCGTATTAACACCTCTAGCGGTCTCATCTAAGAGGATAATGTCATCTACAAACATCATACACCATGGGATATTCTCCTAAAATTGTCTAGTCAATTCATCCATAACTAAGGCAAAAAGATACGGGCTCAGGGCTAACCCTTGATGCAACGATTGAGCAAGAAGCGACATCCCTGGTAGCTGGAGCAGAATACGGTTGCGGCGGCAAAGCAAGAGTGCCATTGGCGGCAGCGGCTGTGAAATACAATGTAAAGGACGGGACAGAGAGTTGGAGCCACTGCTGGTGATGGGGACCTCCATCCCCTCCAATGACCTGCTTCCCATTGCTCCATTTGACTCAAAACCCTACTGGTTAATCGTCGCGAAGAGTGCGTGGACTGTAGAGAATCAGTTATTGACTTCGAAACGTGTATAGATGCATACATATATAATATACTCCGTATTTGTTTAGAGGAGAGGAGAGAGAAGAAAGGCAAGGTGGTCGGGAGCACAGAGTGTGAGGAATGGAGGGAGGGTTCTTTGGCACTTCAGGGTTTTTGCATCAAAGCTCTGTTTGCCTAGAAAAGAAAAGAAAGGAAAGTGAAAAAAAAAATCATTCTATTAATTTGTTGGAAGAAAAAATCAAGTTTAGTGAATAGTACATTTTTCTTCTCATTTTCTGCCCCTTTTTTTTTTTTTCCATTTCTTCTTGTAGGTTCCACATAGAGTCTTAATTGGGCTCATTTAAATCTACTCTTTCCCTTTAGACGAAATTAAATTCAAGGTCTAAAACTCTATGTTGAAAAAGTTTTTATTTTCAGTTTTTTATTTTTATTTCCGATAGTTTTTGAAACAGATACCATAAATATGTTTGTATTACTGTTTTTGTTTATAAAATACATAATCAATTTCACTAGCTTACAAAAATTCTAGAAACACAAAAATTGCAGCTGAAAATAAATAAACAAAAACTATTATGGTCACCAAACATGTTTTTTTTTATTTTTTAATAAATAAACAAAAACTCATTTTTTTGTTTTTTCATATAAAAGTACTTGTCTATATGATTATATCAAACCAAAAAAGTTATTCTTGGGATGATAAAAAAAGAAGAAGTTATTCTTGGATTATTTTCTTGGAATTAGGGATGGTGCTGTGCAGTGGTGTATGCAGCACTGTGCTGCGCACTTTTCAGCCATCGGATCGTGCATCTAACGGCTCGAATCTTATCTCAGCAATGAACAACTATTGATCGTTGGTTGTAAATATGAGATCCGAGCCGTAGGATATACAATCCGATGGCTCGGAGGTTCGCAGCACGGTGCAGTAAATCTCATTGCGCATCATCAACTTGAAGTCCATTTTCTTGGATGTTCAAAAACAAAAGATTATTTTTCTTGGTTAATCTCTAGAGGGGGAAAGGGTTCGATTGTGCTTTGTAGATATTGCCTAGAAATTGCCCATGCCTTCAGGGACGATACAACATGTTTTTTTGAACACGACTAAGATGAATTATCGAGTGTGTAATTTTTTTTCCTTTCATGCACCCTCACACTAAAATATTAGGAGTTCAACTGCACCCATGCCAAAGGTCACTAATTTAAAAGCATTAATATAAGAGTACCGCTACCAGTACCGACCAAAACGTAGGGATATTGTACTGACGGCCGCCGCCGGCTACCGGACGGCCGATCCGAGCCGTCCAAAATTTCTATAAAAAAAAAAAGCCGAGAGGGCCCTTGCGGGAATTAACGGCTTCCGAGGTGTATAGAGTACTTAATCTAAACACCGTATTTTTCGTGTATATACCTCGGATAAAAAAAAAAACTTGTAGAAACTTGCCAAATAAAAAACTAACTATTTTTTTTCACTAATGAATCCAAATCATTAGACTTGATGTAGAATACCAATAAATTGCCTTTCCTCCCAACTTGATTCCCAATGGAGTTGGCAAATGATCATTCCATTTGCAATGAACATTTTATTCAACTTAAGCAAAAGTGTTTAGGAAGTAAGGAACCACAATCGTAAGAGTACTCCAAAGAACTGGTCATTATAGAAAAACAACAGCTGACTAAGAACCATATTTGAGAAGCATACACAAAGTGAACGAAGAACTGGAAAAAATAAGATTCAGAAAACTGAAAATTGGTGGGTCAATTTTCGACCTCGAGAAAAGTTTCAAACTGAAAATTGATGTTGGCGCGTATATCGCACAGGGGAGCTTGTGGGTGCGAGACCAATGTTCCTTATCGAGGAAAAAAGCTCATTCAAAGATTAGTAAACAAAACAGAGAACGAAGAACTGAAAAAAATGAGATTCAAAGAACTGAAATTGGTGGGTCAATTTCCGTAAATTAAAATACGCCTACCGTGTTTTAAATTAAAGTAGGAAGCTTCGAATCTAAACCATATTTTAAGACATGTTCTTCTGGAAAAAAAAAGTAAGAAAAAGAAATGGAGTAACATACTTCTCTCATGACATTGCACACACTAAGGAACAAATTAAGAACTAATTTTCTAAACAACTTATTTTTCGATTCACTGCCGTCAAGACTCACAATCATTTTAAAAAAAGAGAACAAAGAGCCATACTTGTGAAGAAAGAACTGGCGAGAGGGCGAGAGTGAGGGAGACATGAAAGAGAACTGGAAAGAAAACGTGGAAAGAAAATGAAAATGAGAATGAGAATGAACGGCAATTTCTAGTATACGCATTCTTCACCCAATTCACCCAATCAACGGATTTACGGCAATTTCTCTCACCCAAACATTGACCGTATATAGATTTGCCTTCTTACCATAAATGTTTTAAATCAAAGTAGGAAGCTTCGAATCTAAACCATATTCCAAGGCATGTTCTTTTGAAAAAAAAGAAAAGAAAAAGAAGTGGAGTAACATACTTCTCTCATGACGTTGCACACACTAAAGAACAAATTAAGAACTAATTTTCTAAACAACTTATTTTTCAATTCACCACCATCAAGACTTACAATCATTTTAAAAAAAGAGAACAAAGAGCTATACCTGTGGAGAGAGAACTGGAGAGAGGGCGAGAGTGAGGGAGACAGGCAAGAGAACTGAAAAGAAAACGTGGAAAGAAAATGAAAATGAGAATGAACGGCAATTACTAGTATAAACATTTTTCACCCAATTCACCCAGTCAACGGATTTACGGCAATTTCTCTTACCCAAACATTGACCATGTATAGATTTGCCTTCTTACCATAAATTTTAAAGTGCATTTATTGCCGTTTAAGTATATATAATGTCTGCCAATATATGGTTATTGCCGTTTTCAACTTTGCCTTACCGTATAGGAATAGGAATAGCAATTATTGCCGTGAGAGGCAATTAATTACTAGGGTCTTAGAATGGAAATGAATAAAAGGTGGAAATTTATGCAGAAAAATATGTTACAAATTCAACGGTGGAGAAAATTTATGCAGGCTACCACACCGTCGCGATTTGTATTATAGATGGTATAATTAACATATTTGTGTACTCCTTCTGTCCACAAATAATAGTTTAGTATTTTATTTTGGGTTAATTCTTTAATTAGTCCATTAAAAAAAGTTAATGTGTGAAAAATTGTACAATTATTATTTTGTCCTTCTAAAATTTTAATGGGTAAATAGTTAATCGATAAAAGTGGAAGATAATTTGAAAAAATAAAAGTTGATGTGAAATGTGTAATAATAATAGCTCCCTAATAAAAAAGAATAAAGTACTATAGTTTACGTGTCATCGAACACATATACGAATTTCATCAAAAAAAGTGATACTAAATATAGTACTCAAATGTGATCACATACTTTTGAGGGGAAAAAAAATCTCCCCTAGGTGTGCGACCCAATATTGGCGAAAGGTCCTGAAATCCTATAGTTGAAGCGGGGGTGGCACCACTCAATAGAAATCTAGTTACATGTTGTACGGAAAAATTCGAAAAAAAAAAATAGGCTGTAAGGTCATATAACTAGGCTTTGTCGTGGGTTTTTTATTTTTTTTAAAAAGAAATAAAGGCTTGCTTCAACTCTATTATGGTGTGCAAATACAAAACATATGAAATATATATATATATATATATATATATATATATATATATATATATAGTCATTTTCAAATGAGGAGGTCCTTATTTTAATTAAAATAAGGACCTCTCCATTTCTCCCATTTTCCGTTCGAATTACAATGATCCTGAGCCGCTCAATATGTTCAGAACGTGATTTTAAGAGTACCCGCGAGAAATCAACAAAAAAAAGACTGGAAAAGGCTTACATTCAAGCAGTTTTTATTTGAACCGTTCGATAAAAAATAAACAAAAACTGCTCGGATGAAGCCTTTCCGGTTATTTTTTTTTGCTGATTTCTCACAAGTACCTTTAAAATTACGTTTTGAATACATTGAGCGGCTTGGATCATCGAAATTCTATCGGAAAAGGAAGGTCCTTATTTTATTAAGTTAAAGTGGTCCTTAGGAGAAGAGAACTATATATATAAGTTCGTCTCCCGTAAGGACCACCTTATTTTAATAAAATGCGGATCTCCTATTTCCCGATCTAATTTTGATGATCCGAGCTGCTTAATGTGTTTAAAACGTGATTTTAAGAGTACTCGCGAGAAATAAAAAAAAAAAAAAGATCGAAAAGAGTTTCATCTGGGCAGTTTATATATATATATATATATATATATATACACACACACACGGACAGAACTCTAAATTGCAATTTTTACAATATTTGTGCAAAGTAGAGTCTTTTTGCCTAGTCGAACCACGTTAGATTATAAAAAAGATTATTTATTCGAATAGTTCACGAAAGATCTGGACTGAACTCTAAATTGCAATTTTTACAATATTTGTACAAAGTAGAGTTTTTTTGCCTAATCGAACCACGTTAGTTTATAAAAAAAATTATTTATTCGAATAGTTCAAGAAAAATTTAATGGCCAAATGGTTCACGCTCTGTTCCAATTAGTGGAAAAATTACAAATGTGGAAGTTGCCTAGGGGGAATCAAACTTCGCATCCTACCAGAACGATTGCAGGCTTGATCACTCTATCAGAGTGTGCTTTCTATCTACTTCTTTATATATTTATTATATTAAATAACCTTTGCCTACTGTAATTTCATTTTTTTTGGTATTCTTGAAACAGGGGTAGCACGTGCCACCTCTCCACTAGCTACCTTTGCCCCGGATTGAGTTAATTTTTCGCTGAAGGACCCTTGAAAAAATGTTTCATATTTAATGAACGATTAGTTTGTGTGGGACTTGGAGTGGGCCTCACATTACAATATGTGTACAATTATTGTGGACAATTGTTGTGTAGTTAGTCAGGATTCAATTGAAAAATATGAATTTTGCTGTGAGACATCCCAATTTTATAAATGGCGCAAACATGAAATTGCCATTGCAGCAATCCTTTGGGATCCAGCTATGATGGCCCAATCCTATTTGGGGGCATCTATGTTCCTATTTTTCTTCAATCAATTGGATCTCTCTTTCTTAAATCTCAACCATTGGTTAAATTCCTTTATAGTAAGTGTGATCATACATTGTGATAAATATGTGTGTACATTGTGGCTACATATTGTGGATAATATGATCTTAGTAAATGGTATATAAAGCCAGTTTGTATGGGTGGTAAGTAGTAAATTGGTAAGTAGTAAATTTTAAGCAGGAAAATCATAAAATCAACTTATTTTTTTTAATGATTTTGATCTAATAACTGAGATTTATTCATTTTTCAATCTAAAGGTACATATACTTATGGGGCATTCATGCCCCATATACATAAGGATTTGAAAATTTTTAAGGAAAAATTTCAAAATAGCACCTGATCTTTCGTACAAATCACATACAGGCACCTGACCTTTTAAAATTATCAAAAAAACACCTGACCTATTTAAAAACTCATCAATTTTACACCCGCCGTTAACTTCCCATCCAAAACAAACGGAAATGTTGAAAATGTGCATTTTGGCACGAATATTGGCAAAACAAGATTAAGGCTCATTTTGGTAAAACACAATATTATACTCATAAACAAGATTAAGGCTCGATTTGGCTTTAAAAGTCAATTAATAACTTAATTTTTGTGTTTATTTAAAAGAAAAAAAAACGCATTTGTTAGTTTGCATTAAGACGAATCAATAAGTCACAAAAATTACTTAACTTTTCAATCCAAATCCACCCTAAATAAGGAATCAAGCTTAATTTAGTAATTAAATACCCATAACTATGCAGCCAAATAAAATTACTCTGTATTAAACAAAGGAAAAAGGCAAAAACAAAAAATATAGAATAGTCAAGCTTAATTTAGTAATAAAATACCCATGACTTGTCACTTTTCACACCTACCCATTACTATTCTATGTTTTTTGTCAAGCTTAAAACTAACAAATGACCTTTTTTTCTTTTGAATAAAGATAAAAATTAAGTTATTAATTGACTTTGAAAGCCAAATCGAGCCTTAATCTTGTATATGAGTATAATATTGTGTTTGGCCAAAATGAGCCTTAATCTTATTTTGCCAATATTCATGCCAAAATGCACATTTTTAGCATTTCCGTTTGTTTTGGATGGGAAGTTAACGGCGGGTGTAAAATTGATGAGTTTTTAAATAGGTCAAGTATTTTTTTGATAATTTTAAAAGGTCAGGTGCCTGTGTGTGATTTGTGCGAAAGGTCAGGTGCCATTTTGAAATTTTCCCAATTTTTAACTTGATAACATGACATGTCATTTTCAAAATATTTTGTATCGTTTCTTAGAATGTAGGGGGCAGAACCAGAATTCTTGATTAAATAATATAAATTTGAATAGAATGACCTCAAAATTTTAGAAACTTCATTTGATAAGATATGACTTTTGATTTCAAGGAACCCGCGAAACTTTCCGTTATTTTTTTTAGCCCTGCTATTCTTAAGGAAGATTTACAGAGAATTACGCAAAAAAAAAAAAAAACGCGTTTGGGTCCATTTCGAGTTCCAAAAAATCTAGAAAAATATTCATAAAATTTTGAATGTTATTTTATGGGGCCCTGCAAGAAATTAACTCCAACGAACATCGGTAAGTATTACTTTTGAATTCATAGGGGCGTATTGAACAGTTTCGCTCTACGAATTCAAAAGTAATACTTACCTATGTCTGTTCGAACTGATTTTTTACAGGGACCCCATAAAATAATATTCAAAAATTTATGGATATTTTTCTTAATTTTTGTGGGACCCAAAATGGGCCCAAATGCATTTTTCTTTTTGTAGTTCCTTGCAAATCTTCATTGCGATTAGAATTTTCATTTTTTTTGGTTAAAAAACTTTTTTTGTTATCTTGAACATGATGCATGCATGACGGTCTCATTTTAGAATATTGTAAAAGATAGCTGCACATTTTCAAAAAAAAAAAAGATAGCTGCACAAAAAATTATGGGGGCGACTATTCGCAACCCTTTATTTTCTCTATTAGCCCCACTTCTTTCATTTACTCCATATAACTCATTAATTTCCCTTTATTTATTCCATATAACCCATTAATTTCCCCAAATCTTTCTATTATTCCCTCTCTCCTCCCTTTATTTTCAGCATTTCAGGTCCGAAAAAATGTAATGTTTTCAACATTTGAATACCGTAATATTTAAATAATTTCGACAGTTAGTTACCGAAATATTTATATATTTTCAGCAATCAATTACCAAAATATATATATAAGACTTTTCTAATTTTCAGTAATATTGTCAAATAAATTTTCGGTAACCTAATACTAAAGTATATACCAGAATTCAGCAGTTAATTACCAAATTATATATATTTTCAACAGTTATTTACCGAAATATATATTCGACAGTTTGTTACCGAAATTATTTTCGTCTAAAAATTTAGAAGGGCAACTTGGACATTTTGCATTGGGGGCTCATATTGTAATTCTTTGAAAAATTTTAATAGGCTAATGGAGAAAATAAGAGGTTGCGAATAGTCGACCCCAAAATTATTGGTAAAATTACACAAAGATCCCTCAATCTATATATTTTGAACACAGAAATCCCTTAATGTTTAAAATCGTTCATTTGGACCCCCTCATCTATATGAAATAAAAAATTTAGCTAACTCTGTTAACGAAATGAGAGAAAATAATGATTCTACCTCCTTAAAAATCGCTCACACTAGCCCCCTCATTTATAAAAAATTATACATTCTGACTCATTTTGACAATGAGAGAAAATTGGCTAACTCTGTTAATGGTTATAGATGATGGAGTGTTTTTGGTTTTTTTAAAGATTAAAGGGGTGTTCATAGGCCAAAATGTATAAATAAGGGGGTCTCCATAGAATCTTACTAGAATTATTTTAGAAACCACAAACGTTAATGTAGGCAACTGAAAGGTCTACGGAAAATTTATAAACGGTCTTTCTATTGTCAGCCCACTACAATAAGATAAAGAAAATACGTATTCTTGTGCATTTTTTTATACCTTTTAATACACATTTCACACACTTATTATTATCAGTCAATTGGGCTAATTTTATAATTTTCCATTTATAAATATAATCTCGATAACATGTCCGTGCTCAAACTAGGGGTGTCAAATGGGCGGATTTGAGCCAAATTGGGATAAGTTCATTAGTGGGTTGGGTCTTTAATGAGTCATTGACCCATTTAGACCCAATTAGTTATGAATCCAATTATCCATATCCAACCCAACCAATTTATTTGAAATCAAACTCGACCCACATATTAACCCGGCCAATTACATATATATTAAAATTTAAAATGACCAAAATACCCATGTACACTAAAATGACCATATTACCTTTATACATTTTAATGACCAAATTACCCTTGTATACTAAAATTACCATAATACCCCTAGAAAATCTCCCTCGATACTCGGCATAGATTTTCCCTTTGAAGTTAATGAGGTCACTGTAGTTCTTATCTCGGCCTTCAACGAACCGTATCCACCTTTCATCCCCCAGTCTCATAGCACTTAATTGGTCTCCACTCCATATAGGACTGTAAATGAGCTGGGCAGCTCACGAGTTCGGCTTGGTAATGGCTCGGTTTGAAGGATAAATAAGCGAACTCGAGCTTGATTTTGCGGCTCGTTTGATAAACGAGCCGAGCTCGAACCTAGCAAGGCTCGGCTCGGAAATGTAAAAATACACAAAAGTTTGGTTGGTTATTGACGAATTCGAGCTTGAGTTCGAGCTGAGCCGGCTCGTTTATTCCAGACTGAATACTAACGAGCCGAGTTAGAGCTTTGTACATGCTTGGCGAGCCGAGCTCGAGCCCATATTTTTCGGCTCGATTCGAACTCGAGTCGGGCTCAAGCCATACGAATTCTGATTGAGCCGAGCTCGAACATGGCAATATTGGATCCGGGGGCTCTGCTGTCCCTGTGGGTGCAGTATTCCCTGCCCAGACTCTTAAACCGCATCGTTTGCTTTAAAAAAAAAATTTCAACCATTAATTTACAATGGAGCAGAAACGTGATTATGAGAGTCCTAAAGACAAAATTTGATTATGTCTCTTTAGAATAATATGATCAGAATAATAAGATCTTCACACCCGTTCAAACGGATTAAAAATTGAAGCACTTAATTTTTTGAGACCATTTATATATTAAAAAATATAGTTAAAAAATTAAGTACTTCAATTTTTAATCCGTTTGAACGGATGTGAAGATCTTATTATTCTGATCATATTATTCTAAAGATACATAATCAAATTTTGTCTCTAGGGCTCTCATAATCACGTTTCTGCTCAATAGGATTGCAAATTGATGATTGAGATTTTTTTTTAAAGCAAACGATGCCGTTTAAGAGTCTGGGTGGGGGATACTACGCCCACATGGGCAGCAGAGCCCCCGGGTCCGCAATATTTGGTTCGACTTGGCTCGTTTACACTCCTAGCTCCGTATCACAACTAACATATTGTTCGAGTCCGATAATGGGAGAAGAACTGATTTGTAAACCAAATTAACGTTGTGTTGAGCGATGAAGGCTGGATTAAGGTCGTCTTGGTGATCAACTTCGTATTTTCTATACATAAACTCCACGATCGACAAACTTTGGAGATGCGAAACTGGGACAGATCCAGTATTCTCGGAAAATTTCCAGGTAGGAGTGTGATTATATCGGTTGATAGGGGATTTTTTTTTTTATGGGCTATATATGAATGACTTATTGGGTCATTTAAGTGGACCCATTAAGACCGAATTAATAAATGGGTTAGATGGGTTAGACCCATTCATTACAAGAAATTTGTTCAACACTAGCGCTTGCAAAAAGTGCTATAATAAGAGGTTTACAACAACGCTTTTTCTAACCGCTGCTAGAATGGAGATTTTCCAGCGCCCAAAACAAAAGCACTGGAATAGGTCAACCATTTCCCAACACCCAAGCAAAAAGCATTGGAATAGGCCCCCATTTACCAATGCCCATAAAAAGCATTGGAATAGGCCCCCCATTTCCCTGCGACCTAAGAAAAGCGCTGGAATAGATTCCAAAAAAGAAGAAGCAACTAATGGAACAATTTTTCTAATTATATTATATGTTATACATTTGCTAATAATCTTCAGTATGTTTATTTAGTGTATCTCAATAAGACAACTATTTTAACATTTGAGGTTGTTGATTTCGTTGTGCGTATTGTTTAAATCATTATCACAAAAAATTGACTTGATTAGGTTTAGAAAGCTCCTTGATTGGGACACAATTTATTTTTTAGATGATTGTTATCGTTTGATCAAATATGTAGCGATACCCAATCAATTACATTCTTGTTACAATTAATGAACTTTGTAATATGTAAAAGATAGACGGTTTAGATAAAAAAAAAAGACTCTGGTGGGGGTCAGGTATTGTGATCTAATACTTGAACGCCTCGAGATGCATAAAATATTGTCCGATCAGGTGGTCACCAATATCCGATGATCCCTGACTTTGGTGACAATCAATGAGACGTGAAATCCCAATAGTTCAGATTTTATTTTATTTTTGATCCGCTAACAGTTCAGATCGACAACTATAAAAGTTGAGTTGGTACTGACATTTAATTTTATATGTTCAATGTAATTATTAACAAACTAGTCTTGTGATGTACTTGAACATATGGGAGCCATTGACCGCGACACAATTACGACGATCCAAACGGTTGATTTTGTTTTTCTTGTTGATTATATTATTCTCATAAAAAAAAAATATCTCGATCGGGTTTACAAAGCTTCTTTATCAAGATACAATTTCATTAACATAATAGGTTTTTTTTCTGTCCGATCAAGTGTGTAGTGATACCCGATTAACTTCATTCTTTGTAGGAATAATGAACTCCGTAATATGTAAAAGATAGACAATTTAGATCAAAAAATAAAAACTCTAGAGTGAGTCGAGATGCATCTAACATTTTGCCTCAGTTGAAATAAATAATATTCCCATTAGATGCATTCTTCAGAATTGTGGTGGTAATGCTTGAAGAAGATCTTGTAAAATACAAATATAAAAACTACGAAAATAAAGCTTTTGATAAGTTATTAGAACAATAATAGGGCATAAAATATATTAAAAAAATCTCAATGGGAGCATAAACATATATTATATATAAAATATTATCAAATGCATAATGAAAATGACGTTTGGTGCAGTGGTTGGACTGTGTACGCGCGGGCTCTTGGTGATTGAAAGGTCGAGAGTTCAAAGCTCGACAGTTCCAGGAAATGGAGCACTTGTGCATTATGTTTTGATAAAAAAAAATCTATACCAGTGCTTGGCTGCAACCAAAGTGCCGGTAAAAACTATGTTATACTAACGCTTCCAAACGCTGGAAAAAAAAGGCTGGTAAACATAAATTTATACCAACGCCCAAAAAAAACGTTGGTATAGACTTATAGTAGTGCCTCTATGATCCAACGCATTGCCCAAGCGCTAGTATAGACCAAGTAGGTCTATAGCATCGTTTCCGTGAACCTTTACCAACACTTTTAAGAGCTGGCGTATCCTGACTTTCTTGTAGTGATTCTGACCCAATTAATAAATGGGCTGGGTTGAGTTTATTTTTGGGCAAATGACAACTAAGGACGTGTTTTGATAATTAATACTCGTCAATGATATTTTCAGCATTAACAAATGTTCTTAGCTTGTCATTGACGGGTATTTATTATCAAAATACGTCTTGGACTGTCATGTTTCCTTTATTTTTTAGAAGATGGATTTGGGTTTCTTAATGGATTTGTGTTCAATTTGCCACCTCTATTCAAAACCGACCATCAGTCCTCGGATGAAATGTTCCACTCCACTAGATTTGCTATAGCTCATGTCCCACTAGATTTGCTATAGCTCATGTCCCAGTCCCAGTCCCAGTCCCAGTCATCCGATCCACCGGGACTTTGTCACTTTGCTATAGCGTACACTGTGCGGGACGATGTGCTAGATTCATTGTATACTCGAGGCGATGTGCTAGTAGAGAAAGTCTTTTTAACGTCGAGCTGTGAATGGTTATTTACGGAGTTAATTGTGATCGTTCAAAAGTGTTTTGAACGTTCTAGATGATATTAAAACTTTTTAGGGAAAAAGTGTAACTCGTTTTCAAAAAAATTTCATTAAAATCCAAATTATTCAAAGTCGAAACTGATGGCCGAAATCGCACAGAACCGTGAATAAGTTTCTTTCTTACTAGTCACTGGTTGGTCCACTTAGATCGATGTTTAGGAATTGGCAGGGAGAATATCCTCAGGGACATCCTCTTTTTCAACCATAGAGATTATGCACTAGCATTAACTAGACAAAAGTTCAGATATGAGATTACGAGAACAAAAGTGTTACGTACAAAGAAATTTTATCCGGAAATCACGCAGAATGCACTATTTATAATCGGTCATAAATAGTGCATTCAGGGTGATTTCCGGATAAAATTTATTTGTACGTAGCAGCTCTCTTACGAGAACCCTTACATAAAAGTTGTCATTCAAGAGTTTAGTTGAAATATTTCTAGCTTGTTAGGGTTTTTCACAAATTAGGAAACGCCGGGAACGCAACGCATATTGGTTATTGAAATAATGGTTGGCTCGTCAGATTATATATAGATTATTAGGACCGTAACATGAGTGTAATTGAAATCCTTTATGTCAGAGTTTTCCAATGAGGAAAAGGGATATGGCCTTGTGCATATTGGCCAAACTAATAGCCTAGTCAATACGTTTTACAAATGAAATAAAGAGTGAGGAGATTAGTAAAACCACATCCCAGGCTAGCGTAGACAGAGCTACGATCTAGTTGTTGGGGGCGCCGTTCATTATATACTACAAAACTTAGACCAAGATCATAAACTATTTTTACAGTTTTCATGGCTGTCATTTGTAAAAACATTTAGTCCTGGCTAATGGTGCCTGGGACAGCTACATTTATATACTTTAACATATACAGCTAACAATTACAGTTCTACTATTTAACGATACGTCTGGCATAAACAGTAGAAGTCACTGTTTTCCTCAGACATACACCTAGTCGTCTATCAAAGTGAAAATCGACATTCCGTTCTGCATGTTAAGAAACTCATCAATTAGCTAGTGAAACAGAATCAGAAGCCGTACCTCTGGATATATAGTACAGTATATAATTAAGCAGGCACAGAATACAGAAAATTTGAATGCTACGATACTCAGTACTCTTTTTCGTTTCCTCTTTTTTGTTTGTATCTAGCCTTTTTTTTTTTATTTGGACAAAAGTGAGAGATACTGCATTGATAAAGTTCAACGGTACTTACACAACGGAATTCATTATAGATAACTTGGACAAAGCTAAACTAATTGTCTAACTGATACAAAACGAGAAAGAACGATGCGATTGATGTCTTTCATCCGCAGCTCAGGCATGGCCTAACGCACCTTCTGCTGAGCGGAAAATTCATATATCCCTATAGCAGTCTCAAAAAGGGATACATTGCTAACTAAGAAAAAAAGACAACAAGAACCCAGACGATCAGATGAACTTCGACCAGAAATGAGCACACCAATAAATTTCTATCAAACCACCAATAAATGCATATTAATCTTCTTGAGCCTGAACAGTAAACAAATCGCCCATATGCGAACTTTATTATTCTCATAAGGAGAGACAAAACTCAGACCTCTAGCTCAAACAATCGTGAATGAGCTTTTAGGTGCCAGTGTGTGAGGTCCCCTTTTTGTCGATGGATCCGAACCACGTTGGCCTGCTGTATACACTAACATCCTACCCTGACCAAAAAGACCAAAAAAGAATATGTAAAAGTTTTTAAACTTGCATCTTCCATGACTGTCCCTTTTTTGTTTCTATCGGCTTTTTCATGATGTCCCATTAGGAAAATCTATTAGGGCCCCATTCCCATGATGTCCCATGGATTGTTGAGGTTCTGCAAGCTGCTTTTTAAGTCCAAGTCTCAACCCCACCTGGCCCCCGTCCAAGTGTTAACCCACCTTGTCCCCCATGGTTCCTATATCTAAGATCAAGTCCAAGTCTTAACCCACCTTGTCCACCATGGATTCCTATATATAAGATCAAGTCCAAGTCTAAGATCCCATTTGTTTTGAGATTTTGAATTTGAATTTGTAGATAATGAGTGTAGATAAAGATAAAGTAATTAATGATTGAAAATAGGGGTAATGATTTGAAAGAGATAGAAAGAAAAATGAAAGTAATGATTAGAGAGAAATAGATTAGGATAATTATTAGAATCCAAATTCAAAACCCTTAACTGAACAAGGTCTAAGGGTCCAGCTGTAATGTCCCAAGGCAGTTTGGGGCATCTATGCTTACATTTTTTTTTCTAGATCCTTGGATCTTTCTCGATTAATTCCAGCAGTTGGATCCATGCCCTTCTCTCTCTAAGTATTGCCATAGTTTATAGTAAGTATTACCATATTTTATGATAAGTGTGACTATAAAATATAGTATGTATAGTCTTTATTTGTGATTAATGAAAGTAAATTTTTGGAGAAAATATTACAAAAATACTTTTATGTGTAATTTTGATCTAACGGCGCACAGTTAATCCACGAGTTTTTATCTAATGACTATGGCTCTAGCTGCCGCGTTGGGACGTGAAGAAAAATTCATATCGGAAAGGGACTTGCGGTACCTATGTCTCCAAAGTCTAAACCCACCTGGGACCCCCATGGATTCCTGTATCTGAATTCTGAAAGGGGCCGGGGCCTCGTACGTACGTCCATGCACTAGCAAAAGAAGCCATTATTAGTTAAGCTTCAGATCTCCACCGCCGCCACGAAGGAAGAATGGTAAGAGCAGCAAGGCCTGATCAAGTACTGTTCATTCATCGTCCGTCGCCCGCCGACATGCAGCTGCTGCCACCTTCAACATCAGTCATCATGAGGTTAGCATTCTCCATGCTAGTACTCATGATCAGTAAATAATTACAAGAAAGAAAAAAAAAAGAGTAATCTGATCAGTAACTTAACTTACTTCCATTTCTTTCAAAAATATTACATGCACGTACGCATGATGCAGAGAGGAATTACTACAACAATTTGGAGGAGGAGAACCTGGAGGATCAGGACCCCGGGATACTGCCATGGTCATCGTCGTCGTGGATACGATCGGCGGTAATAATTTTTTTGTTGGTTATGTTTCTTTCTTTCTTATGCACTTGGCATGCTTACTTTGAGTATTTGTTAGTAGACAGATATAAATCTAGCGCCTCATGTATATATCCATAGTCCTTTTCAGGTAAAGGCGTCCTCATTTTAAATAAAATGTAGACATATTTTTTTCTCATCTTTTCCGATCAAATTTCGATTATCCGAGCTACTTAATGTGTTCAGAACGTGATTTTAAGGTTACTTACAAGAATCGGCAAAAAAACGGAAAGAGCTTGATTTGAGCAGTTTTTATTTAAACTGTTCGATAAAATACAAACAAAAACTGCTCGGATCAAGTCTTTTCCGGTCTTATTTTCTTCTGATTTCTCACGGGTACCCTTAAAATCACGTTCTGAACATATTGAGTGGCTCGGATCATTGCAAATTGGTAGGGAAAGGGACGTCCTTAACTTAATAAGTTAAGGGCACTCTTATTGAAAGTTTTCTATGTTTATCCATACATATAGTACTTTTTTATGCACCGATTTGGATCCCCTGTCCATCTCTCTCTCACACACACACGTGTGCACGGACTGACAGGCTGATGAAGCCCATTCGTCTCTCTCCAATTCCCCTTGGTGACTATCGATCTTCTTTTCTGATTTTTGCTTCTCTATTGCTCTTTTTTACTACTACACAGTCCTTGGATTGTAATGTCAGGACTACTTCATGAATATTTGGCGATTGGGTTTAGCCGTTTAATTAGGTTTTCAAAATACTTCTCTGGAGGGAGAGGGAGAGGGATAGGATTATTGTGGGAGGGAGAGAAGAGGGCCGCCAGAGATTGAGATCTTCTCTGTTACTATTAAGTTTGCCTCCAACCATCTTCCAGTTCTCTAAATAAAGAATGGACACCTTTTGTATAAGCGTCATTGAACAAGGCTTACCAAAAAAAACGGAAACCTGTGTGTTTCAACTGAAAAAATACCAAACATTTGGCATTTGCTTTAATAAGAAAAAAAGGTGCCATCTTATTTATATATTTTTTATTGAGTTCTATCCGGGCTATTTTTGAAGATGTTTTCAAAATGGCAAAGTCTGATGCCCTCCATTTCTTTCCACTAACTCTTTTGCCACTGTGGTAATTGTAATAGTGCTATTATTGGAAAGGCAACAGAAAAGATTTCATCTGCGGAATGGCACGCTTTGGTCTTCGCCAAGCTCGGGTTGCTTCTGAACCTCATCCAGATAATGTATCAGAACCGGAGTGATTCTCCCTTCCAAACTCACCCTGCCACCATGGCCATTTCCTGTAGCAGCAATATGCATTTCTGGCTTCGCAGCAGCAATTCTACTCAATTCCAAAGCAGTGAAAGTGGAGGAGGAGGACAAGGAAGAGCAACAAACCACTGAGAAATATTTTCTCTACTGCCGTCGAATCCTCGACGTGCTTGTTCTGATCTCAGGTATCCATGTTATTAAAACCCCTTCGGTTTGGTCGGTTTTTAAGATATAATTTTCACATGGTACCAGTTATATGGGTTTTGCAATTCTGTGAATTGGAACTAACCATCAATTGCAATAACCTGAATCAATACATTGTGCGTCGAAGTAGTTCGATGCCATCGGTTTATCCCTCAAAATGCAGTAGTTATCCTATTGTACAAATACAACATTTTATTACATGGTTGAAAAAAGATGCAATGGTTCAGTTTTAATTGGTGTGCGAAATCTTAACTTTAAGCCCAAAACTGAATCCGAAATTTGATATTTTTAGTATTTCAAAACTGAACGCTGCTGAAAACTAATTTAAAAACCGATCAAAATTTTCTGCTTGGGTTTGATTGATTGATGCTATTCGTTTGGTTTGACTGTTTTGCTTTTTCGTCCCTGATTTTCAGGTGTTGTTACCCTATTCTGTCCTTGTGTCTATTTTCGTCCCAGATGGGCTCGGTTGGATTGTGTTTGTCTCATGTGCTAGCACCATCTCTGCTCTACTCGTTGGTTGGCGTTTCCTATTTCTACCCATTTTCAAAAGAACCAAATCCGGCCATGATGAATTGGGGCCCAGTAGGGTGTAGAATTGGGGCCCAACAGGGTGTAGTTCTCCATCTTCTCACATTTGTCACATTTTCATTGTCTGTAATCCTTATACATACATATATAGTAGCAAAAATATCCGTGATATACACGGGATGAACCAAGATAAAATGTTAGTAAGAGTTGTATTATTGTCAAATACTATAGCTTAAATAAGTGTATGACTTCCCTTTTTAACCATATCATGTGTGAAACATCACAATTAATATAGACCACTTAAAAGTGATGAGAATAAAGGTCTTATTGTAAACTTATATTGGCCTTATATATATGCTAATTGCAAATTTTTATAATTTTAAATACCGTTTCTTGCATTACGAAAAACACTATCACACCATGTGTGTCTCCTCCAATTAAATGAAATCTGAAGTGATGAGAATATAGGCTTATTGTAAACTTATTGGCCTTATATATATATGCTAATTGCAACCTCTTACAATAATTTTGAATATCGTATCTTGTATTACGAATACTGTCACACCAGTCACTATGTGTGTCTCCCTCCAAATAAAATCTGAAGTGGTGAGAATAGAGGCTTGTTGTAAACTTATTGGTCTTATGTGCTAATTGCAACCATTTTACAATTTTAAATACCAATTCTTGCATTACCAACACTATCACGTCAGTCATCATGCGTGTCTCCACCAAATGTAATATACCAAAGAAATAAGGAAGACCCAAATCACAATTCAATCAATTCTAGCCTGCCCCAAGGAGTTGCTCCAAGGACTTGTACTTTCATAAAAATAAACCGAGTGACTTATAAGCCAAAGCAATCCCCAGTTATCAACTATACAGTTACACAAAGCTAGCTAGTCCTGATCAACAACTTAGGGGGTAGCTTCCAAGAATAACACATAGCAATATAGATTGATTTATCCAAAAGTAGATTGACAATATGAATCGGATCAAACTAAAAAAAGAAAGAAAAAGATTGATTAACATATGGACTTTCTTGGAGATTCCACTCTCATCATGAAGTAAGAAGGCCGAAAACCGGAGATTGGCAGTGGAGTCCTATGGAGGGAATATTGAAAAACACGTACCTTTCCTTTGTCCTCCGGATAGATTTATCCCACCCTAGTTTGTCCCCAGACAACCTTCCCATATACGTATAATTCTTTTATCCAATTAATTAATTTATTTTCTCTCTTTCTTTTCCTTTGGTGTGTGAAGTTCAATTTCTTATGTTAATATTTTATAAAATCCTCCTCTTCCGTCGAGACATGGAAATCTCCACTCATTGTGTCATGTCATCTATCTAATAGTTATATATAAGAGGAGGGCTTAAAAAGGATCATACGCTAAGTTTAAAACAATAACCGATATAGCACAATATCTAGTAAGATCGGAGTCGAATTCACAAAGACCGGAGTCGAATTCACAAAGACGGTAATGCGTGCTGACTTAAAAATTTGGGTTGTTATAATTTAAATGGGCTCTTAGGTAGCCACCAATTGTAGTCGGTATTGAGATTTAACTAAACTTACGGAATTGTTTGCATGGTTATTACAAATAATTAAAAGGAATGTACGGTCGTAAGGTTCACAACACTCGCAATCGGCCCAAGGCAGTCTGGGGCATCTATGTTCACATTAAAATGAGAGTAAAGATTGAAGAGAAATAGGATAATGATTAGAACCCAAAATCCAAAATCCTTAACCGTACAAGGTCTAAGGGTCCGGTTGTAATGTCCCAAGGCAATCTGGGGCATCTATGCTCCCATTTTTTTCTAGACCCGTGGATCTTTCTCGATTAATTCCAGTAGTTGGATCCATGTCCTTCTCTCTCAAAGTATTGCCATAGTTTGTAGTAAGTATTACCATATTTTATGATAATTGTGACCATAAGACATAATATTTATAGTCTTTTTTCATGGTTAATAAAAGTACAATTTTTTGGAGAAAAAATTGCAAAAATACTTTTTATGTGTAATTTTGATCTAACGGCGTGCTGACATTCACGAATTTTTGATCTAATGACTATGGCTCTAGCTACCACGTTGGGGCATGAAGAAAAATTCAAGTCGGAAAGAGACTTGCGGTACCTATATCTCCAAAGTCTAAACCCACCTGGGACCCCCATGGATTCCTGTATCTGAATTCTGAAAGGGGCCGGGGGCTCGTACGTCCATGCACTAGCAAAAGAAGCCATTATCAGTTAAGCTTCAGATCTCCACCGCCGCCACGAAGGAAGAATGGTAAGAGTAGCAAGGCCTGATCAAGTACTGTTCATTCATCGTCGTCGCCTGCAACATGCTGCTGCTGCCACCTTCAACATCGTCATCATGAGGTTAGCATTCTCCAGCTAGTACTCATGATCAGTAAATAATTACATGAAAAAAAAAAAAAGTAATCTGATCAGTAACTTAACTTACTTCCATTTGTTTCAAAAATATTACATGCACGTACGCATGATGGAGAGAGGAATTACTACAACAATTTGGAGGAGGAGAACCGGAGGATCAGGACGCCGGGATACGCCATGGGCATCGTCGTCGTGGATACGATCGGCAGTAATTTTTTTTTGTTGGTTATGTTTCTTTCTTTCTTATGCACTTGGCATGCTTACTTTACGTTTATTTGTTAGTAGGCAGATATAAATCTAGCGCGCGCTGTTTATCCATATAGGAGTATATACTTTTGTATGCACTGATTTGGATCCTCTGCCCATCTCTCTCTCTCTCTCTCTCTCTCTCTCTCTCTCTCTCTCCCACACACACACACTTGTACACGACTGACAGGCTTATGAAGCCCATTCCGTCTCTCTACAATTCCCCTTGGTGACTATCTTCTTTTCTGATTTTTGATTTCTGCTTCTCTATTTCTCTTTTCTACTACGCAGTCCTTGGATTGTAATGTCAGGACTACTTCAGGAATATTTGGCGATTGGGTTTTAGCCGTTTAATTAGGTTTTCAAAATACTTCTCTGGAGGGAGAGGGATAGGGTTATGGTGGGAGGGAGGGAGGAAGGGAGAGGGTCGCCAGAGATTGAGATCTTTTATTACTAATAAGTTTGCCTCCAACCATCTTCCAGTTCTCTAAATAAAGAGTGGACACCTCATTAAAACAGAGAATTCAACAGATGAGACGAGGCCAGTGTGTAATTAGTTCACATACCCTTTTGACAGCGTCGTTGAACAAGGCTTACCAAAAAAACGGAAAGCTGCGTGTTTCAACTGGAAAAACACCAAACAATTTTTTTTAAAAGTGCCATTTTATTTATATTTTTTCATTGAGCTCTATCCGGAGCTATTTTTGGGATGTTTTTAAAATAGCACAGTCTGATACTCTGATGTTCTCCATTTCTTTCCACTCACACTTTTGCCACTGTGGTAATCGTAATAGTGCTATTATTGGAAAGGCAACATAAAGGATTTCATTTGCAAAATTGCATGCTTTGGTCTTCGCCAAGCTCGGGTTGCTTCTGGACCTCATCCAGATAATGTATTAGAACCGGAGTGATTCTCCCTCCCAAACTCACCCTGCCACCATGGTCATTTCCCTCACAGCACTATGCATCTCTGGTTTTGCAGCAGCAGCTCTACTCAATTCCAAAGAAGTGAAATAGGAGGAGGAGGAGGAGCAACAAACCACTGGGCATTTTCTCTACTGTCGTTGAATCCTCGACATGTTTGTCCTGATCTCAGGTATCCGTGTAATTAAACCCCTTCGGTTAATTTGGTTGATTTTTAAGATATAATTTCACGTTGTACCAATTATATTGGTTTTGCATTCTATGAGTCGGAACTAACCATCAATTGTAATAACCGAATCAATTCATTGTGCGTTGAAGTAGTTCGATGCCATCGGTTTAGGCCTCAAAATGCAGTAGTTGTCCAGTTGTACAAATACAACATTTTATTACATGGTTGAAAAAAATGCAATGGTTCGGTTTTAATTGGTGTGCGAAACTTAACTTTAAGCCCAAAATTGAACCGAAATTAAGTTGATATGTTAAGTATTTCAAAACCGAACGTGCCGAAACTATTTAAAAACCGATCGAAATTGTCCGCGTGGGTTTGATTAATTAATCGATGCTATCCGTTTGGTTTGACGGTTTTGCCTTTTCTTCCCTGATTTTCAGGTGTTATTACCCTGTCCTATCTTGTGTCCGTCTTCGTACCAAATGGGCTCGGTCGGATTGTATTTGTCTCATGTGCTAGCACCATCTCTGCTCCACTTGTTGGTTGGTGTTTTCTGCTTCTACCCATTTTCGGAAGAACCCAATTCGGCCATGGTGAATTGGGGTCCAACAAGGTGTAGTTCTCCATCTTATCACATTTGTCACATTTCCACTGTCTATAATCCTTATACATACATATATAGTAGCAAAAATATCCGTGCTATACACGGGATGAACCAAGATAAAATGTTAGCAAGAGCTGTATTATGGTCGAATACTACAGCTTAAATAAATAGAGAGTTTATAACAACACGATTGGTACAATACATGAAACTTGGTCAACGAAAGTGTTCATGAAAAGAAATAAATGGTCCAGATAATTTTGAACTGGACCATTCATTTTCTTTTATGGACTAAGTTTCATGTATCCAATCATTTTTGTTGTAACAAAAGAGAAAATCATACAAGATATATACAAAGGCATAACCTCGGAAGAAAACAACAAACCAATCGAGGAATTAATACAACAAGGGCTCATTTTGGCTAATAAATGAGAGGAACAAATAATTCAAGATAATTTTACTAGCTTGAATCTAACATATGCGAATTATTTTTTGAATAAAGTTAGGAAAGAATAAGCCAAGTGACTTATTAGCAAAACCGATCCCCAATTATCAATGACTAAACAATTACACAGAGCTAGTCCTGATTACACAGAGCTAGTCCTGATCAATAACTTACGGCCCGTTTGTCTGATAAATAATGTTTTTGATAGACAAAGAAGAAGGGTGGATAAGAAGTGAATATATAATATATTATATAAGGGGCGTGTGTGTTTAAGACGGTCCTCATACCCCTCCTAGTACCACCTCCGTTTATCCATCTGTTGAGGGTTGTATGTAGTGCTAAAATCAAGCTTCGTATTGGCCAGCTGCCACATACAGCGCCAAAAATGACCAATGAATCGTGTATCAATCCCTCTTAGAAACAATAGAAGTAGGCAGCCCATGCAAACAATAAACCTTTGTGAAATACAGCTGCACAATAACGGCATCAATAGCCTTTTATACAGAATAAAACATGTCACCTTCGAAAAGCGATCCACAAACACATAAATAGAATCGTTACCATGCTGGGTATGCAGTAAACCACGAACAAAATCCATATATACTGACATCCGACTAAGGTTGCGAAGGAACTTACAACGATATGTATAATCCTGCATTAGTGGGAACACCCTTTGACACTTGACTGCACGAATCGGAATACCTCGCATCACAGAGTAGGCAAAAAATGAGAGTCTGCCACCAGCGCTAGGGTTTTATCTCGCCCTACATGCCCCTCGCTTTTGCAACTCAGTGATAATTTTAAGGCGCAAACTTGATTCAGGAATACACAATTGAATTTTTTTGAACAAGAAACCCTCATGGACATGAAACAGTGAAACACCCTCCCATATCATTCAATATACTGAAAAAATGGATCAGTGGCTAGCAATTCACGAGAAGAACCAAAACCAAGTACCTTTAATGTTCATAAGTGTAGGTGAGGAAGAACGACGACTAAGCACGTTTGCCACCCAGTTCAAAACTCCAGACTTGTGCTTGATTGCAAAAGAAAACAGTACGACATAGGCAGAACTTGTCTTAGCTATTGAGATGCTTTAGGGCTTCATGATCAGAATACAAGACAAAGTCGCTATGAATAAAGTAGTGATAGCAATGTTCAAGGCTTGCACCACCGCATAGAACTCCACACCACATGTACTGTAATTCATCCTCACACAATTACGCTTCTCACTGAAATAAGCAATAGGCTTGTAATTTTGGCGAAGGACAGCCCCAATCCCAACTTTAGACGCATCCAATGTAGCTCAAACGGCTGTGAGAAGTTTGGAAGAATCACGAAAGGAGCGGTGGTGAGCTTTTGGTTGATCAAAACGGAATGCCTATGTTGCCTCTTCTGACCATGTAAATGTTGGGATTCCACCCAAGTGGGGTGGTGTGCATGAAGCACAGAATCACTTTCTACCTTATTTCCTTACGAGTATTAGAATTTTCTTTTTGCCTATATATTGATGTATATGAGAGCAGAGATGTGTGTGACTGAAACAATGTGAGGGAGAGGGTGAGGTCGAGTGGGTGAGCTGGTGTGGCTCACCGGAGCGGTGGAGAGCCGGTTATGGCTCTCTCAGAGAGGTTTTTTCATATTGTATTATTGTGTAAATAATATTAAGGAAGTTTTTTCTTATATCGTTGTGTTATTGAGTGATTCTGGATCTTAACAGTAAACTACCCCCTTTCATACACTACGTTATTTTTTTTCGAACGGCGATTTTTTTTTATTAACCTTTGAAGGAGTACAAAGATTCATAAACTATGTTATTGGTGCCATGACTATGCTGACGTGTGGAATAAAACGGTGGAAAAACAAAGCCACCCTATGGGAATTGTGAATTTCGAACAGGGTCTTAGGTTGAGGCCATTGCTTGATCGCCTCCACATTAGACTCATCCATTGCTATGCCATCTTTTGACACAATATACCCAAAGAATAGAACCGAATCTGACATGAACACACTTTTTTAGATGCCAAATGATGCAACGAAAAAAAGGAACAAAAACAATATGCAATAAGGACAATCTCAAACGACACAAATTTAGAAAATTATCTATAGGTCTAGAAAATCAAGATTTAATTCTCATTAAAGATGAACACAATTTTTATTTACCTCTAAGGATAAGCTCCTATGAAAATTAATTTTTTACCCTTAACTAAATATATGGCAAAGTACGGATTACCTCCTTATAGTTTGGTCGTTTTGCAAAAAATCTCCCTGTGTTTTACAAATGACCAGCTTACTTTCCTATGGTTTTGGAGTAAAGTGCAACTATTACATATTCGTCCAAAGTAACGGTGTGTGACACCTCCTTATAGTTTTGGAGTAAAGTGCAACCGTTACATATTCCGTCCAAAGTAACAGTGCGTGTGTCACACGCACCATTACTGCGTGTATGGTATGAAAAATTGTACTTCAATCCAAAAGTAGTATGATAATAAGACGATAATACCCTTCATTCATCTTCTCCCCCAAATCACTCGGAAGACACAAAAGAAAATTGAAATAAACGTATACATAGAAAATGGAAACCCAGCAGGATTTCTTCTTCCCTCGATTGGTTCTCTCTCCCCTCTCTGTAATCTCTCTCCCTCTCTAATCTCTCTGTCTCTAATCTCTCTTTCTTTCCACTGTGCATTTATACAACATATAAACGTATACATAGATCTATACACGCACAGTAGTACAGTACTCGTCGGGCAGCCATGGCTGTCCGCGAGTTGGGCCTCCGGCCGCCGTCCAAGCCCTCTCTTTGCTCTCTACCAAAATCTCTCTCTAAGTCTTTCTCTCTCCTCCCCGCTCCGTGATTTTGCCACGGCGATGGCCGCCGGTCGGACCCCGTCTCCGAGAATGAGAAACCCAGTTACCGTATGCTTGGTGTTGTTTTGTGGAAAACTTTTGTCTGGCAAATGAAATCCACTTGTACAAGATGGATTTAAGTTCTATTTTGCATTTTGGTTTATGAAAACACGAACGGACATTTTTCCTTTGCCAATTTCACTTGTACTAAAAAACATCATCTGAATGGGAACTGTGTACACCCGTTTTTGACACCCAGTCCTTGACCAGTATTGAATGTTCATTTAGTTGAAATTGAATTAAATTGGGTCATGAATTGAAGAGCTATTGGACCAAAATTAACGGACCAAGGACAAATTGAGTGGGCCCAATTAGTTTCGGTTTGAATTGAGTTTGGGTTTGAAAGTTTTGGGCCTATTTGCAAGAAGAATTTGGTTGACCCCTGACTTGTTTAGGCTTGTTAAATATTAGTACGGGCTGAATTTGTTATTAGGCCACTTAATTTAATCCAGTGGCCCATAATCCGAGAGGCCTAAGGCCGTGGTAATTGTTTGAAGCATTCTAGAAGATATCCATGATTATAGGAGCACGAATGGCAAGGAGTAATCGCCACATGGCCATTTGACTCGTTCAAAATGGCCCATTACTTGTCTAACTGCTCGCGCAAAGCACATGAGGGTGGTCCATTATGCTTTTAACCGTCCATGATCTAGGATTAACCTATGGGTAAATATGGATTACCCCTAATAACTACCCACTAGTCCACGACATGCTGTTACATGGGACGCTTGGCACGAGAGGAGCAAGGCGGGAAAATCCTTTGCATAGGTGCTTTGCCTATAAATACTAGAAGTCAAGAGAAAAAAAGGGTTTCCACACCAATCAAGCTCAACGCTTAAAATCAAAACCTTTTCAACGAAGCAACTATCTCTATTTTCTCACCCTTACTCAATTACTTCACCAAGTAATTCGGGTTTCTATCTCTCTTATACCCCGACTTTATTATTACGAAACATAATAAAGTTATTCATATCTCTCTTCATCCCTTACTTTATAATTACGATATAGTAAAGTAATTCTACGTTGTTACTTTCTTTCCTACACGGTTAAGAAATTATTAAGTCCTCGCAGGAAGAGGCAAAACCACGGACCTTCACTACAATCCAGCCCTTAGGTTGCAGCATTATCGCTCTCTCAGATCTAGAAGTCAGAACAGGGACGCTCAGCCCTTTACGTTAGACGCAACAAGTCTTAGCACGCCCGCTCAGTCCTTGAGCCATTTCGGAGCCGAACAAGAACAAATGGCAAAGTTAAACCAGTGGTATTGGGAAGCTTTGTTTTGGTAAATCAAACCCACAGTTATTGCTTTGGAATTGAACAAGTAGTTTGCCCGAATTTTCGGTGGAGAATTGCTAGAAACTACCCAGGCTATTTTCTGGGTTTCTCTAAGTTTGCAAATGAGATTTGAGTGTTGAACAGAAAACCCAAGTTGAGGAAGGTATTTGGAATTTACCCAATACCGTAATTTTTTGACAAAATTGAACTACTCCACCATTTTAATTCAATTGGATCTAAAAATAATTGTCAATTCATGTTCAAGTGTGCATGTGTGTGTATGATATACGGTGTATTTAGAGAGAGAGAGAGAGAGAGAGAGAGAGAGAGACGAAAGCTGTAAAGGGAGATAACTAACGTGCACAAAAAAGGCTACAAGGGCATTAAAGTAAATTGATGTTTTCCGTTGACAGTGTTAGAGTGGCCAAAAAAGTCCAAAACTATAGAGAGGCAAACTGGTTATTTATAAAATACAGGGAGGTCATTTGCAAAATGACCAAACCAGAGGGTGGTAATCCGTATTTTACCCCTAAATATAACTTCGCACTTTATTATCTTTTCAAAATTTTCATCACCCCATCCCACCTCCACCCCACAACCACTTTCAACCGGTGACTTTTTTCGGCAAATTTTCATTGAATTTCAAATTTCACAAATTTTTGCTAGATTTCAAATTTCACTAGGTGTAGATTTTACCTAATGAATTTCACTAACTATTGAAATCGTGATTTTTACTTGCTTCGAGCTCATGAATTTTTTGAGTGATTTTTCACTAGCTTTCAAACTTGTGAATTTCACTAGATTTAAAAACATAATGACTTTTTCGTTTCGCAGCAAGAGGTACTGAATATCCAGATCCATATCCTTGAAAAAACTCAATGACTCGATGAAATAAAGATTTGTTCTTTTGTCTGACGCTCATATTTCCTTGCTCACAGGAAAACAAACACACACACGTAGTGTAACGACCCGGATTTTTTGCTCTATTTTTTTTCGATAAAGAAATTATTTTTAATCAAATAATCTATAACAATCGATTAATTATTTAAAAAGTGTTATTGATTAATTCTTTTCTTTAATAGATATATACAAATATAATTATCTTAATTATCTTAGTTTTATTTATTTTATTTACATGCATACTCCTTCCGTCTCTCCGTCTCCTACTCAGTCTCTACTTCCTCTCTAACCCTAAAACCAAGCCAAATTCGTCCATTCCAAATCCCATGAATCCAACCCCATTAAATTCACTATTATCTTCTTCCACCGAAATTCTCCTATAAATACCCCACCCCCATTGACCACGAAAATAACACAATATTTTCCACGCCCCACCAGTCCAGAAAAGAAGAGAAAAACAGAGAGAAACCCAAATCTCAATCCATGGAGTTTTTAGAGAGAGAAAGAAAGAGAGAGAAAAGTGGGTTTCGTACCAAGACCCAACCGAAACTCAATCCGACCATTCCAATCTCTTCCTACGAATCCTAGCATCACAAAACGTCGTCCAATTCGGTTTCAAAGTCTCCCGATCAAAAGAATTCGAAGTCTTCTTCTCAAAAATTCAAGATTCTTTTTTTTTAAATCAATTCGATCCGATTAAAGGTACTATAATCCTATCCAACCTCTTCTCTAAGTATATTAAGTGTTTATATGCTTAACTCTATGTCCCGAACGAAAAAAATATAGTTAATCGCGCGTTTTCTGCCGTATTTATCGAATTGATATTATTTTTCAGCCCGACATTTTATTTGTAATTATTTACGAAGAAGATCACCCTTCTGATATTTATTTTACAATCCTTTTGATATTAATATTTTTAAAAACTACTGATATGATATTATTTTATTACAGTATAATATCAACTTAGTATAAAACGTATTAATTATATCAGTTTAATTTATCTGGTAAATTGAGTTGGTTTTAAATGTTTCGAAATAACTTTGCAACCTTTCAAACCTTATTTTTGACGCCCGGACTATTTTTCCTAGACTTTTCACACCTGAAAGATCATAACTTGTTAAGATCATATTTTTTTATTTAATTATCTATTTATTAAATTATTTATTAGTTATCTATCAAAGTTTACAAATGAAAAATATTTGCGACCTTCCAAACAATGCTTTAACACCTAAACTAATTTTTTCTAGACTTCTTACATCTCAAAGATGATATCTTGTTAAATTAATATTTTTTTAATTTAATTTACTATTTATTATTATTCCTATAGCGTATCAAATCAAAAATTCTTTACGATCTTATAAACCTTATTATAAATGCTTAAATAATTTTATTTAGACTCTCTATATTCTAAAGATTAAATTTTGTTAACCGTAACATATTTTAAATTTATAAATTATTTATTATCTATTTACTTCACTTTCGGCCACTCTATTTAACGTCTTTATTTAAAATAATTCTGCGACCTTCCGAACCCAACTTTTGATACTCAACTGGTTGCATAGGACCTCTCGGACTCTTAATCAGATCACGTTAATTATTTTAATATTTTTATGTATTTAATTAGTTTTTAATTAATCTAATTACTTAGAAATAAATAATGAGAGCCTAGAAAAATATTCTTTTAAATTCTTTTAAAAAGCTCTTACTCTTATTATCATCTTGGCCATACGAGACTAAGGGCAACGGCCCATCCATAAAAAGTTGCGTGATTTCATTATTTATTAATTGTTTAATTATTATTGATTAATTGCATATTGTGCCGATACTGGATTTAAATGCTAGATTGAATCCTAGAGACATGGGGAGGTATTGCGAAATAGAATTCATCTAGACGATGCTAGATAATGGATAAACTGGAAAGTTTTTATTTTTAGATTGCCTGCAGGCGGATTTTGGTGATTGTAATGAGATTTATTGATGAAAATAAAACTGGCGGGTGTCCAGTGATAAAAACACCAGTGATAATGAAAATAAAACTGGCGGGTGTCCAGTGATAAAAACACCAGTGATAAAAACACCAGTGATGAATTGATGAAAATAAAACTGGCGGGTGTCCAGTGATAAAAACACCAGTGATAATGAAAATGAAACTGGCGGGTGTCCAGTGATAAAAACACCAGTGATAAATTGATGAAAATAAAACTGGTGGGTGTCCAGTGATAAAAACACCAGTGATAAATTGATGAAAATAAAACTGGCGGGTGTCCAGTGATAAAAACACCAATGATAAATTGTGTGATGAAAATGAAACTGGCGGGTGTCCAGTGATAAATACACCTGTGATAAATTATGTGATATGATGAAAATGAAACTGGCGGGGTGTCCAGTGATAAATTGATAAGACTGACGGGTGTCCAGTGATGAATTAATAAACTGGCGGGAGTCCAGTGGTGATTGTGATATGGTTTGTGAAGTGGTACATAAGATAAGCGAACCCTAGTCGCGATTCAAGCATGATAAGCTTTTCTCTTGTTGTAGTTATTGGGATGCATACTCGGTACATAACTTAGGTATATCTGCGACAGTAAAGAGAGGTGATCTCATGGGACCGAGCATGGCTAGCGGTTAGGGAGGAAAGATTCCACGGAAGAGATCTTAGATTACACGTCAAGTTAATGGATAGTAAATAACTGGTTTATGTGGAACAAATTCTGTCTTACTTTTTCGCACTACTATTATCCTGCTGCTTGCTAACTGTAAAGTAAGATGGGTAGTTGTGTTGGATTATTTTACTGGGTGATTTATCACTCACGGATACGTCTGTATCCTGACAAATCGTTTGCTTCGGCGATCAATTTGCTAGTGGGCGCAGGATTCAATGGAGAGAATTCAAAGATGTTGCAGTTCAACACGGAAAGAATATCAGGAACGAAGATCGAGTGTGCTTCGAATTTGTATCAAGTCTAGAGTCAGCTCTGAAATTAATGTATTTTGAATTAGTAAATTTATCTTGTGATTGTAATAGTTAAATTTTATTTTAAAAAATTATATTTATTTAGCAAATTTTCTTAAGATTTTATTTTATATTGCTTCCGAAAAGTCGGGGCGTTACACGTAGAGCTACTCCTAAGAAGTGGTTTAACAATGAACGGCGTCGTAGAGAAAAGCTTGGACTCACAGCTGTAGCATGCTTGCATCGAAGGAATGGTCTTGATGCCATGGTTAAACTCCAAGGTCTTCTACTTCCCACAAGGCCACGCCCAACACACCCTGATCGCTGTCGTTTTCCTTGAAATTGGGGGAACATATTTGAGAGTATGTGGATTGTGCTCGTTTGGAGGTAGATTAGATCGGCGGCGGCTAGGGCTCGTTTGAAGGGAGATTCGACCAACGTTAGCAGCCAGCAGAGAGTGAGAGTGTTTGTGCGACAGAGAGGAACAAAATTCAATCGAGGAACTTAGGGTTTTTGGCCTTTGCTCGATTGAGGTGGGTGGGTAAATGGGCGTCGAGGTTGGGAGTAACCGCTTCAGGTGTATTTCGGGTAAAAACAGTAGCTGGATACTAAGCGGTGTTATTTTGGTTTGGGGCTGGAGCACGCGGGAAGAAGGTCCATGAAACTGCACCGGCCCATAAATTGCCCGTAAGCTTACAAGCGATACTTATTGCCTTATTGGATCAAAGAAACCCGAGACCAATAACTAAAAGTACGAATAAAGTTGTTACAAACGTGGTAGTTATGTCGAGGTCCATCATGTCATCCTCCTCTACCACTACTTAAGTGGAGAATTTTTTTTCTACCAAGCAAGTGATCACATTTGAGTATTATATTTAGATATCACTTTTTGGATGAAATTCAAATAATGTGTCAAATGACGCTTAAACTATAGTACTCTTTGTTTTTTTTTTTAATTGTCCAATTTTGTATTAATTTATTAAGAAGTCATCATTATTACATATTTCACATCCAATCTCATTTTTACTTTTCAAAATTATCATCCACTTTTACCCATTAACTATTTACCCATTCAATCTTTAAAAGGACAAAACAATAATTGTACAATTTTTCACTCATTAATTTTTCAAAAGAAACACTAATTAAAGAACAACCCAAAATAAAATTCTGAACTATGATTTAATTGGGGACGGAGGAAGTACACGAAAATGTTAATTATACCATCAATATTTTCAAAACACAAGCTAACTCTTTCCCTCATCTAGAGATTAACCAAGAAACATAATCTTTTGTTTACGGAAATCCAAGAATAACTTCTTCTTTTTAACATCCCAAGAATAACTTTCTGGTTTGTCATATAGATTAGTAAACAAAATAGAAATAATTAATACTTTATTTTTTTAGGACCTTTATTTAATTTTCCGTCTAAAGAGAAAGAGTAGATTTAAGGGAAAATTTTAAAATGGCACTTGAATTTTGAACTCAATATTCCATAACCTCCAAAACTAAAGTTTATTTCAATTAAATATCTATACTTAAAAAAATCCCTAATTTAGGCACCCACCGTTACATTCCGTCTGTTCTGTCCGCAAAAGTGCTAACGTGGTATCTTTTACCCTTTTACTGCCCTTTCGGCACACAGCAGTGGTCCCAAATTTTTTGGAGAATCAGAGTCCTTTCCCGATCCAAAAAAAGCTCTTTCTTTTCTCCCACCCGTCTCCGCCCATCCTCTCCCCCCTCCCCTCCCCGCCCCTCACCCTCTTCCACGCCCATTTCTCCAATGTCCTCTGCTCATTTTCTATGCCATCTTAGCCTCGCTGCTCATTTTCTCAAAATAATCCACAGGTTGACAAATAGCTGCCATGAAAATAAAAAAAAACCTTCACTTTTCAGATTGAACAGTTTAGGGTTAGAAATGAAGCTTTTCAGATTTAGGGATCGATCCCCAAATTGTTTACTATGAATTTGCATATCTAGCAATAGATCCCAAACTGGTAAATAGGTTTTTAGATTTACCCGGTGGGTGTAAATACATATACCTATACATGTATAGCGAGAGGGAGAGGGAGTCCAACAAACCTGGTGGAGGAGAGGTTGGGATATTGCGCATGACGGCTGTGTCAATGGTTCAAGTAGAAGGAGAGATGGGAGAATCATGGGTTTCTAGCGTAGTAGATGGGACAGACCTAGCGTGAAAAGGGATAAACGGATTGTCGGCCAGTATTACGTGTAAACGATTATACCAGATGACGCCGGAGAAGATGATAGGGACGACGCCGAGGAAGAGGCCAGGAGTCGCCGGAGAAGCGAGGATGAGTTAACGGGTAATGGGCCAGTTAACGGGGCTGATTGTCTAAACTTTTTGGAGCTGTCCTTGTGTGCCAAAGGGCCAGTTAACGGAGAAAAAATGTCATATCAGCACTTTTGTGGACAAAATACAGGAATGTAATGGTCAAGGATGGAATCAGGGGGGTCTAGTGGCGGCGACCGCCACGACAAGAATTTTAAAAAATGCAATTATTATATGTAAAAAAAAAATTATGCCCAACTTATATAGTTTCGCTACTATTAAATTTTTTTAGTATACATTTTGCCACTGCTAGGATAAAATCCTGGTTCCGCCCTTGGTAATGGTACGTGCTTAAATTAGAGAATTTTTTAAGTATAGATGTTTAATTTAAATAAATTCTAGATTAGGCGTTTATGGAACATTGGGTCCAAAGTTTAGGTGTCATTTTGAATATTTTCAATTTAAAGAAGCCCAATTAAAAGTCTGATGCAAAAACCCTCAAGCGCCAAAGAACCCTCCATATGTTCCTAACTCTCTCTCTCCACCCAACCGCATTCTTCTCTCTCTAACAAATACTCCATCTATACGCGTTTCGAAGTCAATAACGATTCTCTATGGTCCACGTACTCTTCGCGACGATTAATCAGTAGGGTTTTGAGTCAAGTGGTGCAATGGGAAGCAGGTCATTGGAGGGGATGGAGGTGCAGTGACTCCGTCAAGCGGCTCTCTAACTCTCTGTCCCGTCCTCTTCACCGTATTCTACAGCCGCTGCCGCCATTGGCGCTTTGGCTTTGCCGCCGCAACCATATTCTGCTCCGGCTACCAGGGATGCCGCTTCTTGCTCAATCGTTAAGACCCTCCCACCTATCTTTTGGTACTCTCTCACACTCTTGCTCGCACGCACACAAAAAAGGAATTTTTTTTTGTCATTATATATCCAATTGGAATTTCGAAGCAACTACAGCAATGTGCCACACGGCCCACACCCGTAGCCGAAAGCCAAAATTTGGCTATTGAACACTAAAAATTACAGCTCCAAATAGGTGCGGAGCAAGGATTTTTGATACATGGGTTTGAAAACTAGAACAATAGCACTTTAGGACAAATTACGAGCTCTATTGTGGGGTCAAAATTGTGAATTTTGGATAGTGGTGATAGGTGAGCGAAACGAGCCAAGCAGGTACTTGATGAAGCTTGGTTTGAAACTTAACAAGCTTTAAATATATATTCGAGTTTAGTTTGTTTATGAGACAAGCTGATCCCAAATGAGCTTTAATCAAGTCAAATGAGTCAAGTAATATTTTGTTTAAGTTTAGTTTGAAGTCTTAACGAGTTTCAAAAAAATGCTCAAGCTTGGTTTGTTTGTCTTGAATAAGCTTTTAACGAATGGACATGAGCTCAAACTCTATGTAGGTTGATTCGTTTAGCGGCCCTAATTTTGGGTGCAGAATACAATAGTTCTATTGAGAAATCAAAGGTAGTGGAGGTTAAGTGACCCCACTCTTCTCTTAGTGGCAATTATTTGACAAATTTAGGCAGAATCGTTTGCTTTGCTGTTTTGGGTGGCATTTTGAACTGGTAAGCTAAGAAAATGGATTTGGCTTTGCAAAATGAGCATGAATGAAGCTTTGTTTTCCTCTCTTTCTTTTTTGTTTATTTTCTAGATATTGTGCTAGTTGCTTGTTTAGAAGATTGGTTGAGTCTAGTGGTTTTAGCCAACCGTTCAAACTGTCCACGACATTTGTGACTGTTGTTGTTTACGGTTGCATTTCTTTTCCAGCTACTTAATTTCATTCCTTATGTGAGCTGCTCACGCTGATTTTCAGAGTCAAAGGAAAATCAAACAACCACCTGCCATTACTTCCCTACTATATATAAAGAGTGAGTTAAGATTAGAGCATCCGCATCTCTCTCTCCTCCCTCTTCTATTGTTAGCCTCTTCGGTCCCTTTGGGACAGCAGAGTCCCCCCAATCCAAAAAATTTTAAATTGCACTTCCTTTTTTTTTTTTCTATCATCGTAAACTACACTTTGAAGAAGCTACCAAGGTGAATTTAGATCTGTAGCATATTTTAAGGGATTTGGTTGTGTAATTTTGACTATGTTTGGGTCTCCAAGGTGTCTCGCGATATTGTGTGCCCTGTGCACAATTTGGCCAAGTGAACCTTTTGATATTGTATGATGTCTTAGTTTTTGTTTAATGGATATGTTTTGTTTCTTTAAAAAAAAAAGGTCCTTAATCGGCCATCATCATCATTGGATCAAACCTTTTGGCTCACAAATCCCTCACATAAAATTAAAAAGTCCAGAAAGTTTGAAAACACTGCACACCATGTGGGGCCTACTCCGGACCCTACAAAAATACATAAAAATATCCAAAATTTTTAACATATTTATTGATGGAGTCCTGTAAAAAGTCAGCTCCAACAGATATCAGTAGGTATATGTTTTCTGAATACATAGGGGCGAAATTGCGACCTATGAAAACATGAGCATTTTTACTTTTCAATTTTACTTTTTCATTTCAATTAAAGTAAAAGACCTTAAAAATGTATTCTGCGCATATATTTCTTAAATGTTAAACCTGTTGCAAAATGCATTCCACAAATATCGGAAAACTATAAAACACAAAGGCTCTCAATTCCTAAATGCCCCTAAAGTTTGGAGGTGACCTGATCCTCTCTCTCTCTCTCTCTCTCTCTCTCTCTCTCTCTCTATATATATATATATATATATATATATATATATATATATACACACACACACCACGGATCCAGTGAGGGATCCCTTACCAGTCTACCGTGCGGACCTCCCATTTTCCGATCGAATTGCGATGATCCGAGCCGCTCAATGTGTTCAGAACGTGATTTTAAGGGTACCCGCGAGAAATCAACAAAAAAAATGATCGGGAAGGGCTTGATCCGAGCAGTTTTTTTCAAACCGTTCAATAAAAAACTGCTCGGATCAAGCCCTTCCCGATCATTTTTTTTGCTGATTTCTCGCGAGTACCCTTAAAATCACGTTCTGATCACTTTGAGCGGCTCGGATCGTCCCAATTCGATCGGGAAATGGGAGTCCCGCACGGTAAGCCCGTGTGGGATCCCTTAAGGGAACCGGACTATATATATATATATCTATGGTTTCTTCATCTTATGAGGGTTTTCTTTTTGATCCATTCATCTTATGCGGTTGAGATCAGATTACTTGAGCCTACCTTGTCCGATTCCCTAAGAAGAAATCCGCCACGAAGCCATGAGTTAGCATCATCTGGCTAACCATTGCGCTTACTGTCTTTGATTCCTCTTTCGTTGTCTTTTTTGGTTTTAATTTTGGTGTAGTACTACTTGGGATGAAAAGGTCAACATAGATGTCTTCTTAATTTATATTTGTTTGTTGCCTTCACATATATAGTATACCATAGTACACGGGCCATATTAAAATCCAAGGTTACGGATTATAGGAGACCATATCCGGACCATAAATAAAAATTTTAATCTTCAATTTGAGTAAAAGTGAAAGCTCTAGCGCACTAATGGTAATGGAAAAGACAAATTTGGGTTGAATTTCAGGGCGACAATGGAAGTGCATCAGAGAAATCAACGAAGGCAGAGAATTCCAAGGACTTCTTTCTCTTCATGGACTGCTTATTGGAGTACTACTAGAAGCAGAACCCGAGTTTTGAAACGTACAACTCCTTGGTGGTGCAACACCTTAATTTGGGCAGGCTAGTAGATTCAATTGTGGTTTGGGTCTTCCTAATTTTCTTAGGTAGATTACATTTGGAGGAGATGCACACGGCGACTGATGTGACAGTGTTCGTAATGCAAGCTACAGTATTTAAAATTGTAAAAGGTTGCAATTAGCATACATACAAGGCCAATAAGTTTACAATTAATAAGACCTCTATATATTCTCATCACTTTTAAGTGGTCTATATTGTAATGCTTCACACATGATCATATGATTAAAAAGGGAAGTCATGTACTTTATTTAAGCTATAGACCTAGTATTCGACCATAATACAGCTCTTACTAACATTTTATCTTGGTTCATATACGTATAAGGATAAGGGATAGTGGAAATGTGACAAATGCCGCAAGATGGAAAATTACACCCTTCTGGGCCCCGATTCACCATGGCCGGATTTGGTTCTTCCGAAAATGGGTAGAAACAAGAAACAACAAGCCACGAGTAGAGCAGAGACGATACAAGCACACGAGACAAACACAATCCAAACAAGCCCATCTACGACGAAGACAGATACAAGGCATGAAAGGGTAACAACACCTGAAATCAGGGACGAAAAAGAAAACCGTCAAACCAAACAGATAGCATTGATCAAACCCAAGCAGACAATTTTGATCGGTTTTTAAGTTAGTTCCGGCGCGCTCGGTTTTGAAATACTAAACATCAAATTTCGGTTCACTTTTGGACTTAAAATTAAGATTTGTACACCAATTAAAATAGAACCATTGTATTACTACAATTGGATAACTACTGCATTTTGAGGCCTAAAACTGATAGTATCGAACTACTTCAAAGCACAATGGATTGATTTGGTTATTGCAATCGATGGTCAGTTCCAATTCATAAAATTGTAAAACCGATATAATTGGTACCATTTGAAATTATATCTTAAAAATCGACATAACCGAAGGGGTTTAATCACATGGATACCTGGGATCAGGACATTCATGTCGCGAATTCATCGACAATAGAGAAATTGCTCAGTGGTTTGCTCCTCCTCCTCCTCCTCCACTGTCACTGCTTTGGATTTGAGCAAAGCTGCTGGTGCGAAGACAGAGATGCATAGTGCTGCGAGGAAAGTGGCCATGGTGGCAAGGCGACTTTCAAATAGAGAATCTTTTCGGTTCTGATATATCTGGATGAGGCCTAGAAGCAACCCGAGATTGGCCGAGACCAAAGCATACCATTCAGCAGATGAAATCCTTTCTGTTGCCTTTCCAATAATAGCATTATTACAATTTCCAGAATGGCAAAAGCATGAGTAGAAAGAAATGGAGGACATCAGACTTTGCCATTTTAAAAATAGCCCCCAAAGAGCACAATGGAAAAATAGTAAAATTCATGTAACCGAACCCAATTGATTAGGACGTAAGACTTGTTTAGTTTGGTTGATTAGTACTGTGCATTTAAGTTAACAGGTAGTACATACGTACTCTATCCAACTCATTCTGCCTCAAGTTGTTCATTCCCTTTTTTTCCTTGTATTTTTTAGTGTCCCGAAAAAAAATTCCTCTTCAAAAATATGCAATGACCAAAAGTTGATAGAGTGCACCCTTCTCTTTCAAATTAAGGTTTTGTATTATTGACAGTCCATTGGGTTTTAATGAGGCAAGAAAAACACACAATAAAAAACGCGGTTGAAAATAGAGAAATAAGAATGCATGAGTAATTATTCCATGAAAGCATTGTAGTCTGGAGACGAAAGTTCAGTGAATGAAGACTTGCTTATGAGTAATTAATTTTTTAGTGGTTTTCAGGTATCGTCACATGATGCCTTAACACCCTTGTCCATCACATATTAAGTAAGATTCATACATTTAGTCTCGAGTCAGACATGAATATGTGGTAGAGAAAAGCATTAGGGGCACCATGTGTCGTCGCCCCGAGAGCACTCAATATGTTCGAAACGTAGTACACTACAACTGTAAAAATATTTTTTTACTAATGAAAACAAATATATATAGTGGGTCCTGTGCCCCACCGCTCCTTTTGTAATGCTGAGTGCCCGTTCGAGAAACCTTCTTAAAAAATAAGTACTTATTTGTAATTTTCAAGCTTAAAAATAATGGGCTTACGAAAATATTTTTTTTAATTTTTCTTGCATCATTTAAAAGATATCGTTGAGATCTTTCAAACAAGATCCATATTGCGTATTTTTAGATTTTAGTAAGCTCATTATTTTTGAGCTTGAAAATTCTAATAAGTACTTATTCAACACATAAAAAATTGTATTTTTTGCTTCTTCTTTTTCTGTCGTATTTTTTTAAATTTTTTTTTCGATAACCTTGTGTCACAACTAATTTTGGGATCCAGATCCTCTATGAGGATTCTTCCCTATGAGGATCGTGTGAGGATTCTCATGAAATTTGGACTATCCATCTCGATAATCAATGGTCCAGATTAAAAATGAACTGTTACGTGGAAAAGTGAGCTTTTTCCTAACTATTTGCAGGAAAAGTTTGTTTTCAATCCAAACTATTAATTGCCGAGATGGACGATCTAGATGAAAACCCTCACACGATCCTCACAGATAGAATCCTCACCCTGCCCACGTACCGGTCTGTGCAACATTGGACCATTGCAGAGCCGGTCTTGACTTTTCGGGAGCTTAAAGCGAAAATTAAAATAAGGCCTCTTTTGTTGGACTATATTAAGAGATAAAAAAGTATGAGAGGCCCTTATAATCCAGAATTTTTTGGAGTCCTAAAGTGACATTAACACTTACTTTGGCTTAGGGCCAACTCTGCGGACCATCATTATCAGTATCCATTTATACTCGATCTGGGAAAAAAAAAAACTCTAAAGTAAAAGGGCTCGAAGGATTGTATGCTCTACTTTTTTGATGTTTGCAGCCAAAAACAAATTACTTCTACTCCGTTAATTTGAGAGGGGCGAAATAAAATTTCTATCATATGCACCCCAAAAATGTTATGAATTATAGAGAAAATATTACGAATCATATTGCTAAAAAGTTACGAACCGTATAAAAATTACGAGATACACCAAAATGTTATGAATCATAACGAAAATGTTACGAATCGTATTGCTAAAAGGTTATAAATTATAGAACAAAAGTTACGAAATACACTAAAATGTTATAAATGAATCATAAAATAGGTACATATGATACACCATTTGAAGGGGTGTATACTGTAAACTTTCCCTAATTTGAGAGGGGCGAAATAAATTTTCTATCTATTTGGCAGTAAATATTGACTTCTCGAATTTACGTTGCACGAAAAGAAAAAATACTACACCAGTAAATATTGACTTTCGATTTGAGTCCTCCCTCCGGTGGTCCCTACCCCAATTCTCCCTCCCCCTCCCGTGGTCTGATCGGACCACTGCATGGTCCTGTCACCTGTGCCATAAGCTCTTCTCTGTGGCGTCTTGCAATTTGTGGTGAAAACCAAACAAATATGTGGTGAAGAAAGATTTTGGGGTATCACATAACGGTGCCCCAAGGACATTGAATAATTTTCCCTCTCACTCTCCCTCTCTCATCTTTGGGTCAATTCCCAACTTCTGTCTCTCTCTCAGACTTGGAGATTTCAATCTTTTGGAAATGTAAATTGTAATCAATCTGAAGTTCAATTTGTGTACTCTTAATGGGAGTAAATCACTTCCAAAAAAAATTACATGAAGACAATTGGAGATGTTAATCTTATCTTCAGAGGAGATTAATCTTCAAAGTTTGAATTAATTGGAGATTAAGGGTGACTTCACAATATATATTTTGAATAAAAATAATTTCTTTATAGTTTGTGCTTAGCTTTTCGCCGTGTTTCTTGAGATTAACCGCTTGTCTCGACAAGAAGAATCGAAAAAATTATGAAAATGTAGATTGAAGTTGAAAAAAAATTCATAATATTAGATGACACTTTGGACAAAAAAAAAATGCCATTTGTTTAGTGGAGTATTTTTTTTTTCCATTCAAACACACAGGTTTCCGGGTATTTTTTGGGTAAGCCTTGTCAAACGATGCCGTAACACTTGAAAGGGTATGTATACTAGTTATACACGTTGGTCTCATCTCATCCGTTGAATTCTTCATTTAAATGAGGTGCCCAGTGCCCACTCCATATTTAGACAACTGGAAGATGTTTGGAGGTAAACTTAACAGAAGATCACAATCTCTCGCGGCCCACCTTCCTCCCTCCCTTCCGCCATAACCCTATTCCTCTCCCTACAGATATTTGAAAACCTAAAACGGCTAAACCCAATCGCAAAATATTCTTGAAAATCAAAGCCAGCCTGACTTTATAGGGGGTTTAAATCAAAAATAAAAATGAGGCTATTTTCTTGGACTATTATAAGAGCTCCAAAAAAAAAAAGGAGGGGACCATGAAATTTAAAAAATATATATTAGAGAACTAAAACGGCTGCAACACAAATTTTAATTCAGGGCCTGCTCTGCCTGAAAGAGAAATAGAGAAACAAAAATAAGAAAAGACGATAGTCACAAAGGAGAAGGAGAGAGACAAAATGGCCGATAAAAAAAAAAGGAGAGACGAAATGAGGGCTTCATAGACACCACATCCTGAACTATGAACAGCTGAAATAAGTCTGCGTGAGAGAGAGAGAGAGGATCCAAATCGCTGCATACAAGTATATATGGATACACATATATATGAGCACTGTTTGTCCGGCCGGGGAAAAAACAATAGGGAGCACTAGATTTTTATATCTGTCTACTAACAAATACTGTACTAAAAGAAAGCATGCCAAGTGCATAAGAAAGAAAGGAGCATAACCAACAAAAAATGTTACCGCCGATCATCATCTCCACGACAACGACGACCGTTGCGTATCCTCGGGTCCTGATCCTCCGATTCTTCTCCTCTCAATTGTTGTAATTCCTCTCTGCATTCGCGCGCACGTGTATTTTTTAAAGAATGGAGGTAATTCCTAGTTAAGTTACTGAGATTACATTTTTTTCTTCTTCTTGTAATTACCCCTTGACAAGTGATCAGTACGTAATAGCTAGGATTCAACTTGAATGCTAACCTCATAATGACGATGTTGAAGGTGGCAGCAGCATGTCGCAGGCAACGACGACGATGAATGAACAATACTTGGTCAGGCCTTGTTGGTCTTACCATTCTTCCTTCGTGGCCGGCCCTCCGTGGAGAGATGAGATCTGAAACTTAAGTTCTAATGGCTTCTTTTGCTAGTGCATTGACGAATGACGAACGCCTTTCAGATATAAGTATGAAAGTGGGCCCCTCAACACAGTTCTTCCCACCGCCTTGGTACTGGCAATCCCAGTTTTCATAGCCAATCCCCGGTTTATAAAAGTATGGATAGTTTGAAAAAAAGTTCTTTCCGGATCAACCGGATAGGGGGCTGTCCAGGCAGTTCCGTGTGGGCTTTCTTCGCACATTTTTAAAAAAAATTTGAACCATGCATCTTGTAGAACCTGCAAAATAATGTATCTATCCAAAAAATCAACTTGTCCGGACAGGTATGTCAAAAGTTGAGTTTATACACAGAAAAATGGATGACCGCAATTGTTTTTAAAGTTAAATTGTTAACGGTCGTCCATTTTTCCGCATAAAAACTCAACTTTTGACATACCTATCGATGTTTGGACAAATTGATTTTTTGTGTAGATACATTATTTTGCAAGCCTTACAAGTTGCACGGTTCGGATTTTCTAAAACAAAAACGCAAGAAGGGAGCTCACACGAGACTGTCCGGATAGCCCCTTGTCCGGTTGATCCGGACAGAACTTATTCTCTTTCAATTTTCTTTTAGAGATCGAATGATTCTTCCTGGTCACAGACAATCTCCGGTTTTCGCAATTTATGATGAGAGACTAGGAAAGTTGAACACCCCGACTTCTTTCAACAGACAACAATCTATCTATAGCGTTGTGCCTTTGATCAATTCTTTCAACAGACAACAATAATTTGCACTTGTTAGATTAGAATCAAATTATTTTGGATTATTTGTTGCTCTCGATCGAAAATCAAATCCTTTTAATAAAGACGAAAATAAGTCAAAACGATCCGATTTATTAGCCAAACCAGCCCTTGGTGTTGGTATTTTCCTTGATTGGTTTGTTGTTTTCTTCCGAGGGTTTGCCTCTGTGTACCTTGTAGTAACGTTTTCTCCTTTGTTACTGTAAACGGTCTCTAATTAGTAATTACCAAAGAAAAAATGATTGAAGAGGAAGGTTAGAAGAGATTGAAGCGTGGGGAGGGTGTGAACTTGTAGACACAAAAAGTAAGAAAGAGAGAACGAGAGAGAGAGAGACTTGAATTAGAGACACGCACGTGAATTAGAGAGAGAGAGAGAGAGAGAGAGAGAGAGAGAGAGAGAGAGAGAGACTTGAATTAGAGACACGCACGTGAATTAGAGAGAGAGAGAGAGAGAGAGAGAGAGAGAGACTTGAATTAGAGACACTCACGTGAATTAAACAACTGCTAATTACCACGCACTACAAAAGAAGAATAAAGAAGAGGGGACGACCAAAAAATTATTCGAGTGTAAAAAGGAAAATTCTACTTGTCGGGTTATAAATGGCTAGGTTCAAGTGTACAAAGCGCACGCGCGCTCCCTCTGTGTGTCAAAGTTCATACCCCTCTCTCTCTCTGTCAAGGTATGATCTACTTGTCGGGTTAAAAATTACTAGGTTTAAGTGTACAAAGCGCTCTCTCTCTCTCTCTATGTGTGTGTGTGTCAAAGTTCATACCCTCTCTCTCTCTCCCTTCCTCTCTCTTTGTCAAGGTGTGATCTGCTTGTCGGGTTAAAATTACTAGGTTCAAATGTACAAGACGCTTTCTCTCTCTCTCTCTCCCTCTTTGTCAAAGTTCATACCCCCTCTCTCTCTCTCTGTGTGTGTCAAAGTTCACACCCTCTCTTCTCTCTCTCTCTCTATGTCCATAAAGTTCACACACACATACTCTCTCTCTCTAAAGAAATGATTGAGAGAAGAAATTAACTTATATACAATTGTCAATCTACCACACGAGAAATTTTTTAGCGCCGAGCGGGTCTAACGTGGTGCCTGCTCAGCATTTCCAGGCCATTCGATGTATTTTTTGATGACTCAGATTGAAATCTTCTCTCTCCTCTCATCCCTCATCTTTCTCTCTCTTTTCACTTTGCCGTCCCAAATCGAAATAGACGGCCCGAATGCACCGAGCGGGCACCATGTGGTACCCGCTCGGCACTGAAAAATTTCTTCTACCACACACTACAAAAGGAGAATAAAAAAATAAAAATGATACTCACACAACAATCCAAACACAATATCAAATATAACATCTCACATACATGTAGGCTCCACACACATTACTATGTGTGGGCCCCACATATATGTGAGATGATGTGTAAGTTATTGTGTTTGGATCGTTGTATGAGTAGTATTGTTGATAAAAAAAACTACATGGAGAGCTAGGGAGAGAAAGAGAAAGTGTGTGTGAGTGAGTTTAGAGCGGATCCAAGGACTGTGTTGTGCAGCCGCCGGCGCGGCCTTGCAGGCATCAATTCGACGATCGGAGACGTTCACAGCGTAGAGCTCGTCGAGTTCTACAGGTGCACCAAAAATCAGCTTGATCAAATATCGTTAAGTATCTCATCAGAACACATATAACTTGAAAAAAATAGATTCAGTGGTTTTGATCCAGTGTTTTGTATTCATTAGGATTCATTTTTTTTCAAGTTATATATGTTCCGATGAGGCACTTAACAATATTTGATCGAGTTGATTTTTAGAAAACAAGTGTAGTTTTCGACGAGCTCTATGCTGTGGACGTCTCCAATTGTTGGACCGATGCCGCCAAGGCCTCACCGGTGACTGCGCAGCAAGCTGTGCAACATGGAGCTGCATAGAGTCCCCGCCTCCAGTCAAAGCCTATATATACCCACACATCTATCTCATCTCCGGCCTTCCCCTGGATTCCTGTATGTGTATATATATGGATTTGAAAAAAGAAAAGTAAAAATGACGACACGGTTTACGAAAACATTGCATATAAGAAATTCTGATTACACGGACACTAACGCTAGTTGAATAGTGGATATGCATGTGTTATTATTAAAGTTATTGAATATGCATGTACTATTTAGAAATCGCTGAATTTACATGAGCTAGTATATTACTTCTATGCCCTGTTGTTTATAAATATGGGTTAGTGGGTATGGGATTATGCTTCTGGGCTCTTGTAGCTCACAGTGTTACCTTTAGTGACCCTGACATATTATGCTGGGAGCGACGTTGTACAATGTGTCAGACTTTGTAGATGTTCAGGGTGAGCTGTACACCATGGAAGCCTTCAGAGCCGATGAGCTGGCTAAGATGGAGGAGCAGATGGAGCAATAGATAGAACCCTAGTTTCCTTCCCTTTGTTGAATAAATGTACTATTGTGAGAATTATGCTGTAATAATGAACCAGACTCTATTTAGGTTTTCAATAAAAATATTTATTTAACCTTTCCAAAATTAGGGGTGTTACAACATGGTATCAGAGCCCTAGGTTCAAAACCTCGGCCTCGGGTCGTATGGGTAGTACATAACATAGTTCGACCCAAAGTTGTCAATCCCGTACCGGCCAGTGTATCGTTTTCACTACTGGAATGATACGAACCGGTACCGGTACCGGACTGTATCTCGGTACCGTTCCGGATTTACTGCAATTAATATTTTATTTATATTTAATATATATCTACCAGGTTGCAAAACTAGTTTCGTGAAACAAATGGCAGCAAAAAATTATTCAAAAAGACTCAAAACAAAGTTATGAAACAGATCAGGATTCCATCGTAATCTTAATCGAAGAAAATCATATATAAGCCCATAAGTTTCTTTTAATTTGAGAATGTTGTTGTTTTTTTCCTTTATATTTTAAATTTTTGAAAGAGAAAAACGTGAGGGGTGATATCATGGGGACGATTAGAAAATATTTGTATTGATTGAGAATCCACTTTTTCTTTTTCTTTTTTGGTTCAGCCGGCTTTTTAAGTTGTTTCATAAAATAAAATAAAAAAGAAGGTAATTTTGTACCGTTCGGAACACCGAAAAATATCCGAAACAGACTGGTATTTTTCGGTACATCCGGTATTAGCCGGAACAAGCCGGTATTTCAACCGAAACGAATCTTGAGTCTTTGTGTTCCATTTAAGTATCAAAAAGACTAATTTTTTCCTCTTAGCTGAAAATGAATGTTTGAAAAATGAGAAAGATGCCTTGAAAGGGAAAATTGAAGAAGTTTGTTCTCCAAAAGAGATTGCAAATGATTTGGTATTTGAAAATAATTTGAGACTTGGAAATGATGTTTTAAAAAATGAGGTTGAGGATTTGAAAACATCTCTTTCTAAGTTTGTTCAAGGAAAAGAAAATTTGGACATGCTTCTTAGAAAACAAAGATGTGTTTTTGACAAAGCGGACATCGGTTTTAATCCAACTAAAAAGCAAAAGTTTTATCAAACTTTGTTTGTGAAATCAACTTCTTCAAGTCATGCTTACACCACTTGCAACTATTGTGAAATGATTGGTCATTTATCATATTCTTGTCCTATTCATAAAACTATTTGTGTTGGAATGAAAAAGACATGGGTTCCTAAGTATCTTGTTACTAACCCTCCCGGACCCAAGAAAATGTGGGTACCAAAGAACTACATATGATTTATTTTTGTAGATTGAGGTGCGCTCAAAGGTAAATGTTTAAAGATGATTTTTAGACAGCGAGAAAGGTGAGTTCTTGAAATGGAGTTAGCTCAACAGATTGATAGAGTCACTTCGGATTTGTATGATATGATTATCAATTGTTCATTGCCCGAGGTTCGTTAATCGATTTTAAGGTATTGATTTTGATGATCAGCTATCTATTGTCTATATATTGACTTTGCTCTTTTGAATTTTTTTAAACCTGCTCAAAGCTTTTGTGAAAATATCATTTCCAATTATTTTCAAATGGATAACTACTTTACAGTATTCTGTCTTTATTAGTCCTCCTAATTAATGTTTCTTGGAATATTGTTAATATGTTCATATTGCTAACAAGTTTTTCAAGTAGACACAGATTATGAGTTATTCATGAAGCTTGAATTTTTAGAGCAGCAAAGAAGGCTTAACATGTGTTGATTGACACATGCATTATATTGGTTTGATCTGCGATGCGATCCGAGAATGCAAGCTGAAGGGAGTTTAATCCCTATAACAATGATGACTTTTGCGAAGTATCATGAACAAAGGTTCCCCTATTTTTTTTTTATGACAAAGGAGAGAAATATTATGAAAGCTGAAAGGAGACGATTCTATCGATTCTTCCTGTGCTCTTTTTGTTGATGACAAAGGGGGAGAAATATTGTGAAAGCTAGAGGGGGAGAAAAAACTCGAGCAAAGGATGCATAAATTCAGGGGGAGTATCTTAATTCTTTTGTTACAATTTTATTTCAGAATTTATTTGAATAAATCATTCATGATTTGTCATCATCAAAAAAGGGGAGATTGTTAGCCCAAAGGTTTTTATGAATACCTTTTTGATTTTGATGATAACAAATATATTTTATTGAAGAAGAAATATAATTAATATTGTGATATTTGGTACTCATTTGAATTCATGTTTATTTTGTAGGATTTGGTTGAAGTACACTGGAAACATTGCTACACCAAATCACTATCTTCAATAGCTAAGATAAATTGAAATGAGGAAGAATAAGGATAAATTTTCTCCTAACTTAATTGGCTAGAGATTGATTTAAATGGATGAATTATTGGTTGCATGATCTTATATTTCCATTGGCTAATGGAACTTCCCAAGTTACAAATGGCTTGCACATTTCTTTTTTTTTTTTTTGGTCAAGCGGAAAATCTGCTTGCACATTTCAGTGGCAAAGAAATGGAAACTACAAGAGTTGATTGGCTACCTACCTAAATTGGTTCTAATGGTTAAATGATGGGCTCATTAATAAAAATGGTAGATTGATTTCCTGATTGAAGAAGAAAACAAGTCAAATGGAATATGGCTTCCAAAATGGTTCAAACAGCTAGTGACAAAAAGGAATGGAATTTTGCTATGAAGGATTTATCCAATCAAGGCCATAATGTATTGGATAATTTTCCAAAAATCAGGGGATGAATCTAACATTCAATTTTGGAAGCATATATTCATGACTGAGGAAGAAAAAAAGACAGAGAAGGGAGCCTCACCAAAATACTCTAAGGCATACAGTGATCGACCTCTTCATACACGTTTCTATATCTTGATATTCATACACTTGTGTGAGAGAGCTCTTATTTTGATCTTTATTGTAAAAGAGATTGTACACCCTTATTCTACTCTTGTGAGTAATTACTTTTTGTGAGTGGTTTTGGAGAGAAAATCAATTGGTAGTTAGGTGTTATTAGCACCGGAGTCAAAACTTGTTGGGTTAGGTATGACTAGTACCGGAGTCAAAATTAGTCGGAGCGATTAGGGATAGATTGCTCGTTGTAAAGATTGTCTAGCACCCGCGAAGTTAGAGGATTGTAACTATTGAAGACAGTGTAGCAAATCCCAAGTTGGACACTTGGGGAGTGGACTAGGCCGTGAAGTTGCAGACCGAACCACTATAAATCCTTGCGTTCGATTCTCTCTTCCCTACTCTCTTTAATTTTTGCTTTGCATATTTATATTGCTTGTGTTATTTGATAATCTTTGAATCTTACTTGGGGCAATTTGGCTTGCTTTATTTTTATCTTGCAATTAGTTTTTAATTCCGCGTTATAATTGAGATACCCAATTCACCCCTCCTCTTAGATTGCATGCTTTTGGACCAACACGTATGACACACTTTTCTGCCGTGCGGTGGAGTGTTTCATGGGACAGAGTGTTGTCCTAAGTTATTTTCTGCAATTAATATGCATGCATGCCTATCGGTTTTTCGTTACTAGTATACTCTGTATTATTGATTTTGATTCAAGCATTAGCATTTGTGTTTATATTCAATTGCTTACATGCAATATAACTATTTATGTGGCAATAAAAGTTAAGCAACAAAATGATTTTCAAATCCCACAAATATTAGTAGAGACCGATTTTATTGGACGAGAGGGGTGCTTTTCCAAACAAAACCTTTCCCTCTCGTGGCCTAGCTCCCGAACTCAAAACTCTCTGTTTTTCAACCAAAACCTTTTTAAAGGGGCAAAAGAGTCACCCCTTTTCTTTTTTCAAATAAACGGTTTCTCGGGATTAATCCTTTTCAAAACCCGGGTGGCGACTCTCAAAAGGAAAAAACCATTTTTCGGGGCTAGTAGCCCACAGGTTAGTTGTTCAAAACTATTACAATTGGATATTCATTGACATTTGGGTTGAGTATTTAAAGTAAGGTTAGTCCAAATTTTTTACATATATTCTAAGCAAAAAAAAATTTTGGTTGGTCAGTTGACCACGCAAGCTCTCAAGTAGAGCCACCTCTACGCCACACTTTCTCTTCTCCTTCCCTCCCTCCCTCCCCCTTGGGGTTTATACTCAACTTTGGGCGGCGGGAGGGGAGGAAATAATCTCTACCTTCAGATCTGGTTTCCCCTTCCCTTTCTTCACTCCAACTGCTTGTCGTTCGTTGCGGCTCCACTCACCACCACACCGCTTCTGAGTTTATAGTCGCGTGGTCGCCGATGGCTTCTTGAGTTGTTGACTTTGGAGCTATAATCGATAGGGGGTTAGGGAAGAAAATGGCTGCTCAATGGCGGAGCGGAGTGTAGAGACCCGTATTTAATTTATTTAATTTTAATGTTTATATTTGAGAAAAATGAAAAATATGATGTGTTTAAGTGATTTGGGGCTAGAGTGATAGAATTGACTGTGAAAGGGTGCAAGTGTGATTTGTGGATATGAGTATATATAGGAGGATGGGAGAGTAGAGAATCGTTTTTCTTCTCTCCATCTCTCACGCCTCTCTCCCTCTCTCTTGCTTTCTCTTCAAATTTTATCCAACTCACTCAAAACCCACTCAAAGCTACGTCCAATCTTTCATCCTTATGCGTATTGTGGTTCGTATTACATACATTGGTGTAAGCTTGGAGGAGGTGTATTGCACTCGATTTTGATTTTCGGAAGTTAGGGCTCGTAACTTTCGTGGGTTTCTTTCTTCGGCCTCGAGGTAGGGATTCTATCTCTTAATATATGTAAAAAAAGTGTTTTCTTGTCTTGAATTTGTGCCTATAGTTGTTGTTGTCGTTATTGTTGAACCCATGAAATTATGAGAAATCGCTGCTCGTAACGTTATCGTATCGATACGGGCTTTTTGCCGTATCGATACCATTTCAATACCAGAAAGTCCAATGGTACAGATGAAAAATCTATGCTAGTGGGTACAAATCTCTTTCTGGGCCCATTTTGGGTCTTAAAAAATTGATCGGAGTCGCTCATTTTGTTCAAAATAATTTGTTTATGGTCATTGCAAAAAATAAGCTCAATTCGGTATCGGTAAGAGCATTTACGAAACATCCAAACTTTGCTCTAGAATTCTGGCTTGAATTCTGGGACAAAGTTGGACGTTTTGTAGATGTCTTAACCGATATTAGATTGAGCTTATTTTTCATAGGAGCCGTAAGTAAAGTATTTTAAACAAAATGAGTGATTCCATTCATTTTTTTGAGACCCAAAACGGGACAAAATGGGATTTGTACACATTGGTACAGATTTTAATACCAATAGCACCATTCTTTCAATACCGTAGCTTCAGAACTTAGTGACTTCTTATTTGATTGTTGTATCGATACAACCATTTTGGTTAGGCAGTTGTTTTGAGATTGTTGAGCCAAGATTGTTGGTTATCCTATGCCCCTTATTTTTGTTTCTATCTTGAGATCATCCTAACATTTCATTTGTATATAATATTTGTGTAAAATTTTCTATTGGGCTGGTATAGCTCAAACCTATTATCATTTTCAGGTATTAACTCAGGGCAGTAGCTAGCACGATTGAATGCTTGGACATGGACACATTTTTGAAAGCTAACAATGAGAAGTTATTTGTTCATCTTTGTAAATCTCTTTTGGAATATGTATTTGTAACTTAAATTGTAAATCTTTGACTATGACAAATTGTAATCCTTAACTCTTTCTATACTTTGTATATATGTAAATTTGGGCTGTTAATGTAATCTTTTGGGAACTATAGGATGTTGAAGTGAGATTATGGAAATGAGAATGCTATATTATTTTGGGTATCGTGCGGATTGTTGTGAGGTTCATTTATATGGAAATTCTTTATAATTATGTTAAAAATCGAGGGCGTGACAGGGAGTGTATATTTTGTTTTATTTTGGTTTTGTCCAAATTTAATCCGTCGGATTGTTGATTTCTATCGATTTTTGATGTTGTCTTTGATATGGATCTTCTCCATTCCGAGGCGTCTGGTGATTGGCTGCTATAGCTCCATGTAAGTCGATTCTTGTTGATGATAACGGTGTGGAATGAACGATGGCCCTTGTTTAGGCACTAGTCATCAACTTTATCTCTTTGCTTTTCATGTTTATCGTTAGCTTTAGGATTTGGCTATGTCTCGGTATCTGTGTATTCAAATGGGTATGCTTTTTCAATTAGCAAAAAAGAAGAAGAAGAAGAGTTTTGAGTCCCCTAAACAAATAAGGTCTTGAATATTCTCTGATTTTTAATCCTCGATTCCTACCCATGTGGAGTGCTGACTGCCGGACATATGGGATCGGTTTTTGTCCAAGTTCTCATAGGGGGTAGTTTTCAAGATTAAGGGGTTGTTCTTCTAAATAAGCTAGTCACTTAGTTTATTTTTTTGTTTTTATTCAAAAAAAATTCACATTTGTTAGTTTTTCATCAATTTTTTGGGGATTATTATTTCCTCATGACGAGAGAAATTTAAAAAGTAAAAAATTACCATCGAAACCTAATTTTTTTTGAATAAAGACAAAAATAAACCAATTTTTTCGTCTTTCTTCAAAAAAAATTGGATTTCAATCGTAGTTCTTTACTTTTTAGATTCCTCGTCATGAAAAAACGATAATTCCCAAAAAATTGAAACAAATATGAAAAAAATTTGAATAAGAACAAAAAAATAAGCCAAGTGGATTATTTAGAAGAACAACCCCTAACACAAGTTAAGGTAGATTTATATTGTTGAAAAACGTAGGTTGTTGAAATTAGTAGGAGTATGAACTTTCATGGTGATGTGAACTCTCACCGTAAATTAGTAGGAGTATGAGCATAAACTGCGAAAACCGGAGATTGGCGGTGGGCAGGACGAATCATTCGATCTCAAAAGAAAATTGAAAACATGATGTCATGATCCATGCTTATAAACCGGAGATTGGCAGTCGTTTATAAAGAGAAACCGGGATTAATTGCCAGTACAAGGGCGGTGGGAAGACCTTTGTTGATGTGCTCAGTTTTGGCAGCTTTATTCCTAAAGACCATTGTATGATGTCTTAATCATTGTTTGATGCCTGAAGACTATTGTATGATGTCTTAAAAGTCTTGTATGATGTCTGAAGGCCATTGTATGATGTCTTAATCATTGTATGATGCATGAAGACTATTACTCCCATATGATGTCTGAAGACCATTGTATGTTGTATGATGTCTTAATCATTGTATGAAGACTATTACTCCCATATGATGTCTGAAGACCATTGTATGTTGTATGATGTCTTAATCATTGTATGAAGACTATTACTCCCATATGATGTCTGAAGACCATTGTATGTTGTATGATGTCTTAATCATTGTATAATGCCTGAAGACCATTGTATGATGTCTTAATCATTTTAGGAGACCATTGTATGATGTCGTTTAGTTGTTTTTCTTTCCTTTCGAACCATTCGGTGACATTCACAACTCACTTGGTATTTTGCCTCTTCGCAAAAATACTGACATGTGGCAAACAAAATCTGAGGACTTCAATTGTAATTCCTACGCAAACTACTCCCTCTTCCCGTACAAAGGCTTAGTTATCTTTAGCATAATTATTTTTTTATTTTTATGTTTTGTTCGTATTTTTCTGAATTTTTGTTAGATTCGGGTGAGATTTTTGAAATTAATCATCCGTCTAGACGAAAGGAGTCTAAGAAGTACAAAATTATGAGTAAAAGAAGAAAAAATTCACTAAAGACAAATAAAAGTATCAAACAACTGTTTTTTAGAGATTAAAGTATCATTTTATTTGAAATTTTTCATCGGTCCATATTTTTATACTTTTTCAATTCGACTTGTCGAGATGAATGATTAACTCTAAAAATTACCACAAAAAACTAAATGAAAAGTTGCGAAATGTAAAAAAATACCGAAATAAGTTTCGAACAAATACTCATCTTTTCCATATTGAGTGTCCATGTTACCATTTCGAATATTTTAAGAAATTTTTTATATCTTTCAATTTATAATGCTAAAAATACCCAATATGGATTGAAAGATATAAAAATGAAAAATACACAATCTCCAAAAATATGGACCAATGAAAAAATTCAAATAAAAAGACTGTTTAGCTCTAAAAGACAGTTGATTGATATTTTTTTTCCGTCTTTAGTGATATTTTTTTTTGTTTTTGGTCATAATTTTTTATTTTTTAGACGCCTCTTGTTTAGAATGATGATTAATCTAAAAAATATCACGCGAATTTAATAGAAATTCAGAAAAATTGAACAAAACACCTTAAACGAAAAATTAATTAAGTTAAAGAGAACCAAGCCATTATACAGGAAGAGGAATAGCTTGTGCCGAAATTACAGTTGAAGTCCTTAGATTTTGTATAAACCCACCCACCACTCCCCCGGATTCCTATATATCTACTCCTATGATCCATACTTGTATCTGAAAGAAGCCATTAGTAGTTAAGTTTCAGATCTCATCCCTCCACGGCGGGCCGGCCACGAAGGAAGAATGGTAAGACCAACAAGGCCTGATCAACTACGGTTCATTCATCGTCGTCGCTGGCCGCGACATGCTGCTGCCACCTTCAACGTCCTCATCATGAGGTTAGCATCCAAGTTGAATCCTAGTTATACGTAGTGATAACTTGTCAAGGGGTAATTACAAGAATAAAAATGTATGTAATCTCAGTAACTTAAGTAGTTATTTCCATTCTTTAAAAAATACACGTGCGCGCGCATGCAGAGAGGAATTACAACAATTTGGAGGAGAAGAACCGGAGGATCAGGACCCCAGGATACGCGATGGTCGTCGTTGCGGAGATGATGATCGGCGGTAACATTTTTTTGTTGGTTATGTTCCTTTCCCTCTTATGCACTTGGCATGCATTCTTTTAGTACAGTATATATTTGTTAGTAGACAGATATAATCAAATAAATCTAGTCCTCACATGTTTGCCCCCCCCCCTCCCCCCCCCGACAAACAGTGCTCATATGTTTATCCATATATACTTGTATGCGGCGATTAATTTGGATGCTCTGTCCATCTCTCTCCCTCTCTCTCTCTCTCTCTCTCTCAAACACGCACAGACTTATTTCAACTGTTCATTGTTCAGGATGTGGTGTCTATTTCTCTTTTTTTACGAAGTCCTTGGATTGTAATCTCAGGATTTCAGGCAAAGCCGGTTTTGAGTTAAAACTCTTGTGTTACGGTTATTTTAGGCCTCTAATTTTTTTTTTGAATTTCAAGTTCTCCTCCTACTTTTTTGACCTCTTATAATAGTCTAAGAAAATAGCTTAATTTTTTATTTTCGATATAAGCCCCTAAAAAGTCAGGCCAACTCTGATTTTCAGGAATTTTTTGCGATCGGGTTTAGTCGCTTAGGTTTTCAAATATCTGGAGGGAGAGGAATAGGGTTATGGTGGAAGGGATGGAGGAAGGAGGGCCACGAGAGATTGAGATTTTTTGTTAAGTTTGCCTCCAAACACATCTTCTAGTTGTCTAAATATGGAGTGGACACCTCCTTTAAACGGAGAATTCAACGGATGAGATGGGTCCAGCCTATACCCTTTCGAGTGTTACAACGTCGTTTAGAAAAACCTTACCAAAAATACACGGAAAGCTGTGTTCCCATTTGTTTTGGAATTTTAGATTTGAATTTATAGGTAATAAGTGTATAGAAAAATAGAATAATGATTAAGAATAGGAATAATAATTGAAGAGAGATAGAGAAAAAAATTAGAATAATAATTGGAGAAAAATAGAATAATGATTAGAATCCAAAATTCAAAACCCTTAACCTAACAAGGTCGGTTTGAACGAAAATAAATTACTCCACTAACCAACTGGCATTTTTTTTCCCCTTAATAGTGTCATCTTATATTATGAATTTCTTTCAACTTCAATCTTCATTTTCATACTTTTTCAGATTCCCCTTATCGAGACGAGTAGTTAATCACAAGAAACACGAGGGAAAGCTAAACGTAAACTACAGAAAATTGTTTTTATTCAAAATACATAGTGTGAAGTCACCCTTAATCTCCAATTAATTCACATATACAAAAGTTGGAAGATTAATCTCCTCTGAAGATAAGATTAACATCTCCAATTATCTTCATGTAAATTTTTTTTGGAAGGGATATTCTCTTCTTGTCAATTAACATTACACAAATTGAACTTCAGATTTATTGCAATTTACATCTCCAAGTCCGAGAGAGAGACACAAAAGTCGGGAATTGACCCAAAGACAAAGGAGGGGGAGGGAGAGGGAAAATTATTCAATGTTTCTGGGGCACCGTTACGTGTAACGCGATGTTCCAAATTATTTCTCCACCATATATTTGTGGGGGTCCCACCATAAATTGTGAGACGCCACATAAGTATATGGTAGATAAGAGATTATGGCACTATGAAATAGTCCAATTGGACCACGGGAGGGGGAGGGAGGACTGGGGTGGGGGCCACCGGAGAGAGGACGCAAATCAGAAGTAAATATTTACTACTCCTTTCGTGCAAGTGCAAGGTAAATTCGAGAAGTCAATATTTACTGCCAAAAAATAGATAGAAATTTTATTTCGCCCCTCTCATATTAACTAGAAATTAATTACGGAGTAATTTGTTTTTCAATTATTCTATAATCACATTCACTTTATACATCCAAATACACACCCACACACACTTCTACAATCACATCCAAATACACACCCATACGTGTATTTGGGGGTGATTGTAGAAGGACTCTTTGTTTTTGGCCGCGAACATCAAAAAGTATAGCAAACAGAGTATATATGGATACTGATAATGATGGTTCGATGTTGCACAGACTGGTGTTTGTGTATGTGGGCAGGGACAGATATCGTGTGAGGGTTTTCATTCAAATCGTCCATCACAGTAATTAATAGTCCAAATTGAAAACAAAATTTTTTAGGAAAAGAGTTAGGAAAAAGTTAACTTTTTCAAAAAAAAAAAAATCAATTTTTAATTTGGACAATTGATTGTCGAGATGGACAGTCTGGATTCCATGATAATCCTCACACAATCCTCACTGGGAAGAATCCTCATAGAGGATCCAGATCCTAAGATTAGTCGAGGTGTGCATACGTAGACCTAGACACATGGTTATCAGGAAAAACAATTAAAATTAAAATAGGAAAAAAAAAAAGAAAAAAAATGCAATTTTCTATGTGTTGAAGTCAGCAACACAGAAGGAACGGTGAAGCACTGGATCCACTATATATATTTATTGTCATTTGTAAAAAAATATTTTTAAAGTTTTAGTGTACTACGTTTTGAACATATTAAGTGCTCTTGAGGCGCCGATACATGGTGTCTCAAATTCTCTTCTCTACGACATATTTCTGTCTGACTTGAGACTAAATATTGTATGAATCTTACCTAATATGTGATAAAGAAATGTGTTAAGGCATCACGTGGTGATATACAAAAACTACTAAATAATTAATTACTCATGAGCAAATCTTCATTCACTGAACTTTCGTCTCCAGACTACAACAGACTACAACGCATTCATGGAATTAGAATTACTATCTTATCACAACACGCAAATCCAACAAGGCTCATACTCATCTTCTCTCATATTTCTCTATTTTCAACTGTGTTTTGTGTGTGTGTGTGTGTGTTTTTTTATGCCTTATTGACACCAATGGACTGTCAATAGTACAAAACCTTAACTTGAAAGAGAAGCGTGCACTCATCAACTTTTGGTCATTGCATTTTGAAGAGGAAATTTTTTTTCGAGATACTGAAAAATACAAGGAAAAAAACGGGATGAACAATTTCGGGCAAAAGGAGTATGATAGAGTACGTATGCACTACTGGTAAGTTAAATGCACTGACCAATACAAACTAAACGAGTCTTGTGTTCCACCCAATTAGGTTCGGTTGCATGAATTCTATTTTTAAAATGACAAAGTCTGATGACCCTTTCTTTCTACTCACATTTTTGCCATTGTGGTAATTGTAATAGTGCTGTTTTTGGAAAGGCAACAGAAAGGATTTCATCTGCAGAATGGCATGCTTTGGTCTTGGCCAATCTCGGGTTGCTTCTGAGCCTCATCCAGATATATCAGAACAGAAAAGTTTCTCTATTTGAAACTTGCCCCACTGCCATGGCTATTTCCCTCGCAGCACTATGCATCTCTGTCTTTGCACCAGCATTTCTGCTCAAATCCAAAGCAGTGAAAGTGGAGGAAGAGGAGGAGCAAACCACAGGGCAATTTCTCTACTGCCGTCGAATCCGCAACATGAATGTCCTGATCTCAGGTATCCATGTGATTAAATCAATTGCAATAACCGAATCAATCCATTGTGCTTTGAAGTAGTTCAATGCTATCGGTTTAGGCCTCAAAATGCAGTAGTTATCCAACTGTACAAACTACAAATACAATGGTTCTATTTTAATTGGTGTACGAATCTTAATTTTAAGCCCAAAATTGTACCAAAATTGATGTTTAGTATTTCAAAACCGAGCGCCCCAAAACTAACTTAAAAACCGATCAAATTGTCTGCTGGGTTTGATTGATGCTATTCGTTTGGTTTGACAGTTTTCTTTTTCGTCTCTGGTTTCAGGTGTTGTTACCCTGTCATGCCTTGTATCTGTTTTCGTCGCAGATGGGCTTGTTTGGATTGTGATTGTCTCATGTGCTTGTATCATCTCTGCTCTACTCGTGACTTGGTGTTTCTTGTTTCTACCCATTTTTGGAAGAACCAAATCCTGCCATGGTGAATCAGGGCCTAAAAGGGTATAGTTCTCCATCTTACAGCATTTGTCACCCTTTTACTATCTGTAATCCTTATACATACATATTACATAGTATATAGTAGCAAAAATACCCGAGCTATACGCGGGAGGAACCAAGATAAAATGTTAGTAAAAGCTATATTATGGTCGAATGCTAGGTCTACCGCTCAAATAAGTGTATCATGACTTTCCTTTTTAATCATATAATGTGTGAAGCATCACAATATATATAGACCCCTAAAAGTGATGAGAATCTAGGTCTTATTGTAAACTTATATTGGCCTTATATATGTAGGCTAATTGCAACTTTTTTACAATTTTGAATGTCGTTTCTTGCATTACGAACACTGTCACGCAATCACCACGCGTGTCTCCTCCAAATGAAATATGAAGAGATGAGAATAGAGGCCTATCGTAAAATTATTGGCCTTTTTTAAATTTTCTTTTATAACAAGATGTCCGGGCCAGCTTGCGCGCACCTCGATTAATTCTGAGGCCCTGAAAGAATGTTTAGAATATTTGGTCTCCACCTATCACATTGCGCGCACCTCAACTTTTTATTTTTAAATATCGTTTCTTGTATTACGAACACTGTCACACTAGTCACCATGTGTGTTACTATCTCTTCCAAATGTAATCTACCTAGCTAAGAAAACAAGGAAGACCCAATGCACAATTCAATCTACTAGCCTGCCCCAAGGAGTTGCACTTGCACCAATTATGGAGTTGGACGTTTCAAATTAAACTCGGGTTCTGCTTCTAATAAGCAGTCCATGAAGAGAGAGAACTCCTTGGAATTCTCTGCCTCCGTTGATTTCTCTGATGCACTCCCATTGTCGACCTTGCAAACCAACCCAAATATGTGTGCTGGAGTTTTCACTCAAACTTTTACTTCAAATTGAAGATTAAATTTTTTATTTATGATATGGATATGGTCTCCCTTAATCCGTAATCCTCAGATTTTCAATATGGTCCGTGTACTTCAGTATGCTGCATGTATATGTGAAGGCAACAAACAAACATAAAGAAGACATCCATGTTGACCTTTTCATCCCAAGTAATACTACAGCAAAATTAAAACCAAACAAGACAACGAAAAAGGAATCAATGCTAACTCATGGCTTCGCGGCGGATTTCTTCTTAGGGAATCGGGCAAGGCAGGTTCAAGTAATCCGATCACAACTGCATAAGATGAAGAAACCATCAACCGAGAGAGAGAGAGAGAGAGAGAGAGAGAGAGAGAGGATCAGCTCACCTCCAAACTTCAGGGGTGTTTGAGAATTAAGAGCTTTTGTGTTTTATGTTTTTGCGATATTTGTGGAATGCCTAATGCAATAGGCATGACGTTTAGGAAATATGTGCAAAATAAAATTTTAAGGTCTTTTATTTTAATTAGGGCAAATTTTCGTACTCGTCCCTATAGTTTTACGGTTGTCTCACTTTCGTCCCTCTATTTTCAAAGTGCTCTAATATCATCCCTGTAGTTTGTTTTACGTTCCAAATTGGTAAAATTGTTAACACCGTTAACGAAACTAAAGGAAAAAAAAGTGTTCCAATTTTCAATCTGTTTGAACCGGTGCGAAGATCTTATTTTTTTGATCATTTTATCCTAAATGGTAGTAATGAATTTTTGGCTCTATGGCCTTTCAACAAGCACCCGAAGACTCCTTATTTAGTTTCAGGGCTCTCTTAGGGTGCTTATTGAAAGGTCTTAGAGCCAAAAATTCATTATGACCATTTAAGATAAAATGATCTGAAAAATAAGATATTTGCAACGGTTCAAACGGATTGAAAATTGGAACACTTATTTTTTTTCCCGTTAGTTTCGTTAACGGTGTTAACGATTTTACCAATTTGGAACGTAAAACAAACTATATGAACGAAATTAGAGCACTTTGAAACTAGAGGGACGAAAGTGAAACAACCGTAAAACTACAGGAATGACTACGAAATTTGCCCTTTTAATTAAATGAAAAAGTCAAAATACGAAGTTGAAAAGCTCATCTTTTCTTTACTTTTACCTTTTGTTTTCTAGCATAAAAAAGAAATGCATTATGGGTGGGGACATCCAAAAACCCACAAGTGCAAAATGTAAAAATGGAAATGGAAAATGTAGTAAATAAACCATCCCTTCTTATCCGCCAAACCCTTCCAAACTCTAATTTTTTGGCCCCTTTATGGCACAGAATGGTAGTCCAAACCATTCATCCCGTAGTTATCGATAATAATATCTTTAACAAAATATCTAACTGGATCGCTCATTGCTAAAGGGAAATGTTTTTCACACTCTATTTTTACAATTCACACTCTATTTTTTGTTTTTATCTACATGAAATTACAATGTTGCATTTTGATGTGTGGAAAAATGTATTGATAAATGGCCAAGATTGTAAATTTATATAGATAAAGACCAAAAAGGAGTGTGGATTGTAAAAATGGAGTGTGAAAATACTACCTTTGATAAATACGTAAGCAAATTACATATAATGCAGGGAAAATTTTATATATGGTCCCTTTAGTTTGCACGAGTTCTCAATTTCGTCCCTCTAATATTAATTGTATCAATTTTAATCCTATAGTTTTCATTCCATCTCAATTTCGTCCCTCTCCCTGACTCCATCAATGAAACGAAACAGAATTGAAGGGCAAATTGTTATTTTCTCTTATACAGGGACTAAATTGAGATTTTGTGTAAACCAGAGGGACTATTTTTTAAATTTTACATTTTAATCTCATTTTTTGCAAATAAAATAAAAAATACCATAAGTAATGTATTTGACAACTGAATTATTTTTATTGGGTAATCAAACTATATTGAAACGGATAAAAAAAAAACTATATTGAAAAATTTTATATTTCATTACACATTGCAAAAATATTAGAAAATGCACAAATCAATCCCTTAGCTAATGTCTTTGTATCATGTTCTTATAATCTCCTTATCTTTTCACCCGATAAAAAAAATGTTCAAAATCCGTGTTTATTTATTATATGAGTGATTTTATGAGTAAGTTCCAAAAATAAATACACCTTATATCCATATTTTAATGTATTTGATATCTTAATATTCAATAGTGTTTCATTGCTTAATTAAACACAATTACAAGATTTCTAAATACTACTGAACAACTTTTTCTTTTTAATCATGTGGCAAAGAAAATAACGAGAGTGAAAATTCAATTGAAAAAGAAAAATACAATACCAAGACACTTAACATAGGGGTTGCTTTTCGATTTTTTTTCATATTTTTGTCATATATATAATAAAAACTTTAAAAAAATTTCAACATATTTTGATTATTCAATATAAAAGGAGATGAGAAATATATTACATATGATGTATTTTAAATTTATTTACAAAAACAAAAGTAAAAAAGTAAAATTGTAGAAATAGTCCCTCTAGTTTGCATGAAATCTCAATTTAGTCCCTCTGTGAGGAGAAAAGACAATTTTGTCCTCCAATTCCATTTGTTTCATTAACGCCATAAGTGAGAGAGACGAAATTGAGACAGAATGCAAATTATAGGGCTAAAAGTAATACAATTAATACTAGAGGGACAAAAATGAGAATTCATGCAAACTAGAGGGACCATTTGTAAAAGTTACAACTCAAGTTTAAATTTATGTGAATTGCACATTATATACAAATTGTTCATCTATTTATTAATGACGATTGAGGAGTAATTTTTTACATATACATTGTTCTTGAAAGGATCTACTGTTTTGTGAGCCCATTACGGAGCCCAAATATTGCGTTTGGAGGGGTTTGATGAATAAGTTATGGAGGTGAGCTGATCGCGGCCCCATGGGGTAACTTCCGTTATTATCGCCAAATGGTTGAACATAAGTTACATAATAGAATTTATAACGAAGAGTCCAGATATTACCCTCGAGCAACAAGTAAATCTACAAAACTAGATCTCAGTGAATGTACAAGATTACCCCTGATTTAGAGGGTGCCAGGAGTGGCCATTTTGGCCATGATAACTGACTTTTTATTAAGGGAGATTTGTGAGGAGGAAGGTTTTATCGAACAATGATGATGGGGTGCATTTTTTATTTTTAATGAACGAAACATATCCATTAAACAACAACTAAGACACAAATGAAAAAGAAAACAATAACTAAGACATCATTCAACACCACAAAGTTCACATGGCCAAATTGTGCGTAGGGCAAACACAATAACACGAGATACCTTGGAGACACAAACATGGTCAAAATTACACAACAATCCAATAAAATCCCTTAAAATATGCTGCATATCTAAATTCGCCTTGGTACCTTCTTCAAACTGGAGTTTACAATAATAAAAAAAAGGAAGTGGAATTTATAATTTTTGGGATTTGGGGATTCAGCTGTCCCAGTAGAGGCTGACAATAGAAGAGGGAGTAGAGAGAGATGCGGATGCTCTAAGCCTCTAACCATACTCACTCTTTATATATACTAGTAGGGAAGCAATGGCCCGCAGGTGGTTGTTTGATTTTTGTTTGAGATGTTGAGTACGGATGGGGGTATGTTTAAATCAGATGGTTGTTTGATTGTCCTTTGACTTTCCATTTCAGCAAAAAAACTAATTTTATTTTGATGATTAGGCTTTACAAGCAAGCTGGGTATGTTTAAACAAGAATGGGGGGTTTCATTGCTTACTTGTGTTGTGGATAATTCGCATGGTACGTAGGTGCTTGATTTGGGATTGGAATTCTCTGATTTGATTGGTGCCAAGATTTTTGCTAATTTGGTTATTAGTGGATAAAGACAATTACCATCGTATTATGTCCCCTTCAATTCCTTTTTACATTTTGGAATGCGAGGTGTCTGTTTGAGTTCAAATTTTTAGGGGCTAGATTTACGGCAAAAGATCACCTGTCCGACTCCCTCTGTCCTATCCACCTGTCCCACCTCTCTTGGTCGTTGATCTCGCAAATCAACGGCTGAGATGAACCGACCTCTTTGCTTTGAAACGTCATTTCAACACGTTCTATCTTAGCTGTTCATTTGCGAGATCAACGGCCGAGAAGGGTAGGATAGGCAGGTCGGACAGGGGGAGTCAAACTCAATTCACAGGTTTGTGAGATGGAAAAATGCATTCAATAGAAGTGCTCTGGAGCATCGCTTAAAAGGGTAGTGTTTTTTACTCTAGGTTAAAGCAAGCAAGGGACTCCATCTTATTCTCTCTCTTTTTTGTGACTGTGATTTGTAGAATACCTGTTAAGCGTGTGGGATAAGTGTGGTGTCCTTGAAACATTTGCTTTAACTTGTGTTTTGAGATTGATCCCGTGATACTTTATTGATGAAGCTCGATTTTTTACTTATTTCTTTTGCTCATTCAGATTGCAATGGATGCAGTGTTCAATATCCATTTATCTCATGATTTTTGTCATGTTTCGTCGCTGTGAAACTCAGAAATTACACTACAACAAAGTTGGTCTATGGTGATGAAAATTAGCGACGAAATTTATTTTCGTCGCCAAAAGCTTAGTTTTTGGTGATAATTTCGTCGCCAAATGCAATTTTTTGGCGACAAAATCCCAAATTCATCGTCAAAGGGCAACTTTTTAGCGAGGAATTCAAAATTCGTCCTCATAGGGGAGCTAGCGAGGGAAAAAATTTTGTCAACAATGGTTGGCTTTTAGCGATGAAATTTTAGAATTCATCGGTGTTGACCGAACTTTTTGGCTGATTATTTTGTAATTTTTAATTTTTTTATATTATTTAGCATAAAAAAATAAATAGAAATAGAAATATACATAGTTTAGTTTAAAATTTAATCATAAAAGGTAATATATATTATACATAGTTTAGTTTAAAAAATTTCAATAGTTATCCATTGGCGGTGGCGGCGGCGTGGTGGGGTGGCCTGGGTGGAGTTGTAGGAATGGTGGTGGTGGTGGTGGTGTAGTGGTGATGTGGTGGTAGTGGTGTTTTGTGGTGGTGTAGTGGTAGTGGTGAAGGTGAAGTGGTGATTGTGGTGGTGGTGGTGGAGTGGTGATTGTGGTGGTGGTGGCGGTGGAGTGGTGATTGTTGTGGTGGTGGTGGTGGTGTGGTGGTTTTGAAAAAAAAAAAACCGAATTAGAAATAGTATATATAATAAATTTTAGTTTTCTAGTAATGGATGGTGTGTTGGTGTAGTGGTAAGGGCTTGGGTATTGTAAGCATTGGGTTAGAAACCCACTGGGAGCCAAAGCAGCAAGCATAATGTTGAAATTTTTTTCCCGCAGCAAACACAATCGCCGACGATACTTTTTCGTTGCCCAAAACCGAAATAGATGATGAAAAAATTCGTCGCCAAAACCAAAAAAGGCCAACGAAAAAAATAATAATTCGTCGTCAGGGATCTTTCTCGACCAGCAAAAAACGACGAACGGGGACAATGAAATTTTTCGTCAGCAATCAGTTTGGCAACGAAAATCATGTAATTGTCGACAAAATTTTTTCCTCGTCTTTGACCTATTTTGTTGTAGTGTTAAAGATGATAATGACTTTGATTTTATGCCCGACTTTGTTTCCAGCCGAAACCATCTTTGATCGCACTACCTAGATGAAGAATCTTTTTATTTTTTATTTTTTGATCCGCTACCTGGATGAAGAATCAATCAACACCACCAAATGCTTGGATTAATACGTTATCTACAACATTGCCTTCTCAATCTAGGACAGTTGCCGTTCAGAAAAAAAAAAAAAAAAAAATTCTAGGATAGTTGCTTCCTCAACAATTTTTACTGTGCATAGATTTTGTTGTGGGGCCTATCATGTGTCCCACACAAATGATCCGGTCCGTTCATTACATGTAAAATAATTTTTCAAGAGTCTCCGCGAAAGATTAGCTCAATCTAATACCTATAGGTGCTCTCAATCTGATACCTATAGGTGTTTGATCTAGTCATCTAACTTTTATTCAAATTTCTAATGATCTAACTTGTTAAGGGGTTATGACCCACCATTTACTGGCTTCTAGATCTGTTTGTTAATTTCGTCTTCGTTTAGGCAAAATATTGTTGTGGAATGTAGATAGTTTGATATTTCGTATTTGCTTTGCATTATATATGTGCAAAACAGGGGAGTTATAGATCCAATATAGATATACAAGCCAATACTTGATATTTTAATATGGGTGGTAAAAGGTATAAGAATTATCGACAAGGAAATGTGACAATGTTAATTGACATTTTCGACATTTGATTGGTGAGGGTATTTGAAGTGCTGTTAGTTTTGATGTTTATTTTTATTTTTTAAACTTTAAACGGTCTTTTGAATGATTGTTTGTATGAGACTTGGAATGGGTCCCACATTGTAATCTGTGCACAATTACTGTAAACAAAAACAAAACAAAAAAAAAACGAAACTAACAAGGGAAATCTCTAACAAGTAAGTTGCGAAGCCCAGTTAGTTGGGTTCTATTGAAAAACATGATTTTTTCTGTGGAACATCCCAATTTTATAAATGGCGCAAACCTGAAATTGCCACTGTACAATCCTTTGGGATTCCACTATGAAGGCCTGGTCCGATTTGGGGGAATCCATGCCCCCATTTTTCCTCAATCGTTGGATCTTTCTTTTCTAAATCTCGATCATTGGTTAAATCCGTCTCATAGTAAGTGTGGTCATACAATATGGTAAGTATGAGTATATATTGTGGTAGTGTGATTATAGTAAATGGTATGTAAAGTCAATTTGTGTGACAATTAAATAGTAATTTTTTTGCAGAAAAATCATAGAATCAACTTATTTTTTTTAATGATTTTGTTCTAATGACTGAGATTTATTCATTTTTCAATCTAAAGGTACATACTTATGGAGGCATCCATGCCCCATAACACATAAGGATTTGGAAAATTTTAACCTGATAACATGACATGTCATTTTCAAAGTATTTTGTATCGTTTCTTACAACGAGACAGTGGCGGCTCCAGGAATTTGTAATAGTGTGTTCGAAAATTACCTTAACGCTACCAGCTAATCTATTAACCAACAATATATATACAAAATCTCATATAGTTGTATAAATATTGTGGTAAAAAACCATAGCTTTATTCTAAAAAAATTAACTACAAGACAAAATGAAAACTTAAAAATACATATTATTTTTTTAAAAAAAAACAAATTTTTGAAAGTTGTCTTATTATGTGATAGACAGTGTCAACATTTATAATTGAGAGGATAAAATTTTACAATTGTCCTGGATGAATTCTCATATTTTGTGTCCAACATTTAACCAGCGTATCAATCTACTAAAACCCTTGTGAAATAAATTGTAGTGAGTAAGTTGGGATACTCAAAAATATGTTGATCTTTAGGATGATGTGAGGAGATTTTCTATCATAGTCTCAAATTTGAAGGGATATTGTTCAAGTTAACAAGGTTTGCAATGTATTTGAATTTTTCTAAAGTTTTGTCCGTAATTCTATAAGCTAACTAGACCAAAAAAAAAAGTAGTTATTATTATGAATGCAAAATCAACACATTTAGATTATCGACAATAAAGATGGAGAGAGAACGCAGAACATAATACTTACACTAATAGATTCTTCTTTTTCTATTTCTTTTTTGAACTTTTTTATTATGATTATGAGCTTTATTTGAGGTAATGTATTAGGTATTTAAATATAAAATACCTGGATTGATGTGCTGTAAGTGGGTTGTGATTGAGGGTTCGATTGATTTTAGGTTGGGTGTTCAATTCTTTTTGGCTTGCGTGTTCAAGACTATTAGAATTTGGATATTCATTGATATTTGAGTTGGGTATTCAAAGAAAGACTTGTCCATAATTTTTACATATATTCTAAGAAAATAAAATTTATTTGAGTGTTCAGTTGACCATGAAATGCTACACATGGAGCCGCCTCTGCAACATGACAGAGCCAGAATTCTTGATTAAATGATATAAATTTGAATAGAATGACCTCAAAATTTTAGAAACTTCATTTGATAAGATATGACTTTTGATTTTAAGGAAGCCGTGAAACTTTTCGTTATTTTTTTTTGGTTAAACTTTTTTTTCGTTATTTTGAACATGATGCATGCATGACGGTCTCATTTTAGAATATTGTAAAAGATAGCTGCACATTTTCAAAAAAACAAAAAGGTGAGATTATTCACAGTTTCATACTTTCTCCCTTAGCCCACTACATTTCGGTAAATAGATGTTGAAAACAAGATTATATTTCGGTAACTACATGTCAAAAATATGTTCAATCTTCGGTAAACAACTGCCGAACATACATTTTCGGTAAATAGCTGTTGAAAAAAATATCATATTTCTGTAATTGTATGCTGAAAATATATCTCAATTTCGGTAACTAATTGTCGAGTGTAATTGAAAATTTTTAACAGGCTAAGGGAGAAAATACGGAGTTGTAAATAGTCGGCCCCAACAAAAAAGATAGCAGCACAAAAAATTATTGGTGAAATTACACAAAGATCCCTCAATCTATAAATTTTGAACACAGAGATCCCCTAACGTTTAAAATCATTCATTCGGAGCCCCTCATCTATATGAAATACAATTTTTTTGGCTAACTCTATTAACGAAATGAAAGAAAATAATGATTCTACCCCCTAAAAATCGCCCACACGAATCCCCTCATCTATAAAAAATTATCCACCCTAACCCCTTCATTTTAATGTTCTTTTGACAGAAGGAAGTTAATTGGTTAGCAGTTATAAATGATAGGGATGCTTTTTGTTTTTTGTTTTTTAAAAATTAAGGGGTGTTTATATCCAAAACGTATAAATAAGTGGATCTCCGTATAATCTCACCAGAATTATTTTAGAAACCACAATCGTTACGTAGGCAACTGGAAGGTCTATAGAAAATTTGTAAACAATTTTTCTATTGTCAGCTCATATAAGAAGATAAAGAAAACACGTATTTTTATATATTTTTTAATACATATTCACACACTTATTATTTTCCGTTGATTGGGCTGAATCAGAAGCAAACGACCATCAGCCTTCGCATGAAATGTTCCACTCCACTAGATTTGCTATAGCTCGTCCGACCCCACTGGGGCTTTGCCATGGCGTCCACCGTGCGCGGACACAATCGGAGATATTGCCTACGCGGAAAGAAGATTTGAATCTCATTAATGGCGCGTGCAGTCACTCTCCAACTAAAGTCTGGCCGCCATAAAAATGCAATTACACGCGCTTTTAAAGTGCGTTGGGTCATCTTGACCAGTTGGGTGAGCCGTGACCGTGAGGTGAGGTAAGCGGCTGATTCTACCGTACCTAGATTCACTGTATACTCGAGGCCATGTGCTTGTAGAGAAAATGTTTCTAACGTAGAGCAGTGAATGGTTGTTTACAGAGTCAATCGTGATCGTTCAAAAATATTTAGAATGTTTCGGATGATATTAAAACTTTTTTGAGAAAAAGTGTAACCCGTTTTTGAAAAAATTTTATTAAAATCCGAATCGTCAAAAGTCGAAATAGATGGCCGAGATCGCGCAGAGCCGTGAATAAGTTTCTTTCTTGCTAGTCACTAGTTGGTCCACTTAGATCGATGTTTAGGAATTGGCTGGGAGAATATCCTCAGGGACATCCTCTTTTTCAACCCTAGAGATCATGCACCAGCATTAACTAGACAAAAGTTCTGATATGAGATTACGAGAACAAAAGTGTTAAGTACAAAGAAATTTTATTCGAAAATCACCCTAGAATGTACTATTTATGACAGGTCGTAAATAGCCCGGAATGCACTATTTATGATCGGTCATAAATAGTGCATTTTGGGTGATTTACGGATTAAATTTCTTTGTACGTAGCAGCCCTCTTACGAGAACCCTTACATAAAAGTTGTTATTCAAGAGTTTTGTTAAAATATTTCTAGCTTGTTAGGGTTTTTCACAAATTAGGGAACGCAACACATATTGATAATTGAAAGAATGGTTGGCTCGTCAGATTATGGATTATTAGGACCGTAACATGAGTGTAATTGAAATCCTTTATATCAGAGTTTTAATTCCAATGAGGAAAAGGGATATGGCCTTGTGCATTAAATTGGCCAAACTAATAGCTAGTCAATACGTTTTACAAGTGAAATAAAGAGCGAGGGGATGGATTAGTAAAACCACATCCCGGCGTAGAAAGAGCTACAATCTAGTTGTTGAGGGCGCCGGTCATTAATATACTACTACAATTACAGTTTTCATGGCGTCATTAGTAAAAACATTTAGTCCTATTTAACTATATGTCTGGCATAAACAATAGAAGTCATTGTTTTCCTCAGACATACACCCACTCTAGTCGTCTATCAAAGTGAAAATCAACATTCCATTCTGTTAAGAAACTCATCAATTAGTGAAACAGAATCAGAAGCCGTACCTCTGGATAGTATATAATTAAGCAGGCACAGAATACAGAATTTGAATGCTACGACACTCAGTACTCTTTTTCGTTTCCTCTTTTTTGGTTTGTATTTTAGGCCCTCGGAAAGGGGGTAAGAGCGACTAACTGTAGAGTGTGAATATCATTTCTCCCTTCTTGAACTTTTGACTCAGAGCCTTAGCTTAAGCGGTCGTGAATGAGCTCTTATGTGCCAGTGTGTGAGGTCCCTTTTGTGTCGATGGATCTGAACCATATAGGCCTGTTGTAGTAATCTAACTCTAGTAATACACTAACATCCTACCCTGACCAAAAAAAAAAAATATGTAAAAGTTTTTAACTTGCATCTTTCCATGACTGTCCCTTTTTTTCTTTTGTTTCTATCGGCTTTTCCATGATGTCCCATTCGTAAAATCTATTGAGGCCCCATTCCCATGATGTCCCATGGATTGTTGAGACTCTGCAAACTGCTTTTTAAGTCCAAGTCTTAACCCACCTGGCCCCTCATGGATTCCTATATCTTTTTAGGATTCCTATATCTTTTAAGTCCAAGTCTTAACCCACCTGCCCCCCCGTGGATTCCAATATCTAAGATCCTGTTGACACGGAGATTTTAGATTTGGATTTGTAGATAATAAGCATAGATAGAAATAAGGAAATTATTGATTGAAAATAGGGGTAATAATTTGAGAGAGATAAAAAGAAAAAATAAAAATAATAATTGGGGAGAAATAAGATAATGATTAGAATTCAAAATTCAAACCATTAATCAAACAAGATCCAAGGGTCCGACTGTGATATCCCAAGGCAATTTGGGGCATCTATGCTCCCATTTTTTTTAGACCCTTGGATTTTTCTCGATTTATTCCAGCAGTTGGATCCATGCCCTTCTCTCTCTAAGTACTGCCATAGTTTGTAGTAAGTATTACCATATTTTATGATAAGTGTGACTACAAAACATATATAGTATGTATAGTCTTTTTCTGTGGTTAATAAAAGTACAATTTTTTGGAGAACAAATTGCAAAAATACTTTTTATGTGTGGTTTGATCTAACAGTGCTCTGATATTCACGAATTTTTGATCTAATGACTACGGCATTGGCTCTAGCTACCACGTTGGGGCATGAAGAAAAATTCATATCGGAAAGGGACTTGCGGTACCTATCTATGTCTCCAAAGTCTAAACCCACCTGGGACCCCTATGGATTCCTGTATCTGAATTCTGAAAGGGGCCGGGGGCTCATACGTACGTCCATGCACTACCAAAAGAAGCCATTATTATAGTTAAGCTGCAGATCTCCACCGCCGCCACGAAGGAAGAATGGTAAAAGCAGCAAGGCCTGATCAAGTACTGTTCATTCGTCGTCGTCACCCGCGACATGCAGCTGCTGCAACCTTCAACATCGTCATCATGAGGTTAGCATTCTCCAGCTAGTACTCATGATCGGTAAATAATTACAAGAAAAAAAAAAAATCTGATCAGTAACTTAACTTCCATTTGTTTCAAAAATATTACATGCACGTACGCATGATGCAGAGAGGAATTACTACAACAATTTGGAGGAGGAGAACCGGAGGATCAGGACTCCGGGATACATCGTCGTCGTGGGTACGATCGGCGGTAATATTTTTTTGTTGGTTGTCTCTTTCTTTCTTGTGCACTTGACATGCTTACTTTAAATATTTGTTAGTAGACAGATATAAATTTAGCGCTCATATGTTTATCGAGAATCCTCTTCAGGTAAGGGCGTCCTCATTTTAAATAAAATACGGACATCCAATTTTCTCATCTTTTCCGATCAAATTTCGATAATCCGAGTCACTCAATGTGTTCAGAACGTGATTTTAAGGATATAGATTCAAGAAATCAGCAAAAAAAATGACCGAAAAGAGCTTGATTTGAGCAGTTTTTATTTGAACCGTTCGATAAAATTCAAACAAAAACTGTTCGGATCAAACTCTTTCCGGTCTTATTTTTTTTCTGATTTCTCTTACAACCCTTAAAATCACATTCTGAACATATTGAATGACTCGGATCATTACAAATTGGTCGGGAAAGAACGCCCTTAACTTAATAAGTTAAGGGCGCTCTTATTGGATGTTTTCTGTGTTTATCCATATGTATACTTTTGTATGCACCGATTTGGATCCCCTGTCCATCTCTCTCTCACACACACACGTGTACACGGACTGACAGGCTTATGAAGCCCATTCCGTCTCTCTCCAATTCCCCTTGGTGACTATCTTCTTTTCTGGTTTAGCCGTTTAATTAGGTTTTCAAAATACTTCTCTAGAGGGAGAGGGATAGGATTATTGTGGGAGGGAGAGAAGAGGGCCGCCAGAGATTGAGATCTTCTCTGTTACTATTAAGTTTGCCTTCAACCATCTTCCAGTTCTCTAAATAAAGAGTGGACACCTTTTGTATAGCGTCGTTGAACAAGACTTACCAAAAAAAATGGAAACCTGTGTGTTTCAACTGATAAAATACCAAACATTTGGCATTTTCTTTTATAAAAAAAAAGGTGCCATCTTATTTTAATTTTTTTATGGAGTTCTATCCGGGGCTAGTTTTGGAGATGTTTTTAAAATGACAAAGTCTGATGTCCTCCCTTTCTTTCCACTCACACTTTTGCCACTGTGTTAATCGTAATAGTGCTATTATTGGAAAGGCAACAGAAAGGATTTCATCTGCGGAATGGCATGCTTTGGTCTTCGCCAAGCTCGGGTTGCTTCTGGACCTCATCCAGATAATGTATCAGAACCGGAGTGATTCTCCCTTCCAAACTCACCCTGCCACCATGGCCATTTCTGTAGCAGCAATATGCATTTCTGGCTTCGCAGCAGCAACTCTACTCAATTCCAAAGCAGTGAAAGTGGAGGAGGAGGACAAGGAGGAGCAACAAATCACTGGGAAATATTTTCTCTACTGCCGTCGAATCCTCGACGTGTTTGTTCTGATCTCAGGTATCCATGTAATTAAACCCCTTCGGTTTGGTCGGTTTTTAAGATATAGTTTTCACATGGTACCAATTATATGGGTTTTGCAATTTTGTGAATCGGAACTAACCATCAATTGCAATAACTGAATTAATCCATTGTGCGTTGAAGTAGTTCGATGTCATCGGTTTAGGCGTCAAAATGCAGTAGTTATATCCAATAGTACGAATACAACATTTTATTACATGGTTGCAATGGTTCAGTTTTAATTAGTGTGTGAATCTCAACTTTAAGCCCAAAATTGAACTGAAATTTGATATGTTTTGTATTTCAAAACTGAACGCGCCGAAACTAATTTAAAAACCGATCAAAATTTTCCGCATGAGTTTGATTGATCAATGCTATCCGTTTGGTTTGACGGTTTTGCTTTTTCGTCTATGATTTTTCAGGTGTTGTTACCCTATGCTGCCTTGTGTCCATCTTCATCCCAAATGGGGTCGGTTGGATTGTGTTTGTCTCATGTGCTAGCACCACCTTTGCTCTATACGTTGGTTGGCGTTTCCTGTTTCTACCCATTTTCAAAAGAACCAAATCCGGCCATGGTGAATTGGGGCCCAGTAGGGTGTAGAGTAGGGGCCCAACAGGGTGTAGTTCTCCATCTTATCACATTTGTCACATTTTCATTGTCTGTAATCCTTATATATACATACATAGTAGTAAAAATATCCGTGATATACACGGGATGAGCCAAGATAAAATTTTAGTAAGAGCTATATTATGGTCGAATACTATAGCTTAAATAAGTGTATGACTTCCCTTTTTAACTATATCATGTGTGAAACATCACAATTAATATAGACCACTTAAAAGTGATGAGAATAAAGGTCTTATTGCAAACTTATATTGGCCTTATATATATGCTAATTGCAACTTTTTATAATTTTAAATACCGTTTTTTGCATTATGAACACTGTCAAAACATGTGTGTCTCCTCCCATTAAATGAAATCTGAAGTGATGAGAATAGAGTCTTATTGTAAACTTATTGGTGTGTCTCCCTCCAAATAAAATCTGAAGTGATGAGAATAGAGGCTTATTGTAAACTTATTGGTCTTACGTGCTAATTGCAACCATTTTACAATTTTAAATACCAATTCTTGCATTACCAACACTATCACGCCAGTCATCATGTGTGTCTCCACCAAATGTAATGTACCAAAAAAAATAAGGAAGACCCAAATCACAATTCAATCAACTAGCCTGCCCTGAGGAGTTGTACTTTCATAAAAATAAACCGAGTGACTTATAAGCCAAACCAATCCCCAGTTATCAACCAAACAATCACACAGAGCTCTAGTCCTAATCAATAACTTAGGGAAAATTTTTCAGTGCCGCGAGGGTACCACGTGGTGCCCGCTCCCGCATCCAGGCCGTCTATTTCGTTTCTGAACGGCTTAGATTTAGAGAGAGAAGAAAAGAGAGAAAGTATTGGGGAGAGAGGAGACAGGAGAAAGAGAGTTACAATCCGAACCGTCCAAAAGTGTATTGGACGGCTCGGATGCGCCGAACGGATATCACGTGGGATATACCCTTTCGGCACTGAAAAATCTCTCACAACTTAGGGGGAAGCTTCCAAGAATAACACACAGCTAGATTTAAATCCAAAAGTAGATTGACAATATGAATCGGATCAAACTAAAAAGAAAAAAGAAAAAAAAGAACATTGATTAACAAATGGACTTTCTTGAAGATATCTGCTCGGCACAGAAAAATCTCTGACAACTTCGGGGAAGCTTCCAAGAATAACACACAGCTAGATTTTTATCCAAAAGTAGATTGACAATATGAATTGGATCAAACTAAAAAAAAAAGACGAAGATTGATTAACATATGGACTTTCTTGGAGATTTCACTCTCATCATGATCATAAAGTGCGAACCGGAGATTGGCAGTGGACTCCTATGGAGAGAATATATTGAAAAACATGTACCTTTCATTTATCCCACTCTAGTTAACCCCTAGTTTGTCCCCAGACAACCTTCCCATATACGTATAATTCTTTTATCCAATTAATTAATTTAGTTTCTCTCTTTCTTTTCCTTTGGAGTGTGAAGTTCAATTTCTTATGTTAATATTTTATAAAATCCTCCTCTTCTGTCGAAACAAGGAAATCTCCACTCTTTATGTCATCTAATCTCTATTATAAAATATAAGAGTACTGTAGGTCCATACAAATACAAGTTATATTTTAAAGGGGGCGACGTCATGGTGGCTTGGGGTGGCTTGGGGGAGTGATGTCATAAGACCAACAAGGACTATACATATATCCATACTTATATCTCAAAGGGGCTCGTCGAACAACGCACAGAGGGCCGGCCACAAAGGAAGAATGGTAAGACCAACAAGGCCTGATCAACTACCGTTCATTCATCGTCGTCGCGGGCCGCGACATGCTGCTGCCACGTTCAACTACATCCCCAATCAATTGCAATAACCGTGCGAATCAATTCATTGTGCGTTGAAGTAGTTCGATGCTCTATCCGTTTAGGCCTTAAAATGCAGTAGTTATACATCCAATAGTACAAATACAATATTTTATTACATGGTTGAAAAAAGAAACAATGCTTTGGTTTTAATTGGGGCCCAGCAAGATGTAGTTCTCCATCTTATCACATTTGTCACTTTTTTACTGTCTGTAATTCTTATACATACATATATAGTAGCAAAAAAATCCGTGCTATACACGGGATGAATCAAGATAAAATGTTAGTATGAGCTGTATTATGGTCGAATACTAGGTCTATAGCTTAAATAAGTGTATGACTTCCCTCTGCCCTTTTTAACCATATATCATGTGTGAAATATCAAAATATAGACCACTTAAAAGTGATGAGTATAGAGGTCTTATTGTAAACTTATATATTGGCCTTGTATATATATATGCTAATTGCAACATTTTACAATTTTAAATACCGTTTCTTGCATTAAGTGAAATAAAATATTAATTTTACACAAATATTTTGAAAAATAATCACTTTTTAGCAAAATAAGTGAAATATGTTGACTTATTTTGCTAAAAAATGGTTGTTTCCTAAAATACTTGAGTAAAAGTTAAAAAAAAAAATTACTTTTCCGATTCCTTTGGTCGAGACAAATCAATAATCTATAAAAATTTGGTGCAAAATTAACAAATGCAAAAAAAATTCAAATAAGGACAAAATCAACTTAATTTTTTTTTTTTTTTGTAAGTTTAGGAGAACTCATAGTTTGGGCAAGTGAGGTGTGCGTACGTTTTGCTTCTGTATCATTGATTCTAATTGTTTGCTTTAGTATGTGAGGATCCTTTCGTTTGACAGTTCTTCTAGAAATTCTCACATCCCTTTTGGATTCACACACAAGATTAGCATACGGATCCAGTTTAATAAAAAAAGAAAAGAAAAAGCATATGGATCCCGTCCAATCTCAGTTTCAACCAGTTTGGTCTAGTTTCGGATTATTTTTGGAGCATTTCAGGATCTACAATAATGATCGAAATCGTTTATTTTTTAGAACTCATCAAGAACATTGATCATACAAAAAATCACGTTAATCGAATATCGTTTGATATAATACCAAAATGCATTGATCTTCTGATAAATGTCTTAAATGAATTACAATCCATGTTGCACATGGATTCCGTCCGGTGAAACTGTGAAAGTTTCCATTTGCTAGTACCATAAGCTCATCCGACCCTACTGGTCTTGCTAAACGTCCGGTGAAAGTTCCATTTGCTAGTACCATAAGCTCATCCGACCCTACTGGTCTTGCTAAAGCAGTCCGGAGATTGTACGCGGAAAGAAATTTAAAAAAAATATACACTACTCTCATTGATGGCGTCACTCTCCAATAAAAGCGAAATGATATTGGTACCGACAGGTAGCATTTGGATCGAGCACTCTATACGCGTCGGATGCCGTTGATTCTTACGAGAGCCCACTCGTTTTATTTTTTTAGAATTTTTGAACGGCTCGGATCGGCCGTCCGGTGGCCGGAGTGGACCCAACGAGTCCATTGGTATGATTTCTGGATGATATCCGTCGGTACGGGACTCTGAAAGTCTAAAACAGAGCAGCGAAAGAACAGGATAAATCCCAAAAATGCAATTACACGCGCTTCTAAATTAGTGCGTTGCGTCAATCATCTTAACCAAAGTACAGTATACGCGGCTGATTCTACTTATAAATACCGAGTATCTATCTATCTGAAAGGAGGCCCCCCTGACACCACCACCCTTCTCCGGTCCCACTGCCTTTCCCCCCTTCCCCTTCTTTTTCGGGTTTTTTTTTTTTCACTTCGACTATTTTTTTTTACTTTTAAAAGTAAATAATTACTATTTTATTTTATTTTTACTTTTACTAATTTTTTTATACTTTTAAAAGACTTTAATTACTGTTTTAAATTTTTTAAATTTTTCCTATTTTTTTTGTTTACTTATAAAAAACTTTAATTAATGTTATTGTTTTTTTTTTTAACTTACTAGCTTTTTTTTGTTCTACTTTTAGTTGTTTTTTATTTTACTTTTAAAAGACTTCTTACTATAAAGAAATTTCAATAATATAAAGAAATTTACTCACGTATATAATATTAAATAATTTAAAAACACATATAAAGCGTAAAAAAATAATTGTTTTGATTTTTAATTTGTTTGAATCGGTGCAAATATCTTATTTTTCTAATCATTTCATCATAAATGATTATAATGAATTTTTTACTCTAAGACCTTTCAATGAGTACCCTAAGAGAGACCTAAAACTAAATAATAAGCCTTAGGGTACTTGTTGAAAGGCTTTCGAGCCCAAATTTATTATGACCATTGAAGACAAAATGATAAAAAAAACAAGATCTTTACATTGATTCAAGCAGATTGAAAATTAGAACACTTAAATAATATTAAATAAATAAAAATAAAAAAGATATAAAAGTTATTAAGTAAATAAATAAGAATAAGAAAATGCCGTGGGTTGAATTATTGCCGGGTATAATATTAAATAATTTAAAAATACATATAATAAAGAGTAAAAAAAATAAGTATTCCGATTTTTAATTCGTTTGAATCGGAATGAAGATCTTATTTTTCTTATCATTTCATCCTAAATGGTCGTAATGAAGTTTTGGCTCTAAGACCTTTCAATGAGCACCCTAAAAAAGACCTGAAATTAAATAATAAGTCTTAGAGTACTTGTTGAAAAACTTTCGAGCCAAAAATTCATTATGATTATTGAAGACAAAATGATAAAAAAAACAAGATCTTTGCATCGATTCAACCGGATTGAAAATTGAAACACTTAAATAATATTAAATAAATTAAAATGAAACAAGATATAAAAGTTATTAAGTAAATAAATAAAAAATAAGAAAATGTCGTGAGTTGAGTGGGTTTAATTATTGCCGGGGGTATTTTGGTCTGGGTGGTGTGGGGGTGGGGGGTGGCGTGGGGGCATCTGAAAGGGGCTCTCGTCCATGCAGTACTAGCAGAAGGAGCCATTATTTGTAGGAGCAGTAGTTGGCCGGCGCCCGCGAAGGAAGAATGGTAAGGCCAACAAGGCCGCCTGATCAACTCTTCATTCGTCGTCATTGTCGCCCGCGACACGCTGCCACCTTCAACAGGCTTATTTACTTTTTTGGTCTTCAAAGTATTTCCGTCGTGCCACTTTGGTCCCCAATATTTCAATTGTAAACATTGCATTTCCAACGTATCAATTTTGTGTTTAAATGGTCCCTGGAGGTCACGCCGTTCATTCCCTCCGTCAAAATGAAGGGCAAATTTGGTATTTCACCACCCCATAGCTTTATTTTCTTTTTTTGGTCCCCAAAGTATTTTCGCCGTGCCACTTTGGTTCCCAAAGTATTTCCTCATGCCATTTTGGTCCCCAATATTATACCAATTGCCAGTCAGGAGTGGTGGAAGGACCGATGTGGAGGCAAGGGGTGGTGGAGACTAGGATACATAGATCTGCGAGTTTTGACAAAATACTCCTGTCGACAAGACACAACACAAGTGCGGGATATGTACGGGACCCGGCAAAAAAAATCGTCGCCGCAATCGTTGTAGAACGACGTTCTTCTACTGCGCTGTTTTTTTTCCTCCTTTTCAATTAGGGTTTATTTTATTTGTTGGCTTTAGGGTTTGTTTTATTTCTTTGGGGTTGTAAAGTTGGGTTTTGGCCATCGCTCTACAAACCTTCTTAAAAAATAAGCAACTTATTTTACATTTTTAAATTTAAAAATAATGTAAATAAAAAATAAATTTTTGTTTTTATTTTTTTTGCATCGTTCAAAAGATCTCAATGAGATCTATCAAACAAAATCTATATTGCTAAAAAAATTATTTACATAAACACATTATTTTTGAGTTTGAAATTACCTTTTTGACATTACCTTTTTAAAAAATAAGTACTTATTTTTCTGTATTTTTGTGGGGCTCGAAAGTGGGTCCCACATGACATGCGGTGGACAAAAATGTGGTGGGCGTATCAATCCTGTAAAATAAATGGGCCTTCATTAGCCTTTTGATGGGCTTTAATTATACTTTGATGACAAAACAAAGGAATAAAATGTATTTTGGATTTTTCATACATAAATTATCTATCTTGTTATGGAAATTTACAAATATAAAAAAATATTTCAAAAAAAAGTTATTTAATGTATCTCTGCACATTTGTCTAAATCTATCTCCATATCCACGTATTCCCAATTTTTGAATTTTAGGTATCCGACCCTTAGATATGCACTTGCACCTGATATGTGCACCTATCTCCATGTAACATAAGATGGAAGGGGTGTTGCAGTAGCTGGGGAAATACGAAGTTTACAATTGGTACATTGGAGACCAAAATGGCACGGCGGAAACACTTTGGGGACCAAAAAAGAAAATAAAGCTATGGGGTGGTGAAATACCAAGTTTGCCCTTCATTTTGACGGAGGAAATGAACGCCGTGACCTCCAGGGACCATTTAAACACAAAATTTATACGTTGAGGATGCAATATTTACAATTGAAATATTGGAGACCAAAGTGACACGACGGAAATACTTTGGGGACCAAAAAAGTAAATAAGGCCCTTCAACATCGTCATCATGAGGTTAATTAGCTAGGATTCGTGTTGAATCTAATCCTAGTACTGATCAGTTGTCAAGGGGTAATTAATTATGAGGGGAAAAAAAATGTAATCCATCTGTAACTTAACTAATTACTACTTCCATTCTTTAATTTACAATTAATGCAGAGAGGAATTACAACAATTTGGAGGAGGAGGAGGAGAATCGGAGGATCGGGGCCCGAGGATGCGCGATGGTCGTCCTCGTGGCGGAGATGATCATCGGCGGTAAAATTTCTTGTTGGTTATGTTCCTTTCTTTCTTATGCACTTGGCATGCTTACTTTTCGTACAGTATTTGTTAGTAGACAGATATAAATCTAGCTAGTGCTCATGTGCTTATCCTTGTATACTTTGTGTGCAGCGATTTGGATCCTCTCTCTCTCTCTCTCTCTCTCTCTCTCTCTCACACACACACACACACTCGCTCAGATTTATTTCAGCGGTTCATTGTTTGTTCGGGATGTGGTGTCTATAGTATGAAGCTAGCCCTCGTTTCGTCTCTCTTGATCCAACCATCTTCCAGTTGCGTAAATGAGGAGTGGAAACCTCATTTTCAACGGATGAGATGGGCTCAACATGTATAATTAGGCCTATTTTGGCCTAATAAGTAAAATGACTTATCTTTTTTATTCTTATTTAAAAAAAATTCAAATTTGTTAATTTTTCAATCGATTGGTTTATTGATTTATTTTTGTTTTTATTCAGAAAATTTTGAGTTTCGATTGTAATTTTTACTTTTTAGATTCTTCTCGTCACGATGAAGCAATAATTTACAAAATATTGATGAAAAACTAACAAATGTAATTTTTTTTGAATAATAATAAAAAAAGTCATTTCTCTTATTATGCCAAAATAGAGTACCCTTTCGCGTGTTACAGCGACGTTTAACAAGGGTTACAAAAAAAAAAATCGAAACATGTGTGTTTTTAATTTTAACTTCAATCCACATTTTCATACTTTTTCGATTATTCTTGTCGAGACGAGCGGTTAATCACAAAAAACACAGTAAAAAGCTAAACAAAAACTACAAAAAATTATTCAAAAAATATATTGTGAAGTCGCCCTTAGTGTTCTACTAACTAAAATAATTACTTATTTTTCAAATAAATACATATTTTTTAATTAAAAATGATGTATTGTGAGAAAATGACTTGTCTTGTAAAGCAAAAAATAAGAAGGGTAGCGGAACGGATTCACATATCCAAGAAGATTGAATTTCTTCTGAAGATAAGATATGACATCTCCAATTCTCTTCCTGTAATTTTTTTTGGCAGGGATTTTCTTTTCTTGTCAATTAAAATTACACAAATTGAACTTCAGACTGACTACAATTTACATCTCCAAAAAATTGAAATCTCCAAGTCTGAGAGAGAGAGAGCGAGAAGTTGAGAATTGACCCAAGGATGAGAGGCAGAGGGAAAATTACTCAATGCCCCCGGGCACCGCACACATATTTGTGTGATTTCCACCACAAATTGTGTGCAGCGCCTACATAAATACATGGCAGAGAAGATTTATGGCACTATGTAGTAGTGCCCCCTGATCATAGAATAAGAATATGTCTTATGTGCAGTATAAGTGATCGCAACCTCAATTAGCATTTTCAATGGTGCAGATTTGTTCTGAATCTTTTACCGATAATAATAAACTTTTATTGATAAAAAATTCAACAAATTCGAATCATTAATTGTCAATATGAATATGAATGGTTTGAATTGAACTGCTGAATAACTACTAGAGGGAGGGGTCCGGGATGGGTTGGGGAGGACTGGGGTGGGGACCACCGGAGGGAGGACTCAAATAAGAAGTCAATCTTTAACTCTCTTTTGTGTTTTTGGTGCAACGTAAATTCCAGAAGCCAGTAGGAAAAGGGGAGCTTGCTGGCCTGGTGGGTCAACATGGGTGCTGCCCAAGGAAACGACATAGTTTTGACACAAAAGACCAGTGCCCCCTATTTCCTGTTGGGCCTACCTGTTTTGCAGTCGATTCCGGGCTCTACAAAATAATCCAACTTGCTTATTATTCTTAAAATGCATTTTTGCGGGTTCTTGCAAAAAAAATTAACTTAATCTGATATCGGTAAGGGTTTTCTCAGAATTCGCAGGGCAAAACACTCAATTTCAGATTAATGACTTATTAGTCTTTATAAGGGACCTATTTCGGGTCAAAAAAATAATTCAAAATGCCCATTATTTCTAAAATGCTTTTATGGGTTATTGCAAAAAATTAGTTCAATCTGATATCGTTAAAAGCGTTTTCAAATTTCGTAGAGTAGGACATGAGATTGAGCCAACTTTTTTGTTGGAAATCATAAAAAAGTAGTATTTTATGGATAACGAGTTATTTGAATCATTCTTGTAAGACCCAAAATAGTCCATACAAAAAATTAATAAATGATTTACCCAAAACAAAAAGTGGGTTGCCAAACAGGGATTAAGAAGGGGCTGGTCTTTTGTTTCAAAACTAGGCCGTTTTCTTGGGCCAGCACCCATGCTGACCCACAATCCAATTTTCTATCGGTAGGGCACGGGACCTGCTTATATATTCATTTTCCTTTGTAAAAAAATATTTCCAAATAGCATGCGGAATCGTATTGGACATTCAAAAAGGAACTAAGGGAGCATTTTAAAAGTTTTCGATCATATTGAGTGCTCTTGGGGCGCCGCCACATGGTGTCCCCAATGCTCTTCTCTACCACATATTCTAATGTAGGACAAGATTGAGGTGTTTTTATATTTTATTTGGTTTACATGATGTTGCTTTGACCTATATTTTTCCTCCAACAATTGCTCATAATTCTAAGATAAAAATCTTTCCATCAAACTTCTTTTAATTCTCAACCATGCATGAATTCGACGTACACTTGCCCAATCGATCTCTTAGAAATAGCATAGTTAGCCACCATTGTAGCTCTGGACCCGTAAGTTTACCAAGAAGTATCTCCACATCCCTTCAGTCAGAATTTCCGCGTACTCGAAGGAATCTTCGATGTCTAGAATCCAATCTAAAATATCTTCAAAATACTAATCAAAATACCTAAAATCAGAACGAGCATGTTTCATGCGCTTATACCCATCGTATTTCTGATGTCGCTTCACCGACGGATATTCATAAAAATCTTCGTAGATCACGCCTCCACATTCATCCCCATTGTCGTGTTGATAATAAGGATAGCCTCTGGAAACGTTTTTTTTTAATAGATTGGTTGTGGGTAAATTCCTCAACACGATTCCTATTAACTTCGTGTTTAACAGGTTGACCATGGGTAAATTCCTTGGCGCGAGTCCTGGTAAATCCTTCCCTATGATCATCGTCAATAGGGTTTGTGCATCTTCCAGGGATGAATGTCATCTTACTAGGCAAAGCCTTGCTCTTATACCACTTGACGCAGTGGAATTAACAAGCGATTAGTTACGTACTAATCAAACGAATGATAAACTCGAGTTCACGAGAGAAAGAGACAAAATCTGGATATTATTGATCACAAAATTTTAATATTTGAATAGGTTACAACCCTTTTTATAAGATTCTAGCTCTAGAAATCCTACCAAAAAAGAATCCTAAATAATGTCAAAACAAGCAACATTAAAGAAAAGATATTTCCTAATTAAATAAATAAAATCCTAATTCTTGTATACCAAGAATTATAATAAAGGTAGAAATTAAAATCAAACCGAATACAAAAAGTTAATAATTCTAACCTAAATGAAAATATTCCTAGTAAAAATCTTATTCTAAAGCAATAGAAATAAAATATAGAAAAACCCCAATCTTGTCCTACATCATATTCCTGTCTTACTCGAGACTAAATGTATGAGTCTTACCTAATATGTGATAGATTAGGGTGTTGGGGCATCAAGTGGCGACATCCGAAAGCCACTAAATAATTAATTACTCACAAGCAAATCTTCATTCATGTCCCCAGACTAGCTACCACGTGTTCATGGGATTATAATTACTATCTTATCACAAAATGCAAGTTCAACAAGGCTCATTTTCATATTCTCCCTTATTTCTCTGTTTTTTTCTTAAATCTATCAATAGCACCTCTCTCTTTTGTGTTGAACATGATTCGTTTAGATCTAAAAATGAAATTATAGGAGTATTATTTTATTTGGGGACTTATAAATTTATCTGCAACTTAAAATTTATTTTTGAAAATTGTCTTAGTAGCTATTTTAAGATAACGCGATAATTAAACACTTTTCTAAATGGAAATATGTTTTGAAGAAATAGCGCGAAAGAAAATCAAGGCACGTCATGTTTGTAAAAAAGAGACCAATATTTTTCATTTTTCACAACAAAGTGTGTATGGATTTTTTTGCTATGGCTACGCCACTAGTTAAAGTGCCTTGAAAAATATTAAAAATGCATCGAGAACTGTGTTTTTTTTGTGTTTTTCTTGTCTTCTTGATGCCCAATGGGCATTCATTCACAAAAAACCTTAATTTGAAAAAGAAGGATAAAAAGTAAAGTGCACTCATTAACTTTTGGTCATTGCACTATGAAGAGGAATTTTTTTTCGAGATATTTATACAAGGAAAAAATGGGAATGAACAATTTTTTTACTTCTACCCAAATAAAGTCTGACTGTTTTTTTTTTTTTTTGCTAAAAAATGTTTATTTTTCAAAATATTTGGGTTAAAGTAAAACTTTTTTTATTTCTCCGATTCGTCTTGTCAAGACGAATCAATAATTCATAAAATTTTGGTGCAAAATAAGGACAAAAAGTGCTAAAAGTCAAGCGGAACGGGATTTGAACGAATCTTGTGTCCCAATTGATTGGGTTTGGTTACATGAATTCTATTTTTCCATTGAACTCTATCCAGGATTATTTTTAAAATGGCAAAGTCTGATGTCCTCCATTTCTTTCTACTCATACTTTTGCAATTGTGGTAATTGTAATAGTGCTATTACTGGAAAGGCAACAGAAAGGATTTCATCTGTAGAATGGCATGCTTTGGTCTTGGCCAAGCTCGGGTTGCTTCTGGACCTCATCCAGGTAATGTATCAGAACCGAAGTGATTCTCCCTTCCAAACTCACCCCGCCACCATGGCCATTTCCCTTGTAGCAATATGCATCTCTGCCTTCGCAGCAGCAGCTCTATTCAATTCCAAAGCAGTGAAAGTGGAAGAGGAGGAGCAACAAACCACTGGGCATTTTCTCTACCGCCATCGAATCCTCAACATGCTTGTCCTAATCTCAGGTATATATATCTCCATGTACGTAATTAAACCCCTTCGGTTTGGTTGGTCTTTAAGATATAATTTCACATCATACCAATTATATCGGTTTTGCAATTCTATGATCTGAACTAACCATCAATTGCAATAACCAAATCAATCCGTTGTGCATTGGAGTAGTTCGATGCTATCGGTTTAGACCTCAAAATGCAGTAGTTATCCAATTGTACAATATTTTACATGGTTGAAAAAGAAGCAATGGTACGGTTTTAATTGGAGTGCAAATCTTAGTATTTCAAAACCGAGCGCGCCGAAACTACTAAACTACTTTAAAAACCGATCTTCAAAATTGTCTGCTTGGGTTTGATTGATGCGATCCGTTTGGTTTGACAGTTTTCTTTTACGTCCCTGATTTTCAGGTGTTGTTACCCTGCCCTGCTTTGTGTCCGTCTTCATCCCAGCTGGGCTCGGTTGGAAATTCTTTGTCTCATGTGCTAGTACCATCTCTGCTCTAGTCGGGGCTTGGCATTTCTTGTTTCTACCCATTTTCGGAAGAAGAACCAATTCGGGCCATGGTGCAGCGGGGCCTAGCATGGTGTAATATTGATCTTACCACCTTTGTCACATTTCCACTATATGTGTATGAAAAATTCTAAAATTAACCCAATGGGCTGATAATAGTAGGTGTTTGAATATGTATTAAAGGGTGTTAAAAATAAACAGAAATATATACTTTTCTTGTCTTTTAATATACTTATCGTTAGCCCAGTAGACTGACTATAGAAAGACCGATTTGGTAATTGGTAGGAGTACTACTATTGCAAAGGACTGTTTCGAAGTATAATTTCATCACTGCCGAAAGATGTGCAATTTAAAATTCCATCGTTTAATTCTCCACTGTTACACCTAACCTGGAACACAGGGAGAACACATGTAACGTCCAACTATTAATCAGATCAGGAAGAGTCAAATGAAGAACAATTAAAGAATACTGAGTAATTTTTTTCTTGGAAGCTTATGGAGTATTACTTTAGAGTAAGGAAGAAACATCGCCAGGGAAAAACTTGAGCATCCACACCCGAAAGCCAAATTTGCCATTGACATTAATGGATGCCATTTTGCCAATAAAATTGCTCGGGTGCCGCAAAATGTTGTGCCATTTGTTGCACCCGTGCTGGATCTTCGCCAAATTGCCGTTTAGCCAAATCCTCAGCCATCTGTGGCAGAATTTTTGGCGTTTGCCAAATTTGGGAGGGAAATGGGTTGCCCGGTGGTGTGGAACCCGTTTAACCAAAAAAAAAAAAACTGCTATTTTTGGTGAAATGGATGAGAATCTTGCCTTTAAATTGATGCAGTGGCGTTGATGATCTAACCATTAACAATTACAGAACGAGATTAAAAATTAGCTGAAACGGTACTTCCAGTTAGTAGAAGAGGCTAACGAAATCAACTAAATTAAAGTCAACTATCCATTAAGAAATACTTCAATTTTCATGCAGCAAGGAATGACAATGAATTATTGCCTCAGTATCTGCCGATCTGCGTTGAACCATAACCAAAACGGCGTCAGCGTGAATGTCGTCTGGTGTTTTAACCTTGCTTTAGTCGTGCGTGAATGTCGTCTGGTGTTTTAACATTGCTAAGAGACACCAAGCAGCTCTAATATTAACACAATTCAATAAAATAAAATAAAAACCAACTTCCAATCAGTAGAATAGGCTTGCTAACAAAAATTAGCTAGACTCCGAGCCTAACATTTTACCCCAAAAAATGAGGATCCCCTTGCTACAAGCAGAATATGTTTTGGCTGAGATATCTATATATATTCGAATCCGGGTGAGGGGGGATTGCATCTACGGGGAGAGAGAGAGAGAGAGAGAGAGAGAGTCACCATGGTTTCAGCAAACTTTGATTGGGACTGCAAATTGGCTCGTTTTCAGTGATTGTTGGTCATTCGTCTGGATATGGTGTAGGAGTATATGGCTTGGCCGCTTGGGTGTGTTTGACTGTTTGGTCAGGAAGGAATGCACGGGCACTAACCAATTTACATTGGGATGTGTTTGGAACTTAGGCTCACTTTGGATGTCCATAATCTTTTGTAGGAATAGTAATTTGATTATCAGGAATCAAATTCCTAATAATTTGATACCTGGAGTAATTATATCTCGACGTTTGGATTAATTAAGTAATCTTCTCTATGTATAATTTATTATGGAAATATCTTAAAGTCAAACGTTTCATTTTTATATTGATCGAGCCAAGAATCCAAGATTTTTACGGGAGTGAAAAGGATTAGATTTCTCCTGTGTTCAGGAATGTAATTCCTCATGGATTGGAAGATTAATAATTTCATTCTCATTCTCACTCTTCACAAACATAAGAATGTTAGAGTTCTGGAACCACATTCTCATTCTCCTCTAAAAAGATACCTGTCATTCAAACACAACCTTATGGAAAGAAGGAGAAAATCAGAGAAAATGATTAAAGAAGATTTTTTTCACTAACATAAGAATGTTAGAGTTTCGGAAGCACATTCTCATTCTACCCTCAGAAGATACCTGCTATCCAAACACAGCCTTATGAAAAGAAGGAGAAAATAAGAGAAAATGATTAAGAAGATTTTTTTTTACATAATAAGAAAAATGTAGTGAAAGTTGAGGGAAAATGTTTACGGTATTTGTAACAATAATAAGATGTCTCCAATAATTATGAAAAATAATTTAAAATAATAAGAATACACTTTCAACTATTATTATTTACAGTATAATTTTATTTATCTTCTCAATTTACTAGGAGTAAGAAACAAAGGATTTTTTTTTTCTTTCTCTCTGTTTAGAACCTCTGGAAAGAAGGAGAAAATTAAGAAAATTTCCCTTATCTTATTTGGTTGGTGTGGAAAAAGAGAAAAAACATGAAAGTAGGGAAGAACAAATACAGTAGTAAAAATTTTCCCCCAACTTTTTTTTTCGAATAAGTACATTTTCTTACAATTTTCAAATAAGATTCATATTACATATTTATATATTTATACAATGCAAACAAAATTTAAAAATTAGTTTCATAAGTCCATTATTTTTAAATTTAAATGGAGCTTTAATCATGTTCTCATATTTTCGCAAATTGCAAACACACCCAAGTGTAAATTGGCCTGTAGCATTCCAAAACAAACAAACACTGTAGCCATATTCGCCTACCAGTCTACCACCATATAAGAGTTGGGCAACGGACACGAAACACGATAATACGACACGAATCGGACATGAAATTAGCAGGTTAGGGTTGGACATTTTTGACACGAAACACGAAAATGACACGAATCAAGAACACGAATTCTAAATGGTTCGGGTTCGGATTGAACACCAAGACACGAAATTGACTTGACTAACACGGTTACTCATCTATGTCACCCATTAACACGAACACACACACACACACATACATATATATATATATATATATATATATAATATAATATATAGTATATCTGTAATTCTATATGGAGTTAGGCAACGGACACGAACCGGACACGAAATTAACGGGTTAGGGTTGAGTATTTCTGACACGAAATACGAAAATGACACGACTCGAGCAACACAAATTCTAAATAGGTTGGGTTCGGGTTGGGTGATTTGTGACACGAACCCGACTGACCCGATACGAACACAACCCGACACGACCTGTTACCCAGGTCTACACCATACCCAGACGAATGACCAGCTATCACTGAAAGGGAGCCAATTTGTAGTCCCAATCAGAGTTTGCTGAAACCATGGTGAATCTCTCTAGTCTCTCTCTCTCTCTCTCTCTCTCTCTCTCTTTGCGCTCGCGCGAGCACAATCTTTTTGTTAGGATCGTCACACACGTGCATACGATTTACGAGTTTAAAACAGTAAAGAATCAACACAAAAATATAAATAGTTTCCCAAAATCGGGTATGTCTACGGGAACGAGAGCGGTTACTGTTCTTTTATTATCACAGTATGAATTAGGGTTTACAACATAGATTATTTATAACTACTCTATTTTAACCCTAACCGGATTTGGCATCCCAGAAATACCGTCGTGCAATACCGTACCGTACCATAGGGGCGTTGCCCCCCGCACCTCCCAATTACGGAATCATCGGCGATGAGCCAAATGCCGTCGCTCCGCTACGCTCCAGCATCTGACCTTCTTTCTAGAACTCCTTATATCTCTTCATACTTAATGCATGAGCTACAGTTCTAACACATTTTCTGTTGGAACCAATTGAAACAACTGACTAATGGGTTTAACGATGCTAATCCACAATCAGGCGAGTGGCGTGGAGGAGCAAAAGAAGCTGAAGCTTTGTTCTTACTTCCGGAGTTCTTGCTCTCACCGAGTTCAGATTGCTCTCAATTTGAAAGGTTCGCCCTTTATCTATTTTCTTGTTTGGTCAATCCCTTTGTATGCGAGTTTTTTGATTTCTTCTCGAAACCCTAATTTGATTAACTGATGATTGAATTATCTTTACTGTTGCACTTTAATACAGGCCTGGAGTATGAATACAAAGCAGTTAATTTGCTAAAAGGGGAGCAGTTCAGTCCTGGTGAGTAGTACTTAATTGACTGGGTGCTTGACTCCATTTTAAAGATTTTACATGTGGGACCAACATTGACATTGTGCACTTCCGTCCTGTAAATGCACCTCATTGGGCTATGGTTGAGTTGAGGGTAATGGGTGTGCTTAGCGGAGTGGTGTAATCAGGAATCGAGGTCGATGGGCAGAACTAGGAGAGGAGTTTTGGTTGGATGATTTTTCAAGATGAATTCCACTCATTCGAGTTTTTATGGAATGAATTTTGATGAGTTAAAGAATTGATCTTGAAATATTTTCTACTAAAATGGTTTAATTACCCAAAAAGAATCTTGAATATTGTTTCTACCATATCATCCGATGGCAAGCAGTATCATTGTTGCAGAACATCATTCATCATAATTTGGTGTGCTCAAAATGAAGATTGTACTTACTTATTCCTTATGGTTTAAATTTTATAACCTTTCTATATATATCTGCCAAAACTATGTGGTTTGTCGTCCATCGCACCAAAAATAAATTTATGAAACACAGAATTAACAATTATTTCGTAGAACGGTATTTAAGTCCGAGATCCTCCACAAGGAATTAAAAGCTAAGTTACTGTAGATTCAATAGATTTATATAATTCGAAGAGTAAATGAAAGTTTGAGTTTCGATTGTTTAAACTTTAAACTAATTAACTGGAAAAGAGGGTTTTGAAATCTAAAGAGAGGGATGAGGGCTTCGATTCAACCTTCGATTTTTGTCTGTTTCTGGTTGCAGAGTTTACAAAGCTTAATCCAATTGGTTATGTGCTGGTGTTGGTGGATGAGGACATTGTAGTTTCTGACTCTTTTGCAATCTTGATGGTGAGGGCTTGGATATTTATCCTCTCCACCTCATGTTAGTGGTATTGCAAATGGTTGTAAACTTGTAATACCATCTTCGAACTTTTTCAACACATTCTTTTTGATTTGGTGCATCTGGAAGAGAAATATCCTCAACATCCATTGTTGCCTCGTGATCTTCAGAGCAATCAACTACCAGGTACAGGTCATTTAACTTATTATCAGTTTTTCTGAACTATTTTCTTGAGGGCACATCGTAAATTGTTGTATTCACCAGCCTGTTACAAGTGGGATATGGATACCTCCAGAGACAAATTGAGATGCTACTGGCTAAATTAATTACCACTGATGGAGTTAGTTTCCACAAGGATATTCCTCGGAAGTTCCCTTTGTTCTTTTGAATAGTGGTACTGTCAAATGAAATGTCGGACCACTTGATTTTCTTCTTATGAGGAGTAAAATTAAGTCCAGAGTTTTTCACTCATGAAACACGAAGAGCAGAACATAGAAATCTTTTGAAATCCATTCAACAGAAAACAGATGTTCTGGTCCTACTGGTTCTTCCATACTTGGTTTCTCATCAGCTGTGATCCACTTTTGTCTTGCCTAGACCAAGCAAGACGAAATGAAACACAAAATGGATTTTAAAAAAATAACAAGAAAGTGCAACTCTGCTCCATTTTGGAGGCCAGGGGCCCAGGCTTATGTGATTGTTCCCTCTTTTTAAAACCACGTATGCAAATCCAAAATTGCCTTTACACTTTATTTCATTTCTCCACTGTTATGAGTTGACTGATTTCTACCACACATCCACGTGTCTTTTCCCTCTTCTTTTGAACTCCCGTTCATGGTGAAGTACCATTTTAGGTTTCTGAACTATATCAGTTGTTTTTACTTTGTCATCATTTCATCCTATTTCTACTTCCTTGGACTAATCCTCAATGATTTGTTAATATGAGCTATGGGCTGCAAATATTGTTTCTTCAAGTATATAGTCTCTTCAGAACCTATCTGTGCTGGAGAGTAATCGACCAGGGTCAGTGTTCTAAGATTAGGGTTTCATTGCTGAAATCCGTATAATGCTATCATCAAATTGTTTTTTAAGGATAGTACGATAAGTACCTTTCTTTCCCTCCTGCCTTTCAATCTGCAGAAGCATATTGCGGAGAAAGTTAATCCAGATGAGCAGCATGTTTAGGCTAGGTGTCATATTGGGAAAGGTTTTGCAGGTAAGCATTTCCTGTTGATGAAAAATTTGGTGAGTTTTTCCCAATTAGATAAACCTGTCATACCAGTTTGGATGAAGTTTTTATTTTTTAATGTTTTCTCATGCCAATGAAATGTTTTTCATTGGTAATAGCTTTATGTGATGTATGTCACATTGTTAGTTACCATTTTCTTCCATTCTACCAAGTGCATACTGTTCTTCGTTAACTCCCTTCAGTGTCAGGACATTTTATGAACTAATATTACGAACATATGCTGGGATCTCTCTTGGATAAATCTTGTAATGGTTTAAAATCTAGTTAAGTCCTGAACTGCCTTTCTACAGTCTGGCCTATTTATAAACAGATTTAGAAGCTATGAAATTATGCATTCTACCGTTTTGTTACTGAGATGAAGTCATGATTCTGACTCATGAACACATTTAGTGTAAGCTGCAAAAGAGTATCTCTTGAAATGTGAAAATTTTCGGCACTGGCATTAGTCATTAGCATCATCACCTGTCTATAATACAGAGAATTATTCCAAGCATTGATACAACCATTAAATAGAACTTGAAATTGTAGATGTGACCTTGTTATCTCCTTAAATGTCCATGTTCTCCTCGACCAGAAGCCGTTACAGTTCATAAAGTGTTTGTAAACCTACTTTAAGCAGCATCTCAGGATGAAAAGGTGGAAGTTGACTGCAATTGATCTCGGTTAATCCCACCCATGATCCAGCGATTCCAGTACTATGGAAATCATGTCCTGCAATTATATTTTTTGGCCCGACAACGTACGCCCTAGTTAATGTAAGCAAGTTTATTTATGCCGTGAGGATGTACAAGCCACATTTTTTGACACGGACAAATAAGTTCTGGTGTTTTAAAATGATTGTATCAAGTTATCAACACACTCAGCGAGACTGCATCAATCAATCTTACTGAACTGTCAAAGCTAGTATTAGTTAACTCATTAAGTATTAATATTACCTCTGGATGGGGGGAGGGGAGTGTTGGAAGTGCACCATTTGCATGTCTTCAACTCTCCATTGATTGGTCTTATGACCCTATGTATGTGAGAGATTGATCTACCGTTAGGCCCTGTAAAAATTTGCTGTCGATTTGTGTTTTTTAGGCTTATTATGTTTCTGTAAGTATCAATTTGTATTCTGCATCATCAATAATACCATATCTTCTTTGTTAATCCTTGACCAAATACAACGCAATTTTGACTTTTGGGGGCAAATCATTTGCCTGTTTGAATTCTCGGCAAACACTGACCGCTTATGAGTCTTGAGTTGCTATGATATGAATAGCGTTTTGCGGACCGGACAAACATTTTGGAACGGAGGTAGTAGCTGTTTTAGCAAAAGAAGCATAGAAGAAAAAAAGGAAAAAGACAAGGTGAATATATGACTACTTATAATATTATTATGGTAGAGATCTCGTTTGATAACCGTGGTAGATTTGGTAGATTGTTAACGAAATTGAGGTTGGAATTTGAATTGAGCAGGATTGACATTGTGATTATTAGTCCATGTATTTTAAGGTTAAACAAAAGAACAGGGAGCCATTTGAGCACGGTTAATACTGGGGGTATGCTTCATAGATTTTAAGTCTCCTAGACTCTTTGGAAACGGCGCTCGAAGGTTGCCTCGATCCTCAATGTTTCTTTTAATGATGCGCCCTTTTATTGGAAAACGACAAGACTCGGGGGATGCCAAAGCGGGTTAGATCCTTAATTCACCATTCGTTGAAAGTTTTGATTTTGACTTTGGAAGTAACCTAGCAATAACGACGTGAGACCGTAACCACGGTGGCGTGAGGGGCGTGACGCTTTTAGCCAAACGGTGACGTGGTACTATTGTTTGAGCGGTGTGGGCATCATGACGTTATTACTTGATCCTTTCCTCATTCTCCATTGAATCTTTGGCCGACGAATGGGCTAAGGATGTAGCAGGTTTCAATTTCCCCTAAGGCTTATCGTTCGAAACGGGTTATCTTTAGACAACGTGCATCTGTCGGGATGCACGACTCTTCATTGCGTCTTAGCAACCTTTTCGGATCGTGGGAAAAGTAGCTTCTTCTTTTTTTCCATGACCGTCCTAACGTTTGAACTGTATACATGTACGATATAACATGAGGATGTCATGCAATATATGAAAAGAATGCAGCACATAAGCTGGAAATACCACATAACCCTAAACCACAGGTTCTTGTCCTAGTTGGGAATGTTCTATAGTTATGTACAAGTACAAAAGGCCGGGTTTTGGTTTGAGAGGAGTTCCCCGGACTCAGAGTCACAGATATGCCTCCCACTGCTGAGTGTATGCTGGTCAATGGTCGAATGACAGTGTGACCCTTCTTCGTTAGAGGTTGTTGTGCATTTTGGGATTCCCTAACATTAGCAGGATTGCCAAAATACGCTAGTGCGGCTAATGAATAGTGCAAGTGTAAAGCAAAGGTTAAGAATATGAGCATTTTCCAAATTTTCACAAATATTTTTCAAGTTTGGCTCTCTTTAATCAATACTTTGAAGAGACTACACGGATGAACAATCGGAAAAGTCCCAGGTCGGAAAGGCCGAATGCGAGAATCCAGTTAGAATCATCATTTTCTTCCTGAACAAGCATATAGCATTTGTTGTTTTTGACAGACTTTTGATGGATTGTTCACAAGTGTATTAAATTCAAAGTATGGATTAATTGTCTCCAACGGAGTCACCACTGTGGGCTACCAAACCTGAGGCCAGGCCCCCACTCGTTTTTGATTTATTGAAAAGTTGAAAAGAGTCTCCACTCGAATTTTTGTGAGATGGTTTTCCACCCGAGAAATCTTGAACTTGAAAATGATATTTGAGTTTGAAAGATAAACCAGAGATTTTAAGTTCGGGAGCTAAGTTATGAGAATGAAAGGTTTTTGTTCGGCACCCTTCCCGCTCGATACGGAGATCGGTCTCTACTAAATATTTGCAAAATTTTTAGAAAATGCGTATATTCTTAACCTTTAAAAACACATAGCAAGTAAAGTGTGTGGTGTAGGCATGTGCCGATTGTTCAGTATATAAAAGAGTAAAACAAAACAGAAAGTTACATGAGATGAATGAAAAGAATGCAAACTGTCAAAAAATACACAAAATGGAGACAACACCCCAGCGCTGGGGTCCCTGTGCCCAGTGCTGGGCTATTGTCCAGACTATTTTTTGGAAAATATTTTCTTTTTATCCAAACAGTGGACCAATTAGTAAAAATGCATGAATAATAACTTTTTGGTAATATTTTGAGGTGTTAAAAGATGAAACAGTAGGGAGACTGTATTGAAAATGCGTAATAAATGCTAGAAATAGACTTAAAAGCCCCTGGACCACACTAATATTGAAACGAGAAAGTGCTCAACATTGGGGAGGGAATGCCCAGAGCTAGGCACATGCAGCTACATTTTTTTTTCGTAACAAAAGCCTATGATCGCATTAGTCTGCTCGTATCACTGCTTTAGGTTCCTTGTTTCCTCATATAAACAGAAACCAGAAATGCAGGTAGCTTTCTACCTTAGTGCTTGATCAAAACTTTGAGTTTTGATTTGAATGGTTTGACGATCGTTTTGAGTTGGGAAATGATGAAAGGGATTTTTACGGTGGAGTATTGAGGAGATAGGGTTTTTTGGTATGAAAATGAGATTTTTTTTCTTCAAAATACAAGATATTTCAGATTTTTGTTCAAGTATATATGAAGAAAACCCAATATATATATATTATAGAGAGAGAAAGGAGCTCCAAACTTGAGAGAGAGTTCATGGGGGGGGGGGGGGGGGGGGGGGGGGGTGTGGTGTTATTGTATGTGTATGTGGCTCTAAACACCTCTATTTATAGGAAAAAACGGAGGAGTGTCTATGCAGACTTAGAGTCGACTAGATGCTTTGTAGGGTCATGATGAGATTCTTGCAGTAGTCAGAGCTATCAGAAATAGAAAAAGATTTCTAGTGCTGAGGAGTCAGTGTTCAGTGCTGGGGTGTAGGTCGGACTGCTCAGTGCTGGGACAGTGATGTCTAGCGTTGGCCATTCCTTGAATTGTGGTTCAGGTTTTGGGATGCCCAAAAATCGTTGATTAAGCCTCCAGATTTATGGTTTTGTCTCATATCATCATTGGAGATCTAAGGTAGTTCGGAGAGTCTTAAATTGGGGTGTCTACAATGTCCATGAAAGGAAACGAATGGTCCAGATTCAAAACTATCTGAACCATTCATTTTTTTTTTTTTATAAACACTTTTATGAACGAAGTTTCATATATTGCATCAATCATGTTGTACCAATCTTGACATACATGATTCGTTTTTTCCCAGGTTTTTTTTTTTTTTTTTATCCTATTTTTGCCCAGGTCGTCGTTATAGGGGGTAGCTTCCAAGAATAACACAAAGCTTGATTTTTATTTCTCCAAAAGTAGATAGTTGAAAGAAGTGGGGTTGACGAAATATTAGGGTATTATAGTAGGGTAGTAGGCGTATGAACTTTCATGGTGTCATGTGATCACTCTCATCATAAATTTGCGAAAACCGGAGATTGCCGGTAGGGCTGCTCAAAAAATTCGGTGAACCGTGAAACCGGACCGGACCGAACAGATCCGTACCTTTTGAATTTTCTCCGTGGATTAATGGTTGGGACACGGATTGAAAAATTAAAAAACCGTGACTCGCAGTTCGGTCCACGGATTTTCATTACGAAACCGTGGATTAACCGAATCGAACCGTGAGAATTTATTATAAATATATATATATATATATATATATATATATATATATGTCTACACATAAATAAAATGTTTATATTTCTGTTATAACTTAGTTAATTTGTATGCTAGAGTTTCATTTTACTGTAATCTAATTTCGCTTCATTCATTTATTTGCAGCTGTACAAAATGTTTCACTTCATCCAATTCTAGAGTAACACTCTTGCCGGTTGCCGTGCCTTGCATTTTGATGAAAGATCTTTGGTGTATTTTCTTTTGTTCCACTTTGTTGTTTGGTTTTAATGAACGTTTGGAAGACTAGAACTGCATGTATTGTTTTCATTTGGTGTTTGCTTTCATTTGGTGTAATGCTTTAGTCTGCAAGATAATATATGCTAGTGTTTAATTTTTGCTTACTTATGTACCAAAATCTGTGGACAAAATCGTAACCGATCCGCGAGTCACGGATTGGATTGGAACCAAACCGTAGACTTTCGGTCCGGATATGGATTTCATTTTAAAAAAACCGTGACTAGCGGTTCAGTCCTCGAATTCTTAAAAATCCGAACCGAACCGGACCGCGAGCACCCCTAATTGCCGGTGACTTGGAAGAATCATTCGATCTCTAAAAGAAAATTGAAAACATGAACTTAGCGCAGACCGGAGATTGGCAGTGGGCTTATTAGGGGTGTTATTCGGTTGGTTCGGTTCGGTTCGGGGTGGTTTTGCCGAAAACCGATCGGGTTCGGGGTATGTACTTCCGGGACCGATCCCGACCGATATTAATTTCGGTTCGGTTCGGTTCGGGGTGGGTTCGGTCCGGTCGGGGAATTCGGGGAATTCGGTCCGACCGAATTGGGCCTAATTGGGCCAAAAGATAAAAAATTAAAATGGGCCAATTTAAAAAAAAATTCATAGTGGACCAAAAATAGGCCCATTCCACCTGTTTTTTTTTTTTTAAATAAAAGTGTTTATTTGATAGTGGGCCAATTTCACTTATTTTATTTATAACAAAATAAGTTTTTTGGCCCACATGGCCCAATCTCTTGTGCAGTTATCCACTGGTCCACAAATACCAAAAATCCTTCATTTCATAGGCCTATTGGCCAATCTGTCTTTGTTCAGTCACAAACAACACATCTATGAGAAATTAATAACATTGAGTAGTACTGTAGCAGCATACAAGCATTAAAAAAAAATACACCCATCACAATCCAGTAGCACCCAGAATTTACTTACACCCGGAATCTAGGGTGTTCCACTTACACCCCGAATCCATAGCAATAGCATACAATCATAAAAAATACAAGATTACGCTTTCCCTTCGAGTTAAAGTCTCCAACAGAAAACACAAAATACCAACAATATTTCAAGTTAAAGTCTCCATCAAAAAACACCACCACCATACTTCAAGTTAAAGTCTACCAAGTTCAAAACACTAATGCCAACATAAAATTAAAGACTCCTAATTAAACCATTATGTTGTTCAATTCCCACCAAGCTCCACAGCCAAAGAAAACAAAAGGCCCAAGTTACACCTTTTACTCTCATGTTCCTGTTGTAGCAAAACTGCAAAAGAATGACAATGATACAATTAAATAATGAGAGGAACTTTAGTTTTAACTTGTAAGAAGAAGGCAAATTACTTAGCATAAAAAAGGAGGCAAAGATAAACCAAATTAGAGGATAATCTCAGTACCAAATCAGTAGCATGAAATTCCAAAGATACAAGTCAGAATATAGGAAAAGATTTGCGTTTGGACAATGCATACTACTGCTACTACTGTGATCACTGTAAGTTCCATAAACAAACGGGCAGTGTTGCGTGGGCAGGAAACCGAGATGGAGCCAAGTTCTAAGGTTTCGACCATTCATTGAGACAGACAGATAAAACCATGACTTGAAATGAAAGTGCTTAAGGGTCTGGCTCCATTAGCAGAATTCTGTTTGGAATTGCAGAAATCATTGCATTTGACTTTGAAGGCCTTTCACAGTACTGGAATATTCATTGGCAAAACATGTGTTCATGACCTCCAGTTGATCAATACAATAGGACACATAAAGAAAATAAAAACAACAATGCAGTGATAGTAACGAGAATGGTGCTGGCAAACAAAAGCCAAAAAAAAAAAAAAAATGAAAAGCTACTAAACCATCAAATAAACAACTCAAACAATGACCACTGCCTCTGGTAATATCGTACTGTCAGTTACAAGCGAAAACAACAGCCTATTAAGAATTTGAACACTCTCCATTCCGTTAAGTCATCATTTCATGAATGCAGCATTAGTAGCAAGATGCAAGATTTTTCGATGTTGTTTGGGACTAGCTGAACCATTTCCCGATGAAATGAGTTCCAGACTTGTACATAAAATTGACAGTAGATAATCTCTGAATGGGAAGAAAAAGAATGGCTTATTGGAAGTTGACAAAACTGATCAGAATCGTGTCTTTAGTGTAGTGGAACTGCTTTGTTTTATTGCTCGTAATGGGACATGCCTGACGATACAATTCAGCCAACTAACTAAAGGGAATTTCCCACTTGTTCACACATATGCTATATTTTTATTCTTATCATGCAATGTGACAAGACTGTCCTTTAACTTAATATAAATTCATAAACTCTCGAATCCGGAACAATGAAAGCTAGTATACAAAATCAAACAATGGAAGATTAGAAGATACCTATCTGTTACTATGGTCATTGTCCTCCATTAACACCCTGCCAAGGGAACAAAAACAAAAAAAATATAACCTAAGATAGTTCAAACTCAATTGAAAACATTAGTTGAAGAATTTGCAGACATAAACTTGTGTACCTCTTGTAGAACTCCTTAGTCCAAGCGCATACCCTTACTCTTTATCAGTTGATTCTAAGACAACTAAAAATATAGAAGGAAAAGAAAACAAATAAAAACATACAATAAGACATTCAACATGAAAATAATTTAAAAACCATAAAATAAAGAAAACAAGAATTAAAAGTAAGAATAGTACCCGAATCTAATGTCTCCAATTCATCAAGTTGTTCTCTTATATTGATCTTGGTTGATTTCCTAATCCATTGTTGTGTGCAAATTAGTGCTTCCACGGTCTTCGGAGAGAGGGAACTTCGATAAGGATCAATGACACGTCCGCCCGTACTAAAAGCGGATTCGGAGGCAACCGTGGACACAGGAATTGCTAGCACATCTCGTGCCATTTGAGAGACAATTGGATACTTCGAAGAGTTTAACTTCCACCAACGAAGTACATCAAAGTTGTCACAATCATCCTCACTAGTTTCCGCAAGATACTTTTCCAATTCCGTTTTACTTGCCATATTGCCCTCCGTTTGTTTGTGCATCTTAAATTGAGATTTCAAAGATTTATGATTACCAATGTCCGTGTCAAGTCCATCCAAATCTACGGTGTCCGATGATCCCCCAACCTCTTTGTTACGCACATTCAAGCTACCATTATGCTTCACATACCATCCAAATAAACGGGTAATTTCACTTTTTAACTTATCCGTGAACTGACCAACTATTGCCTTATCATAGCCCAAGGTATTTTGCAAGCAATACTCAAAAAATGCAACTTTGCATCGAGGATCAAGAATTACCGCAAACATCATCATTTGATTAATCTTATCAAAATCTCCCTAATACTTGTCAAACTTGATACGCATACTCATTGCCAAATCATACAAATCACTATCCTCATTTTCATACAACTTCATAATGTCTTGTTGAATCAACACCATTTCATCAAAAAAAACATTGCAAGTGACGTACAAAGAACCCGAAAATTTCAAAGTTGCAACGTAAAAGACTCGAAGAAACTTTACGTACAACTTAATCTTTTCCCAATCACTTGAACTTGGAGGCCCAACGTATTCCTTTCGTCCTTCCACCCCGCCCCCCCTCTTTTTCTTTCTCTTCTCAATTTCAATTACCCTATTTATACCCTCAAAACTATCAACATCATCAAAATCCTCGTCCATCTCCTCCTCTCTTACATTTAATTTAAAATTCGGGTCATCACACAATCGATCAAATGCCTTTTGATAAGTCAAAACTCTCTCCAACATGAAATATATATAGTTCCACCGAGTTGACACATCCAAACAAGGTTTAAGCCTACACATAATTTTCTCCTTCTCAACACATGACCAAAACTCTGCCATTCTAGATGGGGAAGACCTCACATATCTCACCATATTGCGCACTCTTGCAATCGGGACATCAATCTCTTGCAATCCCTCACGTACAATTAGATTTAAGATGTGTGCCGAACATCTCACATGTAAGAACTCATGATTTAAAATGGTGGTCTTCCTATCTTTGGTCTTTCTCTCCAAGTATTTAATCAAAAGATTATTTGAGGATGCATTATCAACTGTAACGGTTAGAAACTTGTCAATTCCCCAATCCAATAAGCATTCTTCAACCATTCTACATAGAGTATCACCTTTGTGATTAGGAACAACACAAAAATTCAGAATTTTCTTTTGGTACCTCCAATTCTCATCAATAAAATGACCCGTAAGACACATGTAATTCAGATTTTGGACCGAAGTCCAAGTGTCCGTTGTAAGACAAACCCTTTGATGCTTGAGTGTATGTTTCAATGTTTTTTTCTCCTCCTCATACATGACAATGATTTGTTTTGCCATCGCAAGCCTACGAGGAGGATTCCACATTGGTTGAACGACACTAATAAAATCTTTGAATCCTTCACCCTCGACAAATGAAAAAGTCAACTCATCAATTATTATCATCCTCGCTAGTGCCCTTTTACAAGCGTCAGCACTAAAGGCCACAGGCAAAAGGTTTGCACTTGTTTCACCATTGTGTTCTTTCTTTTGAAAACTAAGGAGTTTTTGCCTAGAACCCACAAATTTCTTACTTGGTGGATATTTGGTACATTGATACGCTAGATGATGAGTTAGTGATTTAGTACCATTTAACTTCGAGTGACAAGCATAATCGACACCACACCAATTGCATGCAGCCCTAGGTTTCGGATGACCTTCTAGTGTAATAGTTGTAAAATGCTTCCAGCATGCAGCCCTTTTTTTCAGACCAACAACCTTCTTTTTTTAGACTCATTGTTAATTTCAGGCATCAAATCATCAGTTAGTTCAGCATTTTGAGGGATATCAAACTCAGCACCTTCATCCATAATGTCATCATCATCCATATCATCCATATCATTCATCTAACACAGCAGAAAATTAAAACCAACATAATCACAATCTGATTTTCATGTTGTATGTACACTAATCTAATTTTCAGTCCATCACCTCATGTTCATGCAAAAATTCTCAGTATATAAATTGTAAACACTAGACCCATTAAACTATTCAACAAAAATCTTATTTTCAACAAAAATATAGAGTTTTGAGATTGAATACCTCATGCTCACGGTCAGACATTTCACCGGCGTTATCAAGGAGGTTTTGGTGGAGATGAGGGACGAGAGATAAACCTGAGAAGTGAAAGCAAAACAAAAGCCCTAACTTAGAAATCATTTTACTATTTTTTTTTTTTGAAACCCAAGATCAAAAGCATCAAAAGCAAAATAAGAAAATGGTCAACTAATTAGTTCTCAACAAATCAAGCAGAGGACTAAAACTGTCGAATGTAAACTGACAAATTCAAGAATCGGGTGCTAAATCCAAGAAAATAGTGAAGTTATACATCTAAGAAATGAAATTTATCTGTTGAAAATTTTATATTGTATTGTCAATATAAAAGTTTTATATTATCGATATAGGAAACAAAATTAGGAAAGGAAAGACCTTTCAGTCTTTTACAGAGATTTTCGATCAGATTTTAGTCTTTTACATCATCGTGTGATTTTAATTTTGCAAATTAACGGTAAGGCTACGGTGTTTATATCGGATGGTTGAGGCAAAAGGGAAGCAGAAGTTAGTATTCCTTCTGTCCAAGTGGAATCATCTCTACCTTTTGGGTTGTCTATAATCAGTCAGTACAAGGATGGGCATGTCTCGATCCATTCAGTGTCACAATGTCTACTAGCCAGTACATGGAGTGACGGGTGAATGGGGTTATGAGACCTAACTAACAGTACGTTCAACATTTTTTTGTTATTCTTAAGAACATGCACATGTTTGTAACCAACTCATGCAGTAAATGGCAATAAAGATTAAATGCAGTTGAGAACTTTTTTTCATTTCTAACAAGGCACCACTTCTAGGTTATTTTCTATATAACTCCTCGTTGCTACCATGGATTTCCAATAGTTTTTATTTGCATTTGGAGATATTAGTTAACATTTGTAAGTGTGCTGGTGAGACAGGTTAAGTAGCGTTGAAGAGCTAGGGCTACTATCAAGAAATTAACTCAGGGTATGGCTGAGCACAACAAAGGAATGGCTTCTGCTAAATCTGATGAAGCAAAAGCTAGCATTGTGAGTGCATAGGTTGCTTAGTCTGTTGTAAAGTTTTAAGCTTATTAACAAGTAACTGACATAGATGTTCTGTATAATCTATTTGCAGAAAGCTCAAAAACAGAATACTACCACTGGACTGCGAACTTGCAATAACATTTTGGCAATGAAATGAAAAAAGATGCAGAGACTCGTCAACTGAAAAAATGCTTAAAACGTTTGGTCCGATGAAAACATAATTATGTTCTTTCTTTTTTTTTGGGGTAAATAACTAAATATTATGTTCTTATTTTCATATTGCAGAAACTTAAAAAAAGAGAGAGGATGTTTTGGTACACATGCTTCTAATAGAAATTTCGACCAAATTAAACCCACAAGAATCAATTAGAGAATGCTGGCTAACGGATCTAAGATGAGAGAGAGAGAGAGAGAGAGAGAGAGAGCTTACTACCTCACTCGATCAAGAGAAGCCCGATCTATGAAAGGATTTTTCGTTCTCTCTGTCCCAAGGAGCTGAGGAGAAGGCCGGAGGGTTCCACCGTTTCCGAGAAGGTGAGGGAGGCGTGGTGGCCTGGTGGGCTTGGCGGCTGTGAGCAGTGAGCCAGAGAGGGTGAGAGATACTCGCAGCCTCGCCGATCGGCGAGAGAGAAGCTGAGAGCAGAGAGAACAAGAGGATGATAGAGAGAAATTGTGGCTGCTGGCCTGCTGCAGTGAAATGTAAGGAGAGGAGAGTAAAAGAAGTTCTGAAGTAGGGTTTGGGTGATGAATGGTGTAGATAAGCACAAAATTTAATTGACGGTCCAAATTAAATCGATTTACATAAATATATTTATATATATATAATAAATTAAGTCGGTTCGGTTCGGGGTTTTCGGGGTTTTCGATTCGGTTCGGTTCGGTCTGACTAACATGCAACAAAACCGAGACCGAACCGAATTTGGTTCGGTCGGTTCGGGGTGGACCGAACCGAGAAAATCCCGCAACCACCCCGACCGAAGACCGAACTGATCGGTCGATTTTTTCGGGTTTTTTCGGTCCGGTCGGGTTCGTAACAGCCCTAGGGCTTATTTATGAAAAACCGGGATTGCCAGTAACAAGACGCGGTCGGCTCTTCCCATAAATGTGAGATCACTCGTATACACCCACCCGCGAATTAACTTCGTTGATGGGCCCACTTTTCGGACAATACATACTACTTCAATATATAAACCCACCCGCCTCCCTCCCCGGATTTCTATATACTTCTACGATCCATACTTACTCCTGAAAGGAAAGGGACTCGTCAATGCACTAGCAAGAGAAGCCATTAGTACTCTCAAGTACTTTCAGATCTCATCTCTCCACGGTAGGGATGACAATTCCGGCTGCCCCGACCCAATCCGCCCCGTTTCTCGTCCCAAATGGGTAGGGGATTCAAGAATTATTTGGGAATCGGGTAAGGTATGTGGATAATTTTTTAAAAAAAGTGAAGAACGGGTAGGGGTGAATATGAGGTAGTACCCGTCCGATTCCCGCCCCGCCCCGATCTCCGCCCCGATCTCCGCCCCACTAGCCTACTATATATAATACATAATTATATATATATATATATATATATATATATATATATATATACACACACACACACACACACAAACACATAAGTTAGGGACTTAGGGTTCCTGATCCCCGCCCAGCTCCACTAGCCTACTATATATATAGATAAGTTAGAATTTTTCCATTTCTCAGTCGCCACTCTAGAGACTTACGTCTCCAATCCCCAGCCCCACTAGCCTACTCATCTTGTTTGTTTGAAATTGTTTTTATTTCAATTTGGTTTGTAATGCACTATGGCAGCAACTATGTGACTTATTTAATTTAAATTTGGTTTATAATAGCACTACGGCAGCAGATGTGACTGTTTTCATTTTGATTTGGTTTGTAATGGCACTATGACAGCAACTGTGGCTATTTTCCTTGGCATTTGGTTTGTAATGGCAGCGTAGATTGTTTTTTTTTTTTTTTTTTTTGAATTTAGTTTTTTGATTCGTATTTTACGGCAAGTGACTTTTTTTAAAACAAGTTCTGGGATCTTTGGATCCCCGATTCCCCACGGGGATCCCCGTTCCCCGTTTGGGGCGGGGATGGAAGGTAAAAATAAATCCCCGGTGGGGATGGGGAGGGATTTGAGTTCGGGGATCGGGGACGGGGATAGGGGTATCCACCCCCGACCCTCCCCATTGCCATCCCTACTCCACGGCCGCGAAGGAAGAATGGTAAGACCAACGACAAGGCCTGATCAACTACTGTTCATTCATCGTCGTCGTGGACACGGGCGACATGCTGCTGCCACCTTCAACATCCTCATCATGAGGTTAACCTTCAAGTTGAATCCTAGTTATACGTACTGATCACTTGTCAAGGTGTAATTACAAGAATAAAAATGTACGTAATCTCAGTAACTTAACTAGTTATTTCCATTCTTTAAAAAATACATGCAGAGAGGAATTACAACAATTGGGAGGAGAAGAACCGGAGGATCAGGACCCGAGGATACGCGATGGTGGTCATCGTCGTCGTCGGGGAGATGATGATCGGCGGTAACATTTTTTGTTGGTTATGTTCCTTTCTTTCTTATGCACTTGGCGTGCTTTCTTTTAGTAATTTGTTAGTAGACAGATATAAATCTAGTGCTCATATGTTTTTTTTCCCCCGACAAACAGTGCTCACATGTTTATCATATATACTTGTATGCAGCGATTTCGATTCCCTCTCTCTCTCTCACACACACACACGCACAGACTTATTTCAGCTGTTCATTGTTCAGGATGTGGTGTCAATGAAGCCCTCATTTCGTCTCTCCTTTTTTTTGATCGGCCATTTCGTCTCTCCTTCCCCTTGTGACTATCGTCTTTACTGATTCTTGCTTCTCTATTTCTCTTTTTTTACGAAGTCCTTGGATTGTGTAATCTCAAGATTTCAGGCAGAGCCAACTCTGAGTTAAAACTTGTGTTGCGATCGTTTTAGACCTCTAAATTTTTTTGAATTTCAAAGTACCCTCCTACTTTTTTTTTAAACCTGTTATAATAGTCCCAGAAAAAAGCCTCATTATTTATTTTCAATTTAAACCCCTAAAAAGTCAGGTTAGCTCTAATGGAATATTTTGCAATTGAGTTTAGCGGTTTAGGTTTTCAAATATCTGGAGGGAGAGGAATAGGGTTATGGTGGAAGGGAGGGAGAAAGGAGGGCCGTGAGAGATTGAGATCTTCTGTTAATTAAAGTTTGCCTCCAAATATCTTCCAGTTGTCTAAATATGGAGTGGACACCTCCTATAAACGGAGAATTCAACGGATGAGATGGGCCCAGCATATACCCTTTCTAGTGTTACGGCGTCATTTAAAAAAGCCTTACCAAAAATAAACGGAAAGCTGTGTAAAGTGTCATCTAATATTATGAATTTTTTTCAACTTCGATCTACAATTTCATACTTTTTTTTATTTCTCTTGTCGAGTCAAGCGGTTAATTACAAGAAACACGGTGAAAAGCTAAAAAAAAACTATTAAAATTATTTTTATTCAAAATATGTAGTGTGAAGTCACCCTTAATTAATCTCCAATTAATTCAAAGTTTGAAGATTAATCTCCTCTGACGATAAGATTACCATCTCCAATTCTCTTCCTGTAATTTTTTTTTGGATGGGATTTTCTCTTCCTGTCAATTAAGATTACAAATATTGAACTTCAGATTGATTACAATTTACATCTCCAAGTCTGAGAGAGAGGCACAGAAGTTGGGAATTGACCCAGAGATGAGAGAGGGGGCAGGAGAGGGAAAATTATTCAATGTCCCTAAGGCACCGTCACGTGATGCTCCAAACTCTTTCTCCATTACATATTTGTGTGGTTTTTACCACAAATTATGAGGCGCAACATAAATATATGATGGAAAAGAGTTTATGGCACCATGCAGTGCTCCGATTGGACCAGGAGGGAGGACTGGGGTGGGGACAATCGGAGGGAGGACTCAAATTAGAAGTCAATAAATACTACTAGTATTTTTTCTCTTCTTGCAACGTAAATTCGAGAAGTCAATATTTACTGCCAAATAGATAGAAATTTTATTTCGCCCCTCTCAAATTAACTAGAAATTAAAGTAATTTCTTTTTGGTCGCAAACATCAAAAAAGTATAGCAAACAGTCCTTCGAAGCCTTTTACTTTGGAATATTCTTTCCCCAGATCGAGTATATATGGATACTGATACTGATGGTCCGATGTTGCATAGACCCGTACGTGGGCAGTGTGAGGATTTTATCTGTGAGGATCGTGTGAAGGTTCTCATTCAGATTGTCCATCTCGATAATTAATGATTTGGATTAAAAACAAATCTTTCCAAGAAGAGTTAGGAAAAAGTTAACTTTTCCACGTACGAGTTCGTTTTTAATCCGAACCAATGATTGACGAGTTCGTTTTTAATCCGGACCATTGATTGCGGGTTGAGATGCAGATGATTGTCGCGGGACAAGGTGCCAACATTGTTGGGATTTTGTCTTTGCATTGTGATGCTTTCTCTTAGCCTTTTATCTGTACTATCCTTTCCTCTTCTATTTATAAAATTCTTCTTCGCTGTTCCAAAAAAAAGGATGGTCCTGAATCCCTGAAAATCGTTACACGATCCTCGTAGGGAAGAATCCTCGTAAATGATTTGGATCCCAAAATTAGTTGAGGCACATGATTATTGAATTTTTTTTTTAAAAATACAATAGAAAAAAGCAGCAGCAAAAAATGCAATTTTCTATGTGTTCGAGGAACGGTGGGCCACAGGACCCAATAAATATTTATTTTCATTTGTAAAAAAATATTTTTACAGTTGTAGTGTACTACGTTTCAAACATATTGAGTGCTCTCAGGGCGCCGCCACATGGTGACTCTAATGCTTTTCTCTACCACATATTCACGTCTGACTCGAGAATGTATGAATCTTACCAAATATGTGATGGAGAAGTATTGGGGCATCACGTGGCGAAACGTGAAAGCCACTAAATACTTAATTACTCATAAGCAAGTCTTAAATCATTGAACTTTCGTCTCTAGACTACAACGTGTTCATGGAATTATAATTACTCATCACAAAACGCAAGTCCAACAAGGCTCATTTTCATCTTCTCTCATATTTCCCTATTTTCAACTGTTTTTTTTTTTTTTTTTCATGCCTTATTGACACCTAATGGAACTGTCAATAGTACAAAACCTTAACTTGAAAGAGAAGGGTGTACTCATCAACTTTGGTCATTGCATTTTGAAGAGGAATTTTTTTTTTCGAGATACTGAAAATACAAGGGAAAAAATGGGGATGAACAATTTAGGGCGGAAGAAGTTTGATAGAGTACGTATGAACTACCGGTAAGTTAAATGCACAATACTGACCAACCCAAACTAAACGAGTCTTGTGTTCCAATCAATTGGGTTCAGTTGCATGAATTATATTTTTAAAATGACAAAGTCTGATGTCCTCCCTTTCTTTCTACTCACACTTTTGCCATTGTGGTAATTGTAATAGTGCTATTTTTTGAAAGGCAACAGAAAGGATATCATCTGCAGAATGGCATGCTTTGGTCTTGGCCAATCTCAGGTTGCTTCTGGGCCTCATCCAGATATATCAGAACCGAAAAGTTTCTCTATTTGAAACTCGCCCCGCAGCCATGGTCATTTCGCTCGCAGCACTATGCATCTCTGTCTTCGCACCAGCAGCTCTACTCAAATTCAAAGCAGTGAAAGTGGATGAGGAGGAGCAAACCACTGGGCAATTTCTCTAGTGCTGTGTAATTCGCGACATGAATGTCCTGATCTCAGGTATCCATGTGATTAAATCAATTGCAATAACCGAATCAATCCATTGTGCTTTGAAGTAGTTCTTTTTTTTTTTCAAAGATGTGCTTTGAAGTAGTTCGATGCTATCGGTTTAGGCCTCAAAATGAAGTAGTTATCCAATTGTACAAATACAATGGTTCGGTTTTAATTGGTGTACGAATCATAATTTTAAGCCCAAAATTGAACTGAAATTTGATGCTTAGTATTTTCAAAACCGAGCACACTGGGGCTAACTTAAAAATCGATCAAAATTGTCTGCTTGGGTTTGATTGATGCTATCCGTTTGGTTTGAAGGTCTACTTTTTCATCCCTGGTTTCAGGTGTTGTTACCCTGTCATGCCTTGTATCCGTCTTCGTCGCAGATGGGCTCGCTTGCATTGTGTTAGTCTCATGTGCTTGTATCGTCTCTGTTCTACTCGTGGCTTGGTGTTTCCTGTTTCTACCCATTTTCGAAAGAACCAAATCCGGCCATGGTGAATTGGGGCTAGGAAGGGTGTAATTCTCCATCTTGCAGCATTTGTCACATTTCCACTGTCCCTGATCCTTATGCATACATATATGAACCAAGATAAAATGTTAGTAAGAGCTGTATTATGGTCGAATACAAGGTCTATAGCTTAAATAAGTGTATGACTTCCCTTTTTAATCATATGATCATGTGTGAAGTATCGCAATACAGACCACTTAAAAGTGATGAGAATATATAGAGGTCTTATTGTAAACTTATTGGCTTTGTATGTATGCTAATTGCAACCTTTTACAATTTTAAATACCGTATCTTGTATTACAAACACTATCACATTAGTCGCTGTGTGTGTCTCCAAATGTAATCTACCTAAGAAAATAAGGAAGACCCAAAGCACAATTGAATCTACTAGCCTGCCCCAAGGAGTTGCACCATCAAGGAGTTGTACTTTCAAAACTCAGGTTCTGCTTCTAGCAGTACTATTAAGCAGTCCATGAAGAGAAAAAACTCAATTGGAATCCTCTGCCTCCATTGATTTCTCAGATGCACTCCCATTGTCGCTCTGAAATTCAACCCAAAACTGTCTTTTCCATTACCATTAGTGCGCTGGAGCTTTCACTCAAATTTTTACACAAATTGAAGATTAAAATTTTTATTTTTGATCTGGATATGGTCTCCCATAATCCGTAACCTCGGATTTTCAATATGGCCTGTGTTCTATGGCATACTGTATATGTGAAGGCAACAAACAAACATAAATTAAGAAGACATCCATGTTGACCTTTTCATCCCAAGTAGTACTACACCAAAATTAAAACCAAACAAGACAACGAAAGAGGAATCAAAGACAGTAAGCGAAGTGGTTAGCTAGATGATGCTAACTCATGGCTTCACGGTGGATTTCTTCTTAGGGAATTGGGCAAGGCAGGTTCAAGTAATCCGATTTCAACCGCATAAGATGAACGGATCAAAAAGAAAACCCACATAAGATGAAGAAACTAGAGAGAGAGAGAGAGAGAGAGAGAGAGAGAGGATTAGGTCCCCTCCAAACTTCAGCGGTATTTGGAAATTGGGAGCCTCTGCCAAGTACCATACCCATCGGTAGGTCCTAAATGTAATCAATATGAGCTTTTGCTTCTGTCGGGCCGATTAAGGGATCCCGATACCCCCTGTCAGGCACCTACCCGTCGATAGGTCCTGAATGTACTCATTGTGTCAACAAGTGTTCGAGCGTATCATATCCTCGTTATGTGTCATTCCAATTAAATCAAAGTCCATCTGGAAATCAACATCCAATTATACCAAACAAGGGGCGAAGGATGCAAAGATATTCCACGAACTCAACGGATATGATTAATCATGTTATGAGATGATTATGCGTGTTTAGAACAAGTTAGAAATAATCGGGGGTCAAACAATAGAGTTTTGTACAAGATAACAAAATCTGTCCTTAAGCCATGTTGTATAGATACTAGCCAAATTAGTATCGATACAACAGTACCTAAAAACATTCCAGAGATTCTGGTATCGATACTGAGCAGAGTAGTATCGATACAAATGGCTGTTAGAGCAGATTTTCTACAAATTTCAAGGATTTCAACTACAACAACAATCACAACAACCAAGGACACGATTTTAGGCAAGGAAAATAAGAAATTTGCAAGAAATTTAATCGAAATGGAGGAAGACAACTTGAACTTATTTTGTTTCTTTATGGATATGGATTGTGATCCTATTAGCTTTGAAGAAGCCATTCAAGAGAAGAAATGAAAGAAAGCCATGGATGAAGAAATCAATTCAATTGAGAAGAATGGTACATGGGTGCTCACTAGCCTACCACAAGGCCACAAAGCAATTGGTGTGAAATGGGTGTATAAGACAAAGAGAAATGCAAGTGAAGAAGTTCAAAGATACAAAGCAAGATTGGTTGCTAAAGGCTACAAGCAAAGAGTTGGGATTGATTATGGTGAAGTGTTTGCTCCCGTTGCCCGAATGGAGACTATTAGATTGATGATTTCTTTGGCCACCCAACATAAATGGAAGATTTATCAACTTGATGTGAAATCAGCGTTTTTAAATGGCTTCCTTGAAGAAGAGATTTATGTGGAACAACCCTTGGGGTATGCCAAGGTTGGGCAAGAAGGCAAAGTGTATAAGTTGAAAAAAGTTCTTTATGGGCTAAAACAAGCACCACATGCTTGGAATGCTAGAATTGGTAAATACTTTGTGGAGAACGGCTTTGAAAAATGTCCTTATGAGCATGCCTTGTACATGAAGGTGGATGCCAATGGAAATTTTTTGTTTGTGTGCCTTTGTATTGATGATTTGATCTTTACCGGTAATGCTCCTACCATGTTCAAGGAGTTCAAGAAGAGTATGATTCGGGAGTTTGAGATGACCGATATTGGCTTGATGTCTCACTTTCTTGGCATTGAAGTTGAGCAAAGGGAAGATCGAATTTTCATTTGTCAAAGTGGCTATGCAAAGGAAGTGCTTACAAGATTTGGCATGGAATCTTGTAATCCGGTGAACACTCCCGTTGAAAGTGGAGTAGAGCTTTGAAAGAGCACTAATGGTGGCAATGTTGATCCAACTTACTTTAAAAGTTTAGTTGGAAGTCTTCGGTGTCTCACTTGCACTAGGCCAGACATACTTTATGGTGTTGGGTTGATTAGTAGAACATGGAAGCACCGGACCAATCACATCTTAATGCGGCAAAGAGAATTCTTCGTTATATCAAAGGTACACTCAATAACGGCTTGTTTTATTCTTGTGTTGATGATTTTAAGCTTGTTGGATATTCCGATAGTGATTGGGGACGAGATTTAGATGAAAGGAAAAGTACTTCGGGATTTGCTTTCTTTATTGCAAATGCGGTTTTTACTTGGTCTTCTAAGAAGCAAACCATTGTTACTTTGTCTACTTGTGAAGCGGAGTACGTGGCCGCCAACTCCGCCGTTTGCCATGCTATTTGGTTGAGAAATTTGTTGAACTTGGGATTTCCACAAGAAAGTCCCATGGAGGTACATGTTGATAACCGATCGGCAATCGCGTTGGCAAAGAATCCGGTATTTCACGGAAGGAGCAAGCATATTGATACTCGTTTTCACTTCATCCGGGAGCATGTGAAGCAAAAGGAAGTGGAGCTAGTTTATTGCAAGTCCTATGATCAAGTTGCCGATATTTTCACAAAGCCTTTGAAGCGTGACGTGTTTGGAAGATTGAAGTTGATGCTTGGCATGAAGACTTTTGGAAATTGGGTTTAAAGGGGGATATTAGAAATATGTAAATCCAATTTGGATATTTCCTTGTTTTACTTTTTGCGGACTTTCGTGGACAGAGGAAAAAACAGAGAAGAGAAAAAGAGTGGGTTTTGTGTTCTTGTGTGTATTGAAGAAGAAAGCTTTGAAAAGCTCTTAATTAGTGGAGAAGTTTCAGAAATTTGATGCCCAGATAAGTGTCTTTCTGCTGTCTCTCAACCCCTGTTTTTCTTTGTGATATTTGCTTGTCTCGGTTGGTGTTTTTTGGTGCTCCGAAAATTCCAGTTTGTGTGCTGCGTTTCTGCTGCGTATTAGCTTAGTTAGTGACTCTTTTGTGGTGATATTTGTGTTTGTTTGTGGGCCCTTATTTCCCCCAACAGAAATGAATGGATTACGTTGACAACGTACTTCTTAGAATTTCCCTGGGCAAAAGATCAATAAAGCTATAAGAGCTGCCATGTGCTGTCTTCTACAACATGGCCTTCTCAATCTAGGATCCTTTGGTTTGACAGTTCTAGAAATTCTCATATCCGTTCTCAATAAAGGAAATGAAAGTGGAATAGGTGATCACTTAATAATATATGGGATCTCTCCACTCATTGTCAATTAGTTTTGAGATGAACATAAAGTTTCTACATGGTATCAGAGCGGGACCCGTTTCACCCCACATTTTAAAAAATTTACAATCCTCACTCCACGATGACAGACCAGCAAAAAAGCTGCATGATGATAGGACCCAAAAGTAGCCATACGTGACAGACCTCAAACGTGGCTGCATGTGAGGGGGAATGTTAAGAAAATAAAGTCTCACATTGCTTAGGAGTGGAATATGTGATCACTTAATAACATCTTGGATCTCTTCACTCATTGCCAATTGGTATTAAGATGGGTATAAAGTTTCTACAGAATTCACACTAAAATTGTAGAACTTCAACCAGTAGCAATAGAACCCTCTTCATGTTTCGTAAATGTATTTGTTTTGAAAGTTCATTTAACGGGCTTAGATTGCGCGTCTCACGCGGAGTCAATTCAATCACTAGTTATAACAAAAGAGAAAACCTTACAACTTACCAGCTACATAGAGGCATACCCTCGGAAGAAAATAACAAACCAACCCAGGAAAAATACAACAACAAGGGCTGGTTTTGACTAATAAATCAGATCCTTTTGGCTTATTTTTATTTTTATTTAAAAAAAATTGATCAGTTTCGATCAAGACTAACAAATAATTCAAAATAATTGACTCGAATCTAATTCTTGAATAAAGAAAAAAATAAGCCAAGTGATCCCATTCCGCTAAATAAGCCAACTAGCTTATTTTTTTACCCTTATTCAATTTTTTTTTGTATTTGTTAGTTTTTTGTCAATTTTTTAGGGATTATTACATCGTCATGACGAGAGGAATCTAAAAGGTAAAAAATTATGATCGGAATTCAATTTTTTTTAATAAAGACGGAAAAATTAGCTTATTTTTGTCTTTATTCAAAAACATTAGGTTTCGATCATAATTTTTTTAGTTTTTAGATTCCTTTTGTTATGACGATGCAATAATCTCAAAAAAAATTGAGAAAAACTAACAAATATGAAAAAAATTTAAATAAAAAAAATAAACCAATTGATTTATTTAGCCAAACAGAACTGCCATGCCAATCCTCGGTTATCAACTATACAATTACACAGAGCTATACTGATCAACAACGGAGGGGGTAGGTCCCAACTCCCAAGAATAACACAAAGCTAGATTTATTTCTCCAAAAGTAGATTAAAATATGAACTTTCTTGGAGATGTTAGTCTCGTAAATTGCGAAAGTCGGATATTTCCGGTGACTAGGAAGAATCAAAAAGAAAATTGAAATAGCAGCTTTTTACGGATACCTAGACGGTCTGAATTAAGAACAATCTATTACCGCTAATAGATAATTTAATAACGGTGATAAATTATTTTCAATTCAGACCATTCAATACACTTTTGAAAGATTGAGATTGAGATCTGTAAATTTTCTTTACGAAAAGTTCAGTAAAGAAGTTTTTCTCAAATTGAAAACATGCAACTAAGCTGTGGGACATCCTGAAAACATGCAACTGAGTTGTGGGACATCCCACTCTCATAAATGAGTAATTATTTAATAGTTCAGGAGTATCGCTTTGTGGTATTTTGGACTATTTCACAACCACATATTTTTATGAGGTCCATATACTTAGTAACAGACCCCACAAACAAGTGTAATCGTAAAATGGTCCAAAGTACCATTGTGGTAGTACTCCCAGACTGTTATATAATTTCAGCTCATAAATGGTGCAAACCGGAGACTTGCAGTGGACTTGGAAGAATCATTATCCTCTAAAAAGAATATTGAAAAAAAAGTCTAACTACACAATAATTGTGCACAGATCATGGTCTGAGACTCATTCTAGCTCTCATACAAATGATCCAAGCCATTCATTAAATATAAAACATTTTTTCAAGGACACATGCAAAAAATCAGTTCAATCTGATACATATAAGTACTCGATTCAATCATTTAATTTTTCAGAGTCCTAAAATTTGAATGAAAAGTTAGATGATTGAAATGAGCACCTATAAATATCATATTGAGCTGATTTTTCGCAGGAACCCTTAAAAAAAGTTTTACATTTAATGAATAACTTGAATCGTTTGCATGAGACTCGGAGTGAGCCCCATACTATACTTTGTGCACAATTGCTGTGCAATTAGTCGGATTGTAATGGAAAACATGAACTTTGCTGTGGGACATCCCAATTTTAGAGATTGCCGGTGCACAATCCTTTCGATCCCAATAAGTCGAGGTACACTACACTAAAGCACTATATCATTCATTACATTTTTTATGGAGCTCATTTTGAGTCCCACAAAAAATACAGAAAAATATTCATAAATTTTAAAATAATATTTTAAGGGGTTCGGCTACGATGTCCCGGTCCGGTTTGGAGGCATTCATATCCCCATTTTTCCTCAACTGTCGAATCTCTATTTTTAAATCTCAACCATTGGTTAAATCTCTCTCATAGTAAATGTGGAGCCATATATTGTGATAAGAATGGGTATACATTATGGTAACTTTAATCACAGTGAATGATATGTAGATTCAATTTGTGTGGTAAGTAAAATTGTAATTTTTTTGCGAAAAAATCATAAAACCATCTTATTTTTTAGGAATCCAAAATGTAAGGATTTGGGTTGCCGAGATGAAATCCGAACCTTCAGATGCGCGATCCAACGGCTCGGAATGCTGCGCACCTCACTACACAGCACCAACCCGAAGGGAATTGGGGCAACTAAAGGTGTTTCCCACTTTAGAAACCAAAAACGTAGGCAACTGAGGCGTTTCCACTTTGACAACAATTTTTTGATTTTGTCTTTATTAAAAAAATTGCATATGTTAATTTTATGGTAAACTTTTATACATTCAAGAAAAAGCTTGAAAAGCTGATTTTTTTTTTTTGTCTTGGATATTTACCAAAATACTTGTGTAAAAGTAATAAATTTTTACTTTTTCGATTTCTCTCGTCGAGGCGACCGGTTAATACATAAAAATTTGACGTAAAACTACCATACGTGAGAAAAAATTGAATAAAGACGAAACTAAAAACTAAACCGTTGTCAACAAGTCACTGGAAACGGCCAGTTTACTAATATGGTCTACGGGATTTGTAAACAAGGCGAAGTGCGTAAAACGCAACAGAATATTCACATGTTTAAAGTGTTGGAATCCCATAAGCCACGGGGAAGTTGTTTAAAGTGTTGACGCGATTTGCAAAAGACTTTCGTGAGCACGTGGGTTGAAAAAACAGAAAGATCTATGGGATTTTTGAACATTTATTATTGAAGACTCTCATTTAGGGGCGCGCGTGGTGCACTATCGTCAATCTTTTGGGTTGAAGTGCCGCCACACTCATAAAATGATCACCACTCTCACTTATGGCGCGTGGAGGCGCTCTCCAATCAAAGTCTAAAGACCATAGAAAGAGCGGGATAATGCCGTAAATGCAATTACACGCGCTTCTGAAGATCGTTGGGTCATCTTGACCAATTACTCCAATTGGGTGGGCCGTGATCGAGATAACGCGGCTGATTCTACCTCATATCCACGTGGCCGCATCCTGTCCATTTTCCCATGGACTAGCAAAAGAAGTCCGGGAAATGATTTTGCCACACTATTTTTTGATATGTCACATCTTGCAAGTATATTTTTGTAAAAATACACTTGTAAAGTGTGGCATTATCAAAAAACGGTGCGGCAAAATCACTATCCAAGAAGCCCCCGTGGAGTCCTATATAGTCCGGTTCCTATCCACACCCCTTCCAGTCCGCACCTCCATTTTTCCGATCGAATTTCGATGATTCGAGCCGTTCAATGTATTCAAAACGTGATTTTAGAGCTACTCCCGAGAAATCGGCAAAAAAAAACATCGAAAATGGCTTGATTTAAACAGTTTTTTATTGAACCGTTCAATAAAATACAAACAAAAACTGTTCGGATTAAACCATTTTCGATCATTTTTTTTATCGATTTCTCGCAGGTATATATATGTATATATGTATATATCCCATGGGCTAGGTAGCAAAACAAGCCAACATTAGTTAAGTTACTGAGCTTCAGATCTCTGACGTTCGGCCGGCCACGAAGGAAGTTATGGTAAGACCAACAAGGCCTGATCATCAACTGTTCATTCATCATCGTCGCCGGCCGCGACATGCAGCTGCCACCTTCAACATCTTCATCATGAGGTAAGCACATATAACATATTCGTGTTGAATTAATCCTATATATATAGTAGTACTGATCGATCATTTGTCGAGGGGTAATTACAATTTACAAGGAAAAATGTACTGTAATTATCTCAGTATAACTTAACTCAACTTACTACTTCCATTAATTCTTTTAAGTAGTACTAATCAAAAAAACACACGTACGCGTGCATGTAGAGAGGAATATTTACAACACTTTGGAGGAGGAGAACCGGAGGGTCAGGACCCGAAAATACGCGATGGTGGTCGTCGTTGCGGAGATGATCCGCGGTAACATTTTTTCTTGGTTAAGTTTCTTTCTTACTTATGCATGCACTCGAAGCATGCTTACTTTTAGGAGAAATTTTTTATCCGTATATACTAGTCTCTCTCTCTCTCTCTCTCTCTCTCTCTCTCTCTCTCTCTCTCTCTCTCTCTCATACACACACGCTCAGACTTATTTAAGCTGTTCATTGTTTGTTCGATCGGGATGTGGTGTCTACGAAGCTAGCCCACATTTCGTCTCTCTCCGATTCCCCTTGGTCATGACTATCTTGTTTTCTGATTTTTGCTTCTCCAGTTCTCTGTTTTACTAGTCAGTCCTTGGATTGTAATGTCAGGAGAGAAAATCTTCTTTACGCGCGGGTGAAGAAGTTAATGAAATTTTTCCGGAGAAAAGTTAATTGTGACCGGTTATAATTGAAAACGAATCTCAGCCATTGATTGAACGAATAGACGGCTGAGATTGGTTGGCCTGTAAGCACGCCATAAATAAGATAGTCTCATGTCAGGAATATTTGGCGATTGGGTTTAGCATTTAGGTTTTCAAAATAATCCTCTGAAAGGGATGGGAGAGGAATAGGATTGGAGGATAAATTCTATCCACCGTCGGTGTAAAATTCCACTTTTTCACCACCGTCTATTATGGGTTGTACTGAGTGTTTATTGTTGTGATCCAAACCATTCATATTTAAGACCCGCAATATAGTATTGCCATGCAAAAAATCAGCTTAATCGGAAGTCGATACGTAAATCAAAATTTGAATTTTAGTTTATAAAATGGACAATCTGATTTCTGTCAATAATAATAAAGATAAACTATCAATTTTACAAAGCAAAATTCAATTTTTGATACTCTTATCGATGTCCAATCATGTTTATTTTTTGCATGGATACATTACTATGTGAGGTTTATAAAATAAACGGTTCAGATTAACAATAAACACACGATAGAATCGAAAAAGGTGGTGATAAAAATGTGGAATTTTCCACCACCAGTAGAAAGAATTTAATCTCATAGGATTATAGTGGCAGGGCGGGAAGTGGGCCGCCAGAGATTGAGATCTTCTGTGAATAAGGAATGGACACCTCATTAAAATAGAGAATTCAATGGATGAGATGGGCCATCGTCTAAAATAAGTACATATACGTTATACTCTTTCCAGCAGTACGGCGTGGTTGAACACAATTTTTAAATTTTTCGACTTAGATCCACATTTTTATATTTTTTCAATTCCTCTTGTTGTGACGAGCGATTAATCACAAAAAAACACCACGAAAAGCTTTAAAATAAATACAAAGAATTATTTTTATTCAAAAAATGTAGTGTGAAGTCGCCCTTAATCTCCAATTCGACATATCCAAAAGTTTTTTTTGATAGGCAATATATCCAAAAGTTTGCATGAAGATTGAATCTCTTCTGAAGATAAGAATAACATCTCCAATATTCTCTTCCTGTAATTTATTTTGGAAGGGATTTTTGGTTTTTTCAAAAATTTGAGTTTCGATCGTAATTTTTTACTTTTCGGATTTCTCTTTTTTTTTTGATAGGCAACAAATCAGATTTCTCTTGTCATGACGAAGTAATAATCCACATAAAATTTACGAAAAACTAGCAATAGCAAAATAATTGAATAAAAACAAAAAAATAAACCAAATAGATCTATTAATCAAAAATAGGCTACACAAATTGAACTTCAGATTGATTACCATTTACATCTCCAAAAGATTGAAATCTCCAAGTCTGAGAGAGAGGCTCAGAAAGCTGAGAATTGGCCCAAAGATGAGAGAGGGCCAGGAGAGAGGGAAAAAGTTATTCTATGCCCAAGGAGCACTGTTATGTGGTGCCTCAAATTCTTTTTTCATCACATATTTGTGTAATTCTCACCACAAATTGTAATTTATGGTAGAATAGAGTTTGACACTAACTATATGGTGGTGCCCCAAGGACATGTAACTTTATTTTTAAAAAATTCTTTGTAGCTATTTTAAAATAATGCAATAATTAAACACTTTTAAATATAGGAATATACCTTGAAGAAATAGTGCAAGTTTTGTTAAAAAAAAGAGAAATAATTTCCTCTTCTTTCAATATACAAAGTCGCTTGTATATATGAATTGTGGCCCCATTAGTACACATTTTCGGCCATGGCTACGCCACTAACTGTAATTTTTTATTTTTTTTTGTGTTTTTCTTGCCTTATTGACACCCAATGGCTGTCAATAGTACAAAACCTCACGTTTCGATGTCATTAACCTAGTAATATGGTTGGATTGCAAAGGGGATAAATTCATGGTTTAGGTTTGTTAGATTTCTTGGAGAGTTCCAATCTAAAACCAATTGGCCATAGGTGGAGTTGCCTCTAGATTTTATTAACCAAGTTTTTGTGGTTTAGATGAGCGATGTGGGATAAGTCTAACACTTCCCCTCACGTGCAGTCTGAATGCACGTGGAGGTATGAATTGATGAGTTGACTCGGGCGACGGAGACTTGACCACACGATGTGAGGCCACCCAAAACCTAGCTTTGATACGATGTTAGATTTCTTGAAGGGTTACAACCTAAAATCAATTAGCAATAGGTGGAGTAAAATCTAGATTTTATTAATCAAACTTAGGTGGCTTAAATGAGCGATGTGGGATAAGTCTAACACTCCCCCTCACGTGCAGCCCCGATGCACGTGGATGTACGAATTGAGAAAATCAGAAGATTTGACTCGGGCGACCCCTCATGTGCAGCCTGGATGCACGTGGAGGTATGAATTAATGAGTTGACACGGGCGACGAAGACTTGACCACATGATGTGAGGCCACCCAAGACCTAACTCTGATACCATGTTAAATATGAGAGAAGAAATATTGTATTCAATTTATTGAAACCATACAATGAGACATTTATTTATATAAGAGGAGATAGTCTAACTATAAAAAGAAAATCATACTGATTAACTATAGAATAAAATCATCCTAATTACAATCAAATCACAATCTCAAGATCACGATTTGATCGCGATATTATTTTGTATATGCATTTAATAAATCGAATTCAATAAAAATAAAAAATAAAAAACAACAACAACAACAATACATCATTTCTCTTTTTTTCACATGGTATCAGAGCTATAAGATCTAGACACTGTGAATATTCGCTCCTGGCAGACGGCCTAAGCCTCGCTGCTGTCCGCCGGGCACTTAGTTACTTTGTCAATCTCCTCAACACTTTCCGGTTGCTTTCACCCACCAGAATGTCTCTTCATCACCAGCGCGCTTTTTCACAACTAGTGCTCGTGACTTTTTGATTCATGGCTTCTTCGTTTCTTTTCTTTCAAACTCAAGTTGGTAGACCTACTTGAGTTTGGCTTGGCGTGGCGTGGCGGCTCCTGATTTCTTTTTGATTGGATGTTCCTAGTTTTTCTTGGCTTTTTCAAACTCAAGTTGGTAGACCTACTTGAGTTTGAGGGGGGATGTTAGAATAAATGCATATACAAAATAATATCGCGATCAAATTGTGATCTTGAGATTGTGATTTGATTGTAATTAGGATGATTTTATTCCATAGTTAATTAGTATGATTTTCTTTCTATAGTTAGGCTATCTCCTCTTGTATAAATAAAGGTCTCATTGTATGGCTTCAATAAATCGAATACAATATTTCTTCTCTCATATTTAACAAGGTTGTTGAGGTACAAAACCTTCATGGTCTGAATTTGAGCAAGGAAAGTGAAGATGTGATGTGTTCATTTGTCCCTGATTCTACAGATTATGGCCCTCCTGGGCTTAAATAATTGGACCATAGTTTTGAAGACATTGGGCCTTCTAAGGTGATTCAAAGGCCAGTTGCCCTTAATCTTGATGGATCTCGTTCTAACAATTGTGTGGGCCTTGGGAGTAGCATTCATAGAGAAAGATCATCCCTCGAGGCTATTCACAAATTGGAAATGAGAGAGAGAATTGTCGAAGAGAAAGGTTAAAAAGAAGAAACTTCTTGCTGATTTTGGGGTTAAGGATGATAACTTGAATCCTAAAAAAAAGAAGGTCCCGTCTTCTTCTTTATCTTCTGATGATATACGGAATATGAACTCTCTTTTCAGGGAAGCTTGCAGGACTTTGGATCTAGATACCACGTTGGACCTCGAGGTTAAAGGGGGGAGAAATTTCTCGTAAAGAAATTCGTTGAGATGGAGGAAAAAGAAATAGTGAATAGAATCGGTGCTCTTGATAATTTGGATATAGATGATCACTTGGAGGAGGCTATTGAATTCGAGGAAGGGGGTTCTCTTTCCTTGGAATTTTAACTTCAAGGATTGTCAGCTTTTGGTTTGTTTCTCTCGGGTCGTTTTCTTATTCTTTGGCGTTTTGTTTTTTTTTTTTTGGCTATTGGTTTTAGGTTTTTCTTAGGGTGCTTTTGGCGTTGTTTGGTTTTTTACTGTAGGTTTCAGGTTTTTTTTTGGTGTGGTTGGCTTCTTGCCTTCTTTTGGTTTTGGTTCTCGAGTGGCATTTTACTAGTATGCCCGAGATCCTTTTAATTTGTTTTCTTTGCTTAGCAAAAAAATAGTACGAAACCTTAATTTGAAAGAGAATGATAAAATAAGTGCACTCATTAACTTTTGGTCATTTCTTTTGAAGAAGAAATTTCTTTCAAGACGCTGAAAAATACAAGGAAAAAAGGGGATGGACAATTTGGGGCGGAAGGTATTTACCAGAGTACGCATGTACTATTGTTAAGTTAAATGTTAAGTGCACAGTACTAACCCATCCAAATTAAATGAGCCTTTGTGTCGCAATTAATTGAGTTCGGTTATATGAATTTTATTTTTGTCATTAAGCTCTATCCGGTGCTATTTTAAAATGCAAAGTCTGATGTCCTTCATTTCTTTCTACTCATGCTTTTGCCATTCTGGTAATTGTAATAGTGCTATTATTGGAAAGGCAACAAAAAGGACTTCATCTGCAGAATGGCATGCTTTGGTCTCGGCCAATTTTGGGTTGCTTTTGGGCCTCATCCAGATATATCAGAACCGAAAAGTTTCTCTATTTGAAACTCGCCCCGCCGCCATGGCCATTTCCCTCGCAGCACTATGCATCTCTCTCTTTGCACCAGCAGCTCTGCTCAAATCTAAAGCAGTGAAAGTGGAGGAGGAGGAGCAACAAACCACTTTGCATTTTTTCTACTGCGGTCGAATCTGCGACATGTATTTCCTGATCTCAGGTATCCATGTGATTAAACCCCTTCGATTTTGTCGATTTTTAAGATATAATTTCACATGGTATCAATTATATCGGTTTTGGAATTCTATGAATTGGAATTGACCATCAATTGCAATAACCAAATCAATTCATTGTGCTTTTGTTTATGCCCATTTTTGGCACCGCGGATCGGGCTAGCCGTGATTGACCATTTAATTAATTCTTTGATTTAATTAGGCCGAAGCTGGGTAATTGATTGGCGATTAAGTATTGGGCCATGAGCTTTTCCCATTGGGCCCAAGAAGAATGCAACCCATGAGAAAAACGTAGCCCACGGTTTTTGGGAAGGAAGCCCATAGTTTGGCCCACGAAGAAAATGCTAATTTGGCTCACGAAGTGCAGCCCACGGTTTTAGGGGATTGGTTGCTGCCGAGGTGGTTATTTCCCTCCAAAATCAAAGGCCAATTGACTTAGTCAATTGGTCATGTCTTAAACTCACACAAAGAAGGAGATAGTGGGGAATTATTGCCACATCACCCATGACCAGTTAACTGCCAGAAACTACCCATGATCTTGCATGCATGAAAAGAGGGAGCATCATGGGACATGTGTCGGTCTGTGGTGCAAAACAGAATTCGGATTCAGGCCTGAATCAGCTTACTGCTATGCCTATAAATACAAGTTCACAAGATGAAAAATAGATCCAACACCAATCAAAACTCAACGCTTAAACCAAAGTCTTCTCAGCGAAGTACACTTTCCTACTTTCAGCAAAGTAGTCTATCGAGTACCTCGTGCTCAAACTCCATTCAAACTCACTTCATCAAGTAGTTTGGATTTTTACTTAATTTTCTTGTAATCAAACTTTATTATCCCGGAGTAATAAAGTTTACGTTTTTACGTCCCATTTCCTATACAACTAGGAAATTTGAAGTCCACGATCGTGTGGCAAACCACGAACATCATTGTGATCTTTAACCTTTGGGTCACACGCAATCGCTCTCACGTTAGAAGCAAAGATTCACGGGAATCTTCATCAAAAGTTAGGCGCTACAAGTCTTGGCACGCCCGCGCTCAACGCATTCACGCCTTTGCCACTACAAGAAAAATTACATTGGGTGACGAATGAAAATCGTCACAAACTGCATGTTTTTTGTCACAAATAATATAGGTGACGAAAGCAACATTGTCGACTAAAGGTTGTCGAGAATTCATACCTGGTAACGAAATCTATTTTTCGTCACCTATAGTGCCTTTTGATGACGAAATATTTCGTCACCAAAAAGTGAATAATTGGTGACAAAATTTTTATCCTCTCTTATTGTGCTTTTTGACGACGAAAAAATTCGTCACCGATGGGTCACATCGGTGACCAAATTTTTCATCACTAATATAAGAAATCGGTGATGAAATTTTTTATTGCAAAAGAGGTTTTCATATGGGAAAAAAATCCTTCTTTCTTGCTCCTATTGGGTTTCAAACTCGAGTCCTTTGAGTTTTTTACGCAAGCTCTAACCAACTGCACCACACACACTTTTCAATAAATATTTGAAATATCTAATATATAACATATATGTTTAATATTAAAATATATTTTGAATGTAATTTTGAACCTTTAAACATTAAAATTAGCAATTTTGATAAACATGAAAGTTGTAGGCAATTGAGTTATTGTTCAAACCCAATTTGAATTATCTCAATCATAGTTTTTAGTAAAAAGTTATGTCCGAAATATATTTAATGACAAAGCACAATTCATAAATTTCGTCATGAAAGGTACTCATTTGATGATGGAATATATTTTTCATCGCTGAAAGTGTTAAAATGGTGACGAAATTATTTTTCGTATCAAAGTTAAGCATTTAGTGACAAAAAAAAATATTTCGTTATTAAATTAGTCTCATTTGGCGACAAAATATATTTTTTGTCACCAAATGATTATCTTTGGCGATGAAAAATAATTTCGTCACCTTTTTTAAGCTTTTGGTGACGAAAAATGTGTTTCGTCGCCAAATGGGTACCTCTGGTGATGAAAATATTTTTTTCGTCACTAAACAGGTATAATTAGTGAGGAAATTATTTCGTCACGGAAGTTGTCGAAACAGTGACGAATTTATTTTCTCGTCACCAAATATACTCATTTAGTGACAAAATTAAATTTCGTCACCAATTTTCATTTTTCTTGTAGTGAAAAACAAGAGTTTTCAGCTTTGAAGTAGTTCGATGCTATCAGTTTAGGCCTCAAAATGCAGTAGTTATCCAATTGTACAAATATAATGGTTTTGTTTTAATTGATATACGAATCTTAATTTTAAGCTCAAAATTGAACCAAAATTTGATGTTTAGTATTTCAAAACCGAGCGAGCTGAAACTAACTTAAAAACCGATCAAAATTGTCTGCTTGGGTTTGATTGATGCTATCCGTTTGGTTTGACGGTTTTCTTTTCCGTCCCTGGTTTCAGGTGTTGTTACCCTATCATGCCTTGTATCTGTCTTCGTTGCAGATGGGCTCGTTTGGATTGTGTTAGTCTCATGTGCTTGTATCATCTCTGCTCTAGTCGTGGCTTGGTGTTTCCTGTTTCTACCCATTTTTGGAAGAACCAAATCCGGCCATGGTGAATCGGGGCCCAGAAGGGTATAATTCTCCATCTTGCAGCATTTGTCACATTTCCACTATCCCTGATCCTTATACAAACATATATGAACCAAGATAAAATGTTAGTAAGAGTTGTATCATGGTCGAATACTAGGTCTATAGCTTAAATAAGTGTATGACTTCCCTTTTTAATCATATGATCAAGTGTGAAGCATCACAATACAAGCCACTTAAAAGTGATGAGAATATATAGAGGTCTTATTGTAAACTTATTGGCCTTGTATGTATGCTAATTGCAATCTTTTACAATTTCAAATACCGTATCTTGCATTATGAACACTGTCACATCAGTTGCCGTGTGCGTCTCCAAATGTAATCTACCTAAGAAAATAAGGAAGACCCAAAGCACCGTTGAATCTACTAGCCTGCCCCATGGCGTTGTACTTTCAAAACTTTGGTTCTGCTTCTACTAGTACTAAGCAGTCCATGAGGAGAAAGAACTCAATTGGAATCCTCTGCCTCCGTTGATTTCTCTGATGCACTCCCATTGTCGCCTTGAAATTCAACCCAAATCTGTCTTTTCCATTCCACAACTCACTTTGCCAATGTCCCATGGAAGAATTTCCGCTGCTGTAGTCTAGTTCTCTTTCGCAATTCTCTCCTGAAGTGTCTGCATAAATGAAATAAAGTAAGATTCACCCAAACTTGTACTCAAATTGAAGATTATATAAAAAAGTTATTTATGGTCCGGCATGGATATGGTCTCTCATAATCTGTGACCTCAGATTCAATACGGTCCGCATACCACGGTATAGTATTGTATATGTGAAGACATCCATGTTGACCTTTTCATCTCAAGTTTACTACACCAAAATTAAAACCAAACAAGACAACGAAAGAGGAATCAGAGACAGTAAGTGAAATGGTTAGCCAAATGATGCTAACTCATGGCTTTGCGGTGAATTTCTTCTTAGGGAATTGGGCAAGGCAGGTTCAAGCTCCGATCTCAATCACATAAGATGAAAAAACAGAGAGAGAGAGAGAGAGAGAGAGAGAGAGGGAGGATCAGCTCACCTCCAAACTTCAGGGGTGCTTGGGAATTGGGAGCCTCTGTTTTAGCGATATTTGTGGAATGCATTATACAACAGGCATAAGTTTAGGAAATATATGCAGAATATATTTTTAAGGTCTTCTATTTTAATTAAAATGAAAATGTAAAAATGAGAAGTCAAAAATTTCATCTTTTTATACTTTTACCTTCTGTTTTCGAACGTAAAAAAGAAATGCATTTTCATGGAATGCATTATGGGCGAGGACATCAAAAACCCACAAGTGCAAAGTGGAAAATTGAAAATGGAAAAAGCAATAAACAAACCACCCCCTTGTTATCCACCAAACCCTTCCAAACTGTAATTTTAGGGCTCCATTATGGGCGCAGACCGGTAATCCAAATTGTTTATCTCGTACTTTTTTTTTTTGAACTGCGAAAATAAATTTTATTAGTCTTTGAAAATGATTACAAAGACTAACAGAAGCAAGGAGAACTGTTCATCTCGCACTTATCGATAATAATAACAGCGGTAGCAAAATATTTAACTTGGTCACTCATTGATAATGGGAAATGAATCATGATTTTCACACTCTATTTTTTTTTTATCTACATGAATTTACAATGTTGCCATTAATGTGTGAAAAAATTGTACTGAAAGATGGGCAAGATAATAAATTCATATAGATAAAGATGAAAAAGGGAGTATGCATGGTTTCTAAAAAAAATGGAGTGTGAAAATCACCACCTTTAATAAATACATAAACAAATTACATATAATGTACAACTCAAGTTTAAAAATTTATGTGAACTGTCCATGTTTTTTTTTCTTCTAAGCAATGTGAACTGTCCATTTCATACAAATTGTTCATCTACTTGATAGGGCAAATTTCACTAACCTCCCTTGAGGTTTCTGACACAAACAAATACCTCCTCTGAGATTTCTGAAATAATACTAAACCTCCCTTCCTTTTCTAACACAGCAAAAAGGGACCCCTTGCCGTTACTTTTCAAAGGATGGTGTTAACATTGGCGAGAGAAGTACAAAAATACCCTTATGACAAAGAAAACAAATTGCACAGAATTATTTAGAATGAATCAGTCTTCGTCACTTTCATTTTTTGGAATGAATCAACTTAAAAACAACTAGGCTTAATCTTATTAATTTTTTTGATTTTTGTTTGTTAATGAAATTTAAAAAAATAGAATTGTGTGAAATCAAATTTATATCAAAGCCGAAATAATTAACTTGTTTGGGCTTTATGGAATTACTTTTTGACGATTATAATTAAGAAAATTCCCCATCGTGTTGAACAAAAAAAAAAAATGGAAACAGAGTTTATACTCATGAATTTATTTTTATTTGCGAAATAGCATGAAGGGGGTCCAACTTTTATGTTTTATTTTAAACTTGTTGTCACTCTTATGCGGCCTCCGCTATCTCATACCACCAATGTTTTTTTTTTATGTCTTCAAATCCGCCACAACTATTCTATTCACTTAGGCGTGGTCAAATCTTTACTGATATTTGAGATAGATTTTTGAATAAGCTGAATTTTTACAAAGAACCTCAAAATAATGTTTTAAACAAATTGAATGACTCCAATCATTTAAATAAAACCTCAAAAGGGTCTCCCGCAACGTGGTGTACACCAAATGGTTTAGCGCCGCTTGGATGTTGTCTGTGTTGCGTGGCTTGGATGTCGTCCATTTAGCAATCCAATGGTTTAAATTTCATCTCGGCAATGAACGGCTTGAATGCAACATGGGTGGAGATGAGATTTGAACTGTTAGATTGCCGAACATATGGCATCTAAGCCGCGCAACACAGTGTTGTGCAACAACTACATAGCACCAACCCTTACATGGGTGGAGATGAGATTTGAACTATTAAATAGCCGAACGGATAACATCCGAGCCACAGCACGGTGCACTAACCCCATTCCCACTCACAATGGATACACATACTATTGCCAAAAAAAAGAAAAATTGCCGAGCCCCACGGCCCCCACCACCTCCTCCTGTAAATTGAGAATTGAATCTAGTTGGAAGTGTCCCCACCAAAATACCAAAACGTATGCCCCGAGTCCCCACCAGAATACCAAAATGTATGCCGTATAGCGTATGCGTAGAGGCAGAATGTTGCCTTACCGACCCTAAGAGCAAGTTTATCAGGGTGCTAAAATGGCCATTTGAGCAATTCTACCGAAGGAGAACCAAAAAAACAGGTTGCAGTAGAGGAGATAAAAAGAAAGGTAAGATAGCTTTGAAGAATTGGTTCTGTATTTAATACCTCACAACTGTTCATCCGGAATATCATTTATTTGATTATTTAATTCTCTCTCTCCGCCTCTCCCTCTCCCTGTCCCTTTCCCCCTCTCTCATATTATAATAATGTAGGATAAAGAAAAAGATTGAAAGAATGTGTGTTTTAATAGAGAGTAGATTAAATAGATAGTTTTGGTATAGTGTTAAAAGAAATGTGAGTAGGTAAAATAAAAAATGTGCACTGTTCACAAATGTTTTTATCTAAGTACCGATAAACTTACCCTGAGTCTAGGTGATCAGGTTACTATCACGGATTCACTAGATTAGGTTACGAGGAGGAAATTACAGTGTGACCTTCTATTCTAACAAATGCGGGAAACTCCACTAAGTTCTAACAATTGCATTAGTCTACCGTAATTTGTAAGTTATTGTCTAGATTCCCTCCGTATGGTGGATTAGGCATTTCCATGTGCATTTCATTTGGCAAAATAGACGTAGGAGAGAGAAAAAAAAAACCCGTGATTATCAAACCAAAAAATGCATAAGTAATTATAGAAGTTCGACCAAAGTATGTGTAACTCAAGTTTTTGTTTCAATATTAAATCGCAAATCAAACAAAGCTGATTAAAGAAAAAGATGTGCATTTAAAACCTGTTTGAGGAAACAACTATCCTAGATTGAGAAGGCAATGTTGTAAAAGACAACACAAGGCAGCTCTTATCGCGGTGATTGATTCTTCATCTGGGTAATGCTATCAAAACGGTTCGGGTGGAAACAAAGTCGTGCACAAAATCAAAGTCATTATCATCTTTCTGAATTTCACAACGACGAAACACGACAAAAGTCATGAGATAAATGGATATTGAACACCTCGTCCATTGCAATCTAAATTAGAGCGCAAAAAATAGAAGTAAAAAATCGAGCTTCATCAATAAAGTATCACGGGATCAATCTCAAAACACAAGTTACAGCAAATGTTTCAAGAACACCACATTTATCCTCACAAACTTAATATGATTCTACAAATCACAATCACATAAAGGAAATGAAAGAAACAGAGAGAATAAGATGAAGTCCCTTGCTTGCTTTAACATAAAAAACACCACCCTTTTAAGAGATGATCCAAGGGCGTTCATGCTGTGATTGCGAAGGCACGCCGGTGCTTCGTTGGTGTTGTTTTCCTTTCAAGAGCGGGCCAGTGTGCCAGTTTGGATTTCTGCTTCCGATTGACTATTTCATCCTGCGCTTACTTCGTGTTTGAGTTGGGGATCCTTTTGGATCCTCTACTTCTGAGTCACTGATGGGTCTCTCATTCTGGCACTTAACATATATATATTTGCTTCGATAAGGTGTCCTTGAGTCTGTAGCCTGTGTGTTTCTAGCAGTAACTCGTGTCTTTGATTTAGTAATTTTGGTTCATTCATGTACATTGTGATGAATTCTTTTCCCTTCTTGGGTGATGAATGTATTGCTTGGCGTTGATAAAAAAAAAAAAAAAATAGAGAGCGAGAGAGATGCTCCAAAGCACTTCTATTGAATGCATTTTTTGGAACTAGACCTCATGTTTCCATCTCACAAATCTAGCCCCTGAAAATTTGAACTCAAACAGACACCTTCCATTCCAAAATGCAAAAAGGAATTGAAGGGGACATAATATGATGGTTGTCTTTATCCTCTGATAACCAAATTAGCAAAAATCTTACTGGTGGTAACCCTAGCCCCAATCAAATCAGAGAATTCCAATCCCAAACCAAGCACCTACCAGGCGAATTAACCACAACACAAGTAAGCAGTGAAACCCTATTCTTGTTTAAACATACCCTACTTGTAAACCCTAATCATCAAAACAAAATTTGTTTTTTTTGCTTTAATGGAGAGTCAAAGGAAATCAAACAACCATCTAGTTTAAACATATTCCCATCCGAACTCAACGTCTCAAACAAAAATCAAACATTCACCTGCAATTGCTTCCCTACTATACATGAAGAGTGAGTTATGGTTAGAGCATCCGCATCTCTCTCTCTCTACTCCCTCTTCTATTGTCAGCCTCTACGGTTCCTTTGGGATAGCAGAGTCCCCCCAATCCCAAAAATTGTAAATTCCACTTCCTTTTTTTTTTTTTTTTTTTCTATCATTGTAAACTCCAATTTGAAGAAGCTGCCAAGGTGAATTTAGATCTACAGCATATTTTAAGGGATTTTGTTGTGTGATTTTGACTATGTTTGTGTCACCAAGGTGTCTCGCGATATTGTGTGCCCTTCGCACAATTTGGCCAAGTGAACCGTGTGATATTGTATGATGTCTTAGTTGTTGTTTAATGGATATGTTTTGTTTCTTATAGAAAAATGGTCCTTGATCGGCCATCATCATCATTGGATAAAACCTTCTGGCTCACAAATCTCTTACATAAAATTAAAAAGTCCAAAAACTCTGAGACCACTGCATAACATGTGGGGCCTACTCCGGACCCCACAAAAATACATAAAAATACCCATAAATTTTAACATATTTTTTGATGGGGCCCGGTAAAAAATCAGCTCTAACAAATATCAGTAGATACATATTTTCTGAATTCGTAGGGGCGAAATTGCGACCTATAAATGTAGAGACCCATAATTATTTTCTCAAATTTTAAATGTTTAATATGTATTTGGATTATCGAAGTATGGATAATGCAGAAGATATGAGTTGGGTCAATGTGAGATGACTTGTAAGTTGTGGGAATTGACGTGATACAATAGGAGTGAAAGGGTGAAAGTGTTATGTGTGCTATATAAGTCCAAAAAGAAAAAAAAAAAAGGGAGCAGGAGATTTTCTCTCTTTTCCTTTCTTTTCTTCCTCTGCCGACTCTCTCTCTCGGCTCTCACCTCTCTCACCTTCTCTCTTCGAATTCATCGACCACGAGTGAGACTTTTGAAAAATCCCAAGTACTAAAGTTGTTCTTCGCGACGAGAGCTTCCTATCCATCGAAGAAAATTCACGATTGGAGCACTTTGAGGTTTCCTCCATGTTCGGGCTTGCTTCTAACCTTCAAGGTAGGGATCTCTTACTCTTCTTATGCGTTTATACGGTGTTTATGTACCTGGATCGTGCTTTGTTTCGTTGTTTGAGGTTGTTGTTCCATTTCCGAAATTCTGCAGAACAGGGTCTCTGTTTTTGGGGTTTTACACCTTCTTAAACTCATGATTGAATTTTGGTTCCTTCATATGAAATAGAGTAGACTTAGAGCCCGTTCTAATGTCGCTTGAATCGCCTAAAACTGTTGAGAATTGAATTAATGGTGGATATTTGAAATCTGGTCTGCAATCTGTCTCGTTTTCTGGGTTTCAGCCCACTTTGAATGGCCATAACTTTTTCATCCTATGTCCGTTTTACGCAAACTTTATCTCGGTTTGAAGGTCTTGAAATTAGCTTTCGTTTGCCACTGGAATCGTCTTAAAATTCTAAGTACACAAAAAGTTATGATCGATTGAGTGGAGGTATGTCAATCTGTCAGGCAGATTCGTTTAGCCTCGGTAAACCCCTGTTTAACCACCCTTGGAGTGCAGATTTGACTAGGGTTCCTTTGCATCTTTCAAAGGTCATTCAATCGCCCAACTATTGGGACTAGAAGCACTCAAAAATATTAAGAACTCGATTTATGGTGATTTTTAGGAGATTGAACTGAAATCTGGAAATTTGGGCAGCGTACAGGGCTGCGGGTTTTTCATCGTTTGTTATAGCTAAATGACGCTATTGGTTATGGGTCCTTATGGGTTTTAAAGATTGGTAAGTTTGTGATCCTTCGGCATTGGTTTCAATATTTTTGGGTTTAAGATGAAAGGGAGTATGATTTATTTGGATTGAATTGAACTTAAACATTTTTAGGGCATTGTATTGAGCATAAATAGAATCATTGAGTATTGTCTAAACATGTTTCCATTTGATTGAATGTTCTAGGAAGTTCGAGTCGTCACGTGGATCGAGGTGAGTGATTAATACCCAAAACACATGGTTTGTTATAAGCTTTTCTCTTCAATGATGTTTTATACTTTGATATGAACTCCATGGCATATCGATGAAAAGTGGACATGTTTTATATCTATTAATGGCATCCTCCCACGTCCCAGCTTGCTAGGGGACACGTGCTAAAAGGCTAGCAAAACATGGCTATTAAATGGGATAACGAAAGACGTCTTAACTTATCCACTACCGGGGACGCCTGGTAGACATGAAATGAATAGAGGATGTGCGTTACTATGCTATGTTGCTATGAGAAATGATTCGATTTTAAATGGTTTTATCATTGTCCATGGAAAGCATGTGAATTGCGTATTAATCATTCATACGAGCTTTGGCTTATGAATTTTCCCACCTTTCAGGAAGCGACGCGTAGTGTGGCAGAGTGTTTACTTTTAAGATGTGTTGGATATTTGGAAAAGGTAGTTATGCTTCATGGTCACTTAGCTTTGTGTATGATTTGTTTAGTTTGTAAATTTGTAGGTAAGCACAGCTCTGAGAGGTTTATCCTTTTGGTTTGTAAACCTATGTAAAACTTTGGTTTGTTATTAATAAAAGTTAACTTTTGCTTCCGCTGTTATGTTTAGCCCCTTTTGATTATCGCTTGCTTAGATGATATTTGATTTGTGATTTGGCCTTAGTGATAAATCACTGGCATTTGTCATGATTAAGACCTCAAGGGGCGGTCAGGGTCGTGACAATAAAATCATGAGTTTTTTTACTTTTCAATTTACTTTTTCATTTTAATTAAAGTAAAAGACCTAAAAATGTATTCGGCACATATATTTCTTAAATGTTATACTTGTTGCATAATGCATTCCACAAATATCGCAAAAATATAAAACACAGAGGCTCCCAATTCCAAAATACCCCTGAAATTTGGAGGTCATGATCATCTAATCCTCTCTCTCTCTCTCTCTCTCTCTCTCTCTCTCTCTCTGGTTTCTTCATCTTATGTGGGTTTTCTTTTTGATCCGTTCATCTTATGCGGTTGAGATCGGATTACTTGAACCTGCCTCGCCCGATTCCCTAAGAAGAAATCCGCCGCGAAGCCATGAGTTAGCATCATCTGGCTCTAACCATTTCACTTACTGTCTTTGATTCCTCTTTCGTTGTCTTGTTTGGTTTTAATTTTGGTGTAGTACTACTTGGGATTAAAAGGTCAACATGGATGTCTTCTTAATTTGTGTTTGTTTGTTGCCTTCACATATACAGTATGCCATAGTACACGGGCCATAATGAGTGAAAGCTCTAGCGCACTAATGATAATGGAAAAGCCAGATTTGGGGTGAATTTCAGGGCGACAATGGAAGTGCATCAGAGAAATCAACGGAGGTAGAGGATTCCAAGGACTTCTTTCTCTTCATGGATTGCTTATTGGAGTACTACTAGAAGCAGAACCTGAGTTTTGAAAGTACAACTCCTTGGGGCAGGCTAGTAGATTCAATTGTGCTTTGGGTTTTCCTTATTTTCTTAGCTACGTAGATTACATATGGAGGAGACGCACACAGTGACTAATGTGACAGTGGTCATAATGCAAGATACGTATTTAAAATTGTAAAAGGTTGCAATTAGCATACATACAGGCCATTCAGTTTACAATAAGACCTCTATATATTCTCATCACTTTTAAGTGGTCTATATTGTGATGCTTCACACATGATCATATGATTAAAAAGGGAAGTCATACACTTATTTAAGCTATAGACCTAGTATTCGACTATAATACAACTCTTACTATCATTTTACCGAGAAAAAAAAACTCTTACTAACATTTTATCTTGGTTCATATATGTATGTTTAAGGATTAGGGACAGTGGAAATGTGACAAAAACTGCAAGATGGAGAATTACACCCTTCTGGGACCCGATTCACCATGGCCAGATTTGGTTCTTCCGAAAATGGGTAGAAACAGGAAACACCAAGCCACGAGTAGAGCAGAGACGATACAAGCACATGAGACAAACACAATCCAAACAAGCCCATCTGCGACGAAGACGGATACAATGCAGGACAGGGTAACAACACCTGAAACCAGGGACGAAAAAATTTGTCAAACCAAACGGCTAGCATCAATCAAAGCAGACAATTTTGATTGGTTTTTAAGTTAGTTCTCAGTTTTGAAATAGTAAACATCAAATTTCTGTTCAATTTTGGGCTTAAAGTTAAGATTCGTACACCAATTACAACATAACCATTATATTTGTACAATTGGATAACTACTGCATTTTGAGGCCTAAACCGATAGCATCGAACTACTTCAAAACACAATGGATTGATTCGGTTATTGCAATTGATGGTCAGTTTCGATTCATAGAATTGCAAAACCGATACAATTGGTACCATGTGAAAATACATCTTAAAAATCGACAAAACCGAAGGGGTTTAATGACATGAATACCTGAGATCAGGACATTCATGTCACGGATTCGACAGTAATAGAGAAAATGCCCAGTGGTTTGTTGCTCTTTCTCCTCCACTTTCACTGCTTTGAATTTGAGCAAAGCTGCTGCTGTGAAGATAGAGATGCATAGTGCTGCGAGGGAAATGGCCATGGTGGTGGGTCGAGTTTCAAATGGAGAATCTTTTCGGTTTTGATATATCTGGATGAGACCCAGAAGCAACCCGAGATTGGCTGAGACCAAAGCATACCATTCTGCAGATGAAATCATTTCTGTTGCCTTTCCAATAATAGCACTATTACAATTACCACAATGGCAAAAGCGTGATCAGTAGAAAGAAATGGAGGACATCAGACTTGCCATTTCAAAAATAACCCCGGAGAGAGCTTAATGGAAAAATAGAGTTCATGCAACCGAACACAATTTGTTTGGTCACAAGACTCGTTTAGTTTGGCTTGGTTAGTAGTTAGCACTGTGCATTTCACTTAACGGTAGACATACGTACGTACTCTATCAAACTCTTTCCGCCTCAAATTGTTCATCCTCTTTTTACCCTTGTATTTTTCAGTGTCTTGAAAAACAATTTTCCCGTTCAAAATGCAATGACCAAAGCTAGCATACCATTCTGCAGATGAAATCCTTTATGTTGCCTTTCCAGTAACAGCACTATTACTACTAGTACCCGAAAAGGCAAAAGGGTGAGCAGAAAGAAATGGAGGACAGCCAACAGACTTAGCCAATTTAAATAATATAGCACGATTGCACTTATCTTAACGGTAGTACATACGTGAATTGAATTATTAATGGACATCCCTTACGAGTAATTTAACGGGAAAAAATGTCAAGCACGTATTTATGAGTAAAATTCAATAGTCTAATCTTTTGCATTCAGCTGTTGTTAGGTTCATAATGAGATTGAAAACAAAGTTACCAAAAAGAAAAATGAGAGGAATTGAAAATGTAAAAATTTATGATTGAAACTTTTTTGCATTTGTTAGTTTTGCATTAATATTTTGTGAATTATGATACGTCTCGACGAGATGAATTGAAAAGGTAAAAATTTATGATTGAAACTCAATTTTTTTTGAAAAAATACAAAAATAATGGAAGATTGGATCGAACACCTACACATGCATATCAGATTCAGGGACGGAATCAGAATTTCAAAAGTGCGGGGACAAACTATGAACAACAAGATTTTGAAATTTTAAGGTTCGGAAATTTAATGGTTTGCTTGGTTTAGGTTTGAGAGATGTTTTTTAGGTTATGAGTAGAGAAAAATAGAAAGAGAAATGAGATTAATTAAGAAAGGAAAAACTTATGAAAGACTGTGTGCTGAAAGAAATTGGATTTTGGGACCCAAAATGAACACATTCCTAGAATGATGCGGGGTCGTGGCCCCATACGCTCATACATGGATCCGTCTCTGATCTGATTGAGCTGATTATATACGGGCCCGCTCATTTTTTTAAAACTATTAAATGGCTTGAATCATTCGTGCGAGACTCGAAGTGGCTCGCGTGCCTGTCTGTGCTGGCCGGTCAGTGGCCGTAGCAACGTTGCTCTAAAAACCTATCCCATTTGAAATTTTGGCTTTCTTTTCTAATGTGCCAAATGTACCATCTGAATTTCTTTTATGGGCGGTTTCACTAATCTAAAGTTTTTGGACTAATATTTTTTTTATTTTGTTCTTATTATAAAATATTCGAGTTTGTCATAAATTTTGCGTTGAACTTTTATGTTTATTGGTTCATCTTGACGATAAAAATAAAAAAAAAATAATAATTTAACTTTTACACAAGTATTTTGAAAATATCCACGAAAAGTCAAAAAAATGTTTTGGCTTTTGTTGAATATTTTTTAAAAAAATTTGGAAAAAGTGATAATTTTTTACTTTTCGTCTTTTACTCATTGAGGCGAATCAATATCACATAACATTTGGCGCGAAATTAATAAATACGATTTTTTTTAATAATGACAAAATAAAAAAGTTCTATATAGTACGTAATATTTAAGTTTAGCAAAAATGGGCCTAAGTGCCGAACACACGCCTCAATCCTCACAGCCATTGACTAGAAACGACGCAAACTAGGGCTAATCAAACAGCACACTCTTTCTCTCTCTGTCTCTCAAAAAAAAAAAAAATTTATAAATAGCAATTGCATTTCATTCAATGCTTAAAGGTGAAGATTACATCACAATAATAAGAATGAACAAAAACTACCAACATTTAAGACACGAGCATTTCTGAAAGCGCTATAGGCTCTACAATGCATACTCCCGAAGCAAACCAACACTAGGTGCTGGCATAGCGTCCATCTTTGACTTGGTAGTAGAGTATCTGTAGAAAGCTGTCCCTAATTTTAATTTATTTTATTTAATAATGTGGTTAGAAGTAAGTATTAATAATTTTGTGAGCCATGAGTATTTATTTTATGTATAAAGGTGCATATACATGTGTAAGCGTACTCGATTGATTGTGTTCAAGTTCGTGAGAGGTGGACCATGTGTGTAAGCACCTTTGAAGTTGGTTATGTACTTAATTGATGGTAATAGTGTCCTGAGTGTAACGATTATGCAACTTGTGAGAGATGGTGCAATAGTGAGATACTTGGAAGGGTCCTAATGTAATTTTTGCACTTAAAAAGCAAAAAAAAACAGAGAACCCCGCTCTCATTATTTTCCGGCAGCCCCTTTCTTTATTTCCTGCGCCTCTCTCTCTTTACAACTCTATACAAACCCTTATGCGTCAAACCCAAAATCGAAGGCCAAGACTCGCAAAACTCGCAAAAAAAAAATAGAAAAAGTTGACCTACGGACAAAGAGCTAGGCACTAATCCTAACAAAATCTCAATCGGCCAATTTTGGAGTTCTTAGCTTTTTCGAAATTTGGCTCTTTGAAGGTAGGATACATGACTAATCCTCTTGATATGTTTATTTTTAGTATAAATGTTGTGAATTTGTTGTAGAACATAAATATTCCTTAGATTATGTGAAAAAATGTGTTATGGTTTTAAAATCGCACATAAAGAATATGAGTTGTTGTTGATACTTGTTAAATTCTTGAAATTTATGTGTTATTGAAGTATTGGTTGTTTAGTGTTGAGAATATACAAAGTTTATTTGAGACTTTGTATTCATGCTACGTGTTTAACATCTCGAGAAAAAGGACAATATTTACTTGAGCAATTAAGTTTAATTTGAGATGCAAAAATTATGACTCTTGCACCTTGTGATTTATTTTTATGACATGTGAAAGTTATTTGTGTTAATAAAAGAGTTTATGTGTGTTTAAAGTTTATTGGACGCTAAGCACTTGGATACTTGGTAAGGAATTATGCGGACAATGTTTGAATATGAATTATCTCGTTTGGTGAGATAGGTTAAGATGATTGTGCTCGGATTATGTTGGTCTAGATCTAGGTGGTGCACCTAGGAAAAGCAAGCTGGGCTTGGCGAGCTCCTCGGTGAAAGACCGGAAATTGTTGGGGTGGTACATCGTACCCGATTACCCCAATTCATGGGGTGGTACTTGTACCTTTCTACCCTTGGTTTGTGAGGGTGGTGCTTGTACTCGATTACCTCTGTTCATGGGGCGGTACTTGTACCCGTTTACCATTGGTTTGTGAGGGTGATGCTTATACCCGATTACCCCGGTTCATGGGGTGATACTTGTGTCTGACTACCCTCGATTAGATATTAGAGTTAGCATATGACTATGAATTTGAGTTGAACCGAGAAATGTTGGGTTAGGATGATTAGTTGGGGAATGTATGAGGTCATTACTATGGTAAGTTTATCTACACTTGAGAATTATGTGTGGATTTTTAACTTGTGTTTGTTTCATGGCATGTATGTTAAACTTGAACATATTATTCAGTTTAGTCTTGTTTCCTACGGACTCCAGCTCATGTTGTTTCAACCATTTCAGGTGACAATGAGGCGCCGAATACTTAGTGAAGTGTAGCTACATGGGGTCTCTTTTGCGTTGTTATTTTGTTAGCATATGTCATGAAACGTGTAAGGCCATAAAGCCGTATTTGATACAATGTCTTTTATCTTATGGCTTGTAGAACTTATTTTTTGCTCTAAAGATTATGGAATGAATATGTTGTTCTTGGGACTTATGGGAATAAAACTAAATAGTTTGATTCTATTGAGTTTAAAGATTGATGAGATATCCTTCAAAGTACAGGAAACTTCTCAAGCTTTTGTAAGAAATATATTCGTTACGATTATTCTTATTTTTTTTTAAATGATAAATTGCTCCAAGGTTTTAAAGAAGGAAAAGTCTTTTATTTTGATCAATCATTCCAATGTTTGACGGAGGCTTGACTTTTCAACACAATGCTCATGCTTTTCTTGCACGTGTTAAGGTTGAATTTTCCGGGGCATTACAGTATCCATCGGAAAACCCAGCTCAAACCGTAGGCACAAAACATTAATGCAATCTCCAATAACCTCCACGAAAGTGCCCTCTAAACACGTCGCTGGCCAACTCATAGTGCGGGGAATCACCGACTAAATCTGTGACCCTCGCAGCCACGAGCAAAGGATGCCACTCCGGAGCAAGCCCCATTGTCACGGTGAGCTCCGGTCACAGGGACACATAAGCCGGCCAAGCCGGACCCGCCAGATCACGGCGAGACCGAAAGCACACATAAAACAGACCCTAACAGACATAGGCTAAACCGTGACATTATTAGCCCACCGTCACACCCGCCGGAGTTAGGGGAAACCCAGACCGGGAACCAAGCCCGCGAAGATAAACAAGGAAAAACTGGAAGAACACCCCAAGCCTCCCACCTCTATTATTAACCACGCCGCCGCCGCCGCCGCACACCGGATCTGGAGAAGACAAGGAGGAGAGGCAACTTGGAGCAAGCCCAACCACGCCGACTGCCAAACGCCATCACCGCTGGAGACTACCCTTTCCGGAGCTCAACCGAACACCTTAATTAACCACCCCGGGGACGAGGAGCCAGAGGGAACGGGTAAAGAGAACCGTTCCCCTGGGTGAAATCGCTTCGTATTTTGTCCTACATCAAATTTGGGTTTCTTTATTTGTTCCCCTGCTCTATGATACTGCAAGTAATCTTTCGTAATTGATTTTTTCTCATTAAAATCGAAATCAAGTAGAAAGGGAAAAACGCCAGAGATCGAAAAGAAAGATTACAGCGGTACAAGTATTTGAATTGGGTTTTGTTTGTTCTTTTCATTTAGCGTTCTAGACCAGAAAAGTCCAGTCCCTCCCTCCCTCCTCCCTCTCTCTCTCTCTCCCCTCTTTCTTCTTTCTCTTCTTCCTTCCGCTGCCCTCTCATCAGTCCTCACCACCAAAACCCCCACCACCGCTTCCTATGTCGCCGACAAGGGCGGCGGCCCCTTACCCAAACCCATCTTCAACGCCCTCCTCCACTACGGCTCAACCCCGAACTCCACTGCCACTACCGACCGCCTCCGTCGATCTCAAATCCATCACCGCCGTCCTCCCGGCGCTGCCCCAAAATGCAACTTTCTCATCTTCCGCCTGACCCACGAAACCCTCCTTCGGCACGTCCTCAACCACAACGGCCGCACCGTCTTCGTTGACGAGAACGCCTACCTGGTCTCCAAGCTCGAAGAAGCACACCCGGACATTGAGGCCTATGATTATTCTCTGATTGCAGGGTTCTAGTTCTTGTTTTTTTTTTTTTGATGTAGTTGTTGATTTTTTAGAGGAGCCTGGTGTGTTAGTTTTTGTTTGGGATTTAGAGTCTTTTCTAGTTTTTGTTTAAGATTTGGAGTCTTTTCTATAGAGAGAAGAGGAGAGGGTGTGAAATGGGGGAAGAGAGAGAAGGGGGTGATGAGGAAGGATATCAGGGATTATCGCCGTACTTGGAACGGAGGTGTGGGGGATGGCGGTCGTTAAGGTCGTCGGCAGTGTATGGCCGTCCTCCTCCTCCCTCTCTCTCTCAATTGGGTGAGGACTTATTTCTGGTTTTTTTTTTTCTTTATTTTTAAAATGGTGGGGCCCACGGCCACGTGTCGGGCAATGGGTGATACGGTGGATTGTTCCGTGGATGATAGGTGGTGGGCGTATCATTTCCCTTAATTTGCACGAGGCTATGAAATGGAGGGTCCCACTGATTTTGAGATTTCAGATGATGTGTCAGTTTAAAACTGGTTTGCCGGACATCCCATTGTGAACGGACCCCTGGCGTATCCCAACTAGTTTGGTCCAATTATGATTGATTGTGGGATTTTTCCGGCCCATAAAAATAATCAGAATCGTTCACTTTTTAGAGCACGTTGAGAACATTGACTATGCCAAAAATCACGTTGATCGGATATAGTTTGACATGATTTTGAAATGCATTAAGTTTGTAAGAATAAAAGTATGCAACACCGAATTGCAACCCATTTGACACAATAATTTGTAGATAATGCATTTCGAAAACATGTCAAACGATATCCAATCAAAGTAATTTTTGACGTGGTCAACGTTCTCGACAAACTCTAAAAAGTGAACGGTTTTGAGTATTTTTGTGAACCCGAAAAGAGCCCACAATCAATCTTAACTGGACCAAACTGGTCCCAACCCAAACTGGTTGGGATACGACCCCGTATAAAACATGCTAGTATGAGTACTAGATTTATAGGAAATTGATATCCACACTTTCTTTTTTACTGATGACGCTCCATTTTGTTCATGAACTTCACATTAAAAATAGAGCACCATCAATAAAAAAGGGAGCGCAAATATCTAATTTCGCAAACTAATACTCCTATATGCATGCATCCCAAATGCAGAAGAAAGAAAGAAACATGACCAACAAAAATGTTACCGTTGATCATCTCCACGATGACGACCACCTCTACGTATCCTCGTGTCCCCGTCCGGTCTTCCTCCTCCAGATTGTTGTAATTCCTCTCTACGTACATGTATTTAAAAAACGGAAGCAAGTTACCGAAATTACAGTTTTTTTTGTAATCTCATATTCACATCACGTTTTGGTGGTTTTTTGGATAACCAAAAAAGACCTTAGAGATCCACAATAGCGTAGTATAATTAAAACTTCCCACATCACCTCTTCAAATTTTCAAAAAACTAATTCTGGAAATAGAAGAAAAGTTTTAAGAAACGGTTTCGAATTGGAGTAATAAAAATTGATTATTAGAAATAGAAAACAGTTTTTCCAAAATACTTTCTAAAAAACATTTTCCAAAAAAGTGTTAATTTCTAAAACGGTTTTCATTCGAAGAAAAACTGTTCTTTTAAACAGAATTAACAATTATTGGAAAAAAAATTCGAAACTGTTTTTTACAATAGTTTTTTTGGAAACATTGTTGGGAGAAAGGGTGAAGAAGGTTAAGTAACAGGATTGATCAACGTGAATGCTAACCTGATGACAATGATGACTGGGATATCATTTTGCCCACGATGACGGTTAAACTGTCGACCAGGCTGCGGTGCTCTCATCACCATTCTTCGTGGCCTTGGAGGTCTGCAAGTAGTTTCCTCTAACTGCTTCAGCTAGATACTCTTACATGGACATGCATGTAGACTGGCAGATGCATGTGTATATGTACGCGTGTATATATATGTGTGTGTATGTGAATCCTGGCAAATGTAAAAGGATGTTGACGAATTTCCATTTGACCAAAAAAAGAAAGAAAAGTAAGAGTATGTTGACAGAAGGGCCGCGTCCTGGCAACAGCTGGATGGAGGGGCCCACCCCAACTTCCTCTCACGGTTAATGAACGATAAATTGAACCCAAACCCATTAAGAAATTCAAACCTATCTATTAAAAAATAGACTCAAATTAACTCATTTATTATTTGGGTTAAAATGGGTTGAAACCTATCTAACCCATTTATTATTAGGTCTTAATTGGGTCTCAATTGGATCAGGTTAAATGTCCAATGGATAATAAACGTTACTCAGCCAAAAAGTCACGGAGACTACGGTTTGTGGGGTGTCCGACTTATAGGCCGAGAACAAATGCATTTGGGTCTTCGGATCGAGCAAGTCATTTTCCAGTCAAGGTTAGCACTCAGACTCTCTCTCTCTCTCTCTCTCTCTCCATTAATTGAATGAGACCCTATAGATGTTTACTGTACAGTTTTCGCTTCGGTTTCATTTTTTTTTCCAATTTACAGTTAGGGTTTTGTCTTTCAATTCATCGATTTGGAGAAGGAAAACCAGAACAACGATTCACGAAACATGTAAAACAGATACGTAAAATTATTAAAAGTTCACGAAATTTCTTACGACTTCTGCTCGTGTCTGTCATGACTAACGCGGTTCTTTCTGGTTCTTTTTTAAAACGGTTGGTTCCGCTAACGAATAATTTTTTTCATTGTTTAAGGGCTCCAGATGGGGCATAAAAAAGATTAGTTAATGCCACGTCGAGCTACTGCAAAATCGGGGTCAATTTATCGTAACATATTGGTTAACTGATTTTCACACAACTATAGCTTGATCGAACAATATGTTCCATCGAGCCACATTCTTTTAGATGAAAAATCAATGAAAAGAAAGATTTTTTTCGGTCAATCGGGATAGTTTGGTAATAGTGTGTCATTTTAATGTCTAGCAGTAATATGGTCATTTTAATGAACATGGTAATATGGTAATCAAGTGTACATGTGTAATATGGGGTGATTTGGATTGAAAAGTTGTACAGTAACTCCTTTTTTTGTGTTTATTCAAAAAAATTCGCATTTGTTAGTTTTGAATCAAACTTTTGTGACTTATTGATTTGTCTAGGTGAGAGGAATCAAAAAAGTAAAAGAACTGACAGAAACTAATAAATTTTTTAAAAAAGACAAAGATAAGTAAAAAAAGTTGTCTTATTGACTTATTTTTGTCTTTATTCAAAAAATTATGAGCTTTGATCAAAATTTTTACTTTTCCGATTCCTTTCGTTGAGATGAATCAATAAGTCACAAAAATTTGACGTAAAACAAACAAATGCAAAAAAAAAAAATTGAATAAGGACAGAAAAATAAGTCACTCAATTTTTTTGTGTGCTTTATAAAATTATTATTGGTGTATCTGAATTTTACATTTTTATCTAAGATAAACAAAAAAGAACAAAAAAAAGTAAAACTGTAATTGGGTTAATTGGCGGGTCGGGTTTGATTTAAAAATGGGTCGGGTTGGGTATGGGTAGTTGAACTCATAATTAATGAGTTTAAATAGGTCAATATTGACCTATTAAAGACCTAACTCACTTACAACTTATCTAATTTGACCTAAACCCGTCCATTTGACGCCCTTTCTCACCCTTCTTGTTTTGGGGTTGGCCCAAAAGGGCGGGTACAATTTGAGATAAAATTCAAAAATTTTTGGTTTTGTTCCTAAAACGTTTCCCCTCCTCTCTCTCTCTCTCTCTATAACGCCCCGATTTTCGAAATAAAAATCGGAGGCATTAAATATTAATTTCTGAAAAATTTACTTTATTAAAGTTCAAATTCCAAAACAGATAATTCAACATAAGAATTCATTTATTACAAACCAATGTGGAAATATTAAATAGTCTTTATGGTAATGGAATAGACAAAACATAGAGCCGACTTCTAGGCTTGATACGGATCCCAAGCATACTCTGGCTCGGTCCCCATCTCTGAATTCTCCTATGGATAATACTGCTCACCTTCAGGGTTCTGCGTCTCTTCTTGATTTTTTGCAAAATTGGGCACAGATGCCAAGCAATTCGTACCTGAGTGATAAAGTTCACCCAGTAGAATAATCCAACCCAATTATCCCTCTTATTTTACAACTAGTAGGTAACAAGATAATATTGATACGAAGAAGTAAAATAGAGATTTTACACATAAACCAGTTTATTATTATCCGTTAGCCTATGTGTGATCTAAAATCTCATCCGCGAGATCTTTTCTCCCCAGCCGCTAGTGATGTCATGTCCCATGAAATCACTTTCTTTTGCTGTCGCAAATACACCTAATTAGTTATATACCAAACGTTCATCTCAATAACTACAAAACAAAGGAAGCTTATCACGCCATTGCATGACTATAGTTCGCCTATCTTAATCATCACTTCAGAATCATCATTGGATTTCCGCTAGTTTCAAATCATCACTGGACTTTCCGCCAGTTTGGAGACTGGGCCTCCGTTAACACCAATCTCAATTCACATCTCAAAATCTGCTTGCAAGCAACCTCTAACATCATAAAATTTTTTAATTTATCCATTACCTAGCACCGTTTAAATGAACTCTATTCATATACCACCCCATGTTTTTAGAGTCCAATCTAGCATATCAATCAAGAGTTTGAACAATATACAGATAACCAAAATAATAATTGAAATAAACAAAAAACAAGCAAGGCAATCACGTAACTTTTTATGAACGGGCCATTGCCCTTAGTCTTGTATGGTCAAGAATTTAATCTTATTAGTGGAAATCTTTATAATTCAAGAAATATATTTTTTTGTACGATTACTAATAACTCTAAGCTTATTTTTATGAATTTTAGATTGATTAATAACTAATTTAATTACATTAAATAGATAGATGCATTAAAATAATTATTATGACCTTAATAGGAGTCCTACGGTCCTACGATTCATGATCGAGTGTCAAAAATTGGGTCCAGAGGGTCGCAAGATTATTTTAAATAAAGATATTATCGAAAATTACTGAAAGTAAAATAATTAGTTAATAAATAATCTAATATATAAAATATGTTGAGGTTAACAAGGTTTTGTCTTAAGAGTATAAAGAGCCTAAAACAAATTATTCGGACAATGATAACATGGTTTAAGAAGTCGCAAAGTTGTTTCGATTGAAAACTTGGTAAATTAAATAATAAATAGGTAATTAAATAAATTTTTTATGATGTTAAAAATATATCATCTTTGAGGTATAAGGAATCTAGGAAAAATAGTTTGAGTATCAAAAATGTTGTTCGGGAGGTCGCAAAGTGGTTTCGAACGATTTTTACGGAAACCGAACGGAGTTCGCGATGGGAGAGCCAGATGCAAGGTTTGATTTGGTCAACCTTGCGGTGGAGCCTGTGGCCGCAACCTCGGCTCTAGTTCTTGCGGCCCGCACCTTGCGGCCACAAGGTTTGTTCGGAATTTTCTTTTTTTTTTTTTTTGTTTGGCTTCGGTTTCGTGCATGAGACCATATGGACTATGGTTTAGGACTAAAAATACAAAATTATACTAAGAGATGGGGTTAGATAGGATTATAATACTATGGTTTGATGGAATTGATTCAAAAACCGAAACTTGAATTTTGAGGAAGAAGACTTCGGGTTTGACGACTAGGGCACCTTGGGACTGAATTGGATAATGTTTAGGGATGCTTGGAGTTGTGGAAAGTGATTAGAATGGTTGAATTAGATTTTGGTTGAACGTAACTATGAAACCCACTTTTCTCACTCTAACTCTCTCTTTAAAACTCCATGGATTGAAGTTTTAATTGGCCACAATTTTCTCTTGGTTCTTACTCAGTGGAGTGTAGAGGGTGTAACGGTGTGCTCGTGGGTCTATGGGGTGGGGTATTTATAGGTGAATTTTGGAAGAGAATGATAAGATTGAATTTAATGGAATTGGGTTCATGAGACTTAAAATGAATGAATTGGGGCCAAATTTGGGGTTAGAAAGGAAGCAGGGAATGGATATGAACGAATTGAATTCATATTTTTCTTTGGGATGATGGGATTTTTTTCGGTTTGTGCGGGGGGAATGAACTTAGTTTTTTCTTGAAAAGAAAGAAATAGGAAGAGTTATGGCTAGAGAGGGAGAGAGAGTCGTGGGAGGAAGAGAGGCTGTAGGAGGGAGGTACGGGACATGTGCATAGGGAAAAAAACACATGCATGTGTATATATTTTGTGACAAAATAAATGTTAATAAAAAATCTAGGGAGCGACTATTCGCAACCTCGTATTTTCTCCCTTAACCCACTACATTTCGGTAAATAGTTGTTGAAAATCATACATAACATTTCGGTAAATAGCAGTTGAAAACAAGATTATATTTCGGTAACAATATGTTAAAAATATGTTCAACCTTCGATAAACAACTGTTGAACATACATTTTTGGTAAATAGCTGTTGAAAAAAATATTATATTTCGGTAATTGTATGCTGAAAATGTATCTCAAATTCGGTAACTAACTGTCGAGTATAATTGAAAATTTTTAACGGGTTAACGAAGAAAATACGGGGCTGCGAATAGTCGCTCCCAAAATCTATTAATATTATCTTATTATTAAAAATAAATTTTACCGTTCGTTTTATTAATATTACTAATACTCTTATTAAAAAAAATTACGGTTCGTTACGGTCGCTCCCTTAAAATCTCTCTCTCTCTTTGTGGGAAATACATTTCTCTCCCCAAATGGAATCTGCAGCTTATCTTGTTCACCATCACCACTGATGCCCATCACCGTCGACGCCTTCCCCCAAACTTATCGACGCCGGTCCGACGCAACCATCACCGCCTTCCCATCGCCACAGCTAGTGTCTTGCACCACCGTCCTTCCCCAAACTCACCGAGGCTGGTCCGACGCAACCATTTCCACTGTCACCGCCTTCCTCTTGTCGTCACATCGTCTGGGCCATCTTCTGGTAAGGAAAACCCCAGTCAACTTTGTCCTATTTTTTGAAAATCCCTAAATCTCATATTAGGGCTTGTGAAGGTAAAAGGGAGATTTACCGTGTATGTTCCGAATTTGTAGACATAACAATAAATTGATGAAAATTCTGATTCAAAAAGTCCTACAAATTCGTGTATCAAACTTACCCTTCATTCAGGAAAAAAAAAACTTACGCTTCATTTAGTAGCAAACATTTTTTTTTTTCATTTTCTTGATTTTTTTGCCTTGTTTGGTCTTAACCTTACTAGATTGTGGTTTCTTGTGTAGGTTTTGGAGCTCGAGGGGAATGCGGTGAGGATGACAATAAGAACCAGATAGTTCCAGGGCACAATCAGTTGGCTGTGAGGAACGATTGGGATTTCAGGAAGCTGTTGCGGTCGCCAACGATTGCGAATGGTAGGTTTTGCTTAACACTCATGCGAAGAAGTCTGGAAAAAGGAAAGGATGAAATGGGATATGATTTGCATGAGTTCTAGCCAGGGTTTTTAGGAGTAAGAATCAAAGGAGAAAGAAAAGGCTTGAATTTTGTTTGGTTTGCATAGTGATTGATTACTTGATTTTCACAAATTTATAAGAGTAATACTCTACTCGCACTTGTCCTCTTTTACCCTCACCACTCTCTGTATTAATTTGCCACACATACAAGAGTAATACACCAATGAATTTATAAGCCAAAGGGGAGCCAATTTGCAACGACTAAATTGGGATAAGGAACACCAGCCAAAGCCCTTCTTCGAACTGGTCTTCTGATTTCTCTGCTCTTAGACCACCGAACTTCTAGAAGCCCTCCCAAATCAGGTCCAATTGTGAGCCAACCCCTCACAGATATGTGAAACTCATTCCTACACTAGAAAATCCTCGTATGCTGTGGGTCACAAACATGCAAAGAACTTCAGAAAAGCTTGTTTGGAACTTGCCATACAAGAATAGGAAAACATCAAAAAGATGGACAATGGGATAAAAAAAAAAAAAAAAAAATTACAGAAGAAGGTTAATGAGATAATCAAATTGCAGTTCTTCGGTGGTGGTCGAGTGAATCTCCGGTGATTGGCGGTTCTTGGTGAGGGTGGGGGCAGGCGTTGGGGACAGTTGATTCACTCGGCTATGATGATGGTTGAGTTGGACAAGCGTCGTGAGTGATGGAAGGCGTCGAAGGTGATGCAAGACACTAGCTGCATGCAACGATGGGAAGGCGGTGACGGTTGCGTCGGCCCGGCGGCGGTGATCAGTCAAGGGAAGGCGTCGATGGTGATGGGCGTGTTGGTGAAGAAGAGAAGCTGCAGATTCAATTTGGAGAGAGATTTATTTCCAGAGAGGGAGAGAGAGATTTTAACAACCCCTTTAGCAATGGAGGTGAGAAAAGAAAAGAGAGAGGAGTGGTCTCCCTTATTAGTGAGAAAAGAGAAGAAAGCGTTGTGGTTTCTCACTTATCCATCCAAACAATCGTGAGAAATCAAACTCTCCACATCTCCGGCGACTTCAACTCCATTTCCGGCGACCTCGACTCCATCTCCAACGACCTGAAACTCTCTGACCAAACATCATCTCTAGCGACTGGAACTTCATCTCCGGCTCTCTTCTCCGGCGACCAAACATCATCTCTAGCGACTGGAACTTCATCTCCGGCGACTCGTCCGAAATTAAAGTGTTCAAAACTCAATTTTGATTACAGAAGTAGCTTCTCCTTGACGAGACGAAGATAACTGTGTAAGTACGACGACAATCCGACGAGAGGGTAGACCACACGTGCTGCCAGATGTTATTAAGTGATCACATGGAAACTTTATATCCATCTCAAAATCAATTGGCAATGAGTGGAGAGGTTCCAGATATTATTAAGTGATCACCCATTCCACTCCCAAGCAATGTGGGATTCAATTCTTGCAGCCGCGTTTGAGGTCTGTCACGTGTGGCCACTTTTGGGTCCTATCATCGTGCAGCCTTTTCACTGATCTGTCATCGCGGGGTGTGGATTGTGAATTTTATAAAATATGGGGTGGAACGGGCCCCGCTTTGATACCATATGAAAACTTTATATCCATCTCAAAATCAATTGGCAATGAGTGGAGAGGTCCCAGATGTTATTAAGTAATCACCCATTCCACTCCCAAGCAATGTGGGATTCAATTCCTTAACAGTTGCGCGAGTGAAATCTACTCTCACTCACGTGCCTCACTCGCCTAACTCTCTCCCTTTCTCACAAAATCTCGCCACTTTTGGTGAGAAACGGAAATGAGGTGCGAAAGGGTTCCCTCCTTCTCTCACTCTCTCTCGCCTCCTGAGCCTTCCAAACGAGAGAGAATCCCTTCTCCCTCCGTCCCCTTTCTTTTCTCTCAAAAATCCTCCTTCCAAACGAAGTGTGAAAGAGAGACGTTTTGTTAGGGTCAAAATCCAAAATTTTTGAATTTTCTTCCCAAACTGTGCCCGCCCTTTTGGGCCAAACCCGAAAAGAGAAGAGGGAGAGAAAGTGGGGGTGGGCCCCTCCATGCCAGCTCAGGTCGGTAGAGGGTCGGTTCACACCATCGGTCCTTAGCATTACTCTGTAAACAGAACGAAAAGCATGATGATAGGAGGGCATCCTGGCAAATGTAATGTAAAAGGATGTTGACAGAAGGGCAAGTTTCCCGGGCCCCGTTTCAAAAACACCTTTAAAAAATACAGTCCTGCTACGAGCACGGACACTCCGCAGGGACACTCCGCAGGGATAAATGCGTTTGGCCCCATTTGGATCCCGAAAAAATCTAAAAAAATATCCATAAATTTTTGAATATTATTTTATGGGGCCCTGTAAAAAATCAGCTCCAGTGGATATCGGTAAGTATTACTTTTGGATAAGTAGGGACGAATTGACAGTTTCGCCCCTACTTATCCAAAAGTAATACTTACCAATATCCACTGGAGCTGATTTTTTACAGGGCCCCATAAAATAATATTCAAAAATTTATGGATATTTTTTTAGATTTTTTCGGGATCCAAATGGGGCCAAACGCGCCTGTCCCTGCGAATTGTCTCTGCGGAGTGTCCCTGCTCTTAGTTTTTTTGTAAAAAATAATAAGTAGTTTATTTTATATTTTTAAATTAAAAAATAATGTAAATAAAGCATCGTATAAAAGATCTTGATGAGATCTTTTAAACAAAATTTATATTACATATTTTTAGATTTTAATAAGTTCATAATTTTTGAGCTTGAAATTACATTTTTAAAAAATAAGCACCTTTTTTTACGTTATGGAACGGGGCCTTAGCTCCCCTAATATTTCTAACATACTTGCTCTGTCCCAATTTAATAGTTTCTCGGTTTATTCTAATCAGATAAAAAACTAATTATATCTTTAAATCGGTATCCAATTTTTATACTTATTTAATATGGATCTAGTTTGATAGATCTCAATTAGGTCTATAAGGCTCTGTTCCGCAATGCAAAAAAAGTCCTTATTTTTTAAGAAGGCAATTTCAAACTCAAAAATTATAGACTTATTGAAATTTAAAAATATGCAATATGGATCTTATTTGAAATAACTCATAGAGATCTATTATACGATACAGAAAAAATTAAAAATTTATTTTTCATTTATATTATTTTTTAGGTTGAAAATATGAAATAAGCTGCTTATTTTTTAAGAAATTTTTTGAAACGAGGCCTAATAGTCATATTTTTAAAATCATATAAAGTATTACAAATTATAAGATATAATCAATTAAAAAATTGTACAAACTTTCAAAAAGGATTGTCACAGACTTATTTCAGTTGTTCATTGTTTGTTTGGGACGTGGTGTCTATGAAGCTAGCCCTCATTTCGTCTCTCTCGAATTCCCCTTGTGAGTTGTGACTAGATTCTTTTCTGATTTTTGCTTCTCTCTATTGCTCTTTTTTACTACCACGCAATCCTTAGATTGTAATGTCAGGACTACTTCAGGGATATTTGGAAGATTGGGTTTAGCCGTTTAATTGGGTTTAGCCGTTTAATTAGGTTTTCAAAATACTTCCCTGGACCGAGAGGAATAGGATCATTGTGGGAGGGAGGGAGCTAGAGAAGTCTGAGGAGAGGGCCGCCAGAGATTGAAATCTTCTGTGAATATTATATTAGGGTGTCGTTGAACAAGGCTTACCAAAAAAACGGAGTTTGGGTTTGTGTGTTTATAAAAGCTTCACTTTATCTCTCCCTAGTCAGCAATTGCCTCGGTGAGTTGGTAGATGAAGTTACCCTCTTGTCCTTCCTAAAAAAAAAAGAACGGAAAAAAAAAAAAACCAAATACAGTAACTGGCATTTCTTTTTTGTTAAAAGTGCGTCTAGCATTATAAACTTTTTTCTTAACTTCGATCCATATTTTCGTACTTTTTCAATTCCTATTGTCCAGACGAGCAGTTAATTACAAAAAAACACGTCAAAAAGCTAAATAAAAAGTACATAAATTATTTTTATTCAAAAAAATAACCCTAAAGGACATCATGAGTGTTGGTTCCGTTCGGACCTCTATGCTTGGCAATAGACAGCTCAAATTTCTCCTATGGGACACCCGGGTCCCCCATTTCAATTAACATGTCCAAAAGTTTGAAGATTGACATCTCCAAATCTCTTCCGGTAAATTTTTTTTTTGGAAGGGATTTTCTATTCCTGTCAATTAAGATTACACAAAATTGAACTTCAGATTAATTCCAATTTACTTCTCCAAGTCCGAGAGAGAGACACAGAAGTTGAGAATTGACCCAAAGATGAGAGAGGGGGAAAATTATTTAATGTCCTTGGGGCACCGTCACATGGTGCTCCAAACTCCTTCTCCACCACATTTTTCTGTGGCTCTCACCACAAATTGTGTGGTGCCCACATAAATGTATCGTAGAAAAGAGTTTATGGCACTATGTGGTGGTGCCCTAGGGACATGCGACTTCAAAATTTATTTTTGAAAATTCTCTTCTATTTTAAGATAATATTGAGATAATTACACTTTTTCAAATAGGAATATGTCTTGAAGAAATAGTGCAAAAGAAAACAAGGCTGTCAGGTTCGTTAAAAAACAAATAAATAATTTTCCTTTTTTCACAACAAAGTCTCGTGTATGGATTATGGCCTCATTAGTACATTTCGGCGATGGCTACGCTACTGGTTAAAGTGCCTTGAAAAGTATTGAGAACAGTGCTTCTTCTTTTTTTATATATATTTTTCTTGCGTTATTGACACCCAAAGAGCTGCCAATAGTACAAAACCTTAATTTGAAAGAGAAGGATAAAATAAGTGCACTCATCAACTTTTGGTCATTGCATTTTGAAGAGGAAATTTTTATCGAGACGTTGAAAAAAACTAAACGTGTCTTGTGTCCAATTAATTGAATTTGGTTACATGAATTCTATTTTTTATTGAGCTTTATTCGGTGCTAGTTAAAAATGGCAAAGTCTGATGTCCTACCTTTCTTTCTACTCACACTTTTGGCATTGTGGTGCTTGTAACAGTGCTATTATTGGAAAGGCAACATAAGGGATTTCATTTGCAGAATGGTATGCTTTGGTCTCGGCCAATCTCGAGTTGCTTGCGAACCTCATCCAGATATATCAGAACCGAAAAGATTATTCATTTGAAACTCGCCCTGCCACCATAGCCAATTCCCTCGCACCACTATGCAGCAGCTCTGCTCAAATCCAAATCCAAAGCAGTGAAAGTGGAGGAGGAGGAGGAGCAACAAACCACTGGGCATTTTACATTTTTTTTTTACATTCTTGCTCTCTAATTTCTTTTTACATTTTTTTAGTTATGATTGTGAGCTTTAATATTTGATGTTCCTACTTGGGACCTTTATTTCATGTTCCTAATTGGGAAATTTATTAGATGTTCCTTATTCATATTCAGAACTCAGGTCATTTTGGGACCTTTATTTCATGTTCCTAATTGGGAACTTTATTAGATGTTCCTTATTCGGACCTTTATTAGAAGACCACATCGTACACGCTTTTGCTTTTTAGAAGACATTTCATTTCCGTTCATTTTGAGGTTCTAGATTTTGGATTCTATTTATTACCTTATTTCTTTTCAATTATTATTTTAATTTTTTTCTTTATTTCTCTCCAATCATTACTTCTATTTTCAATAATTACTTTATTTTTTTTCTACACTTATTATCTATAAATCCAAAGCCAAAATCGCAAAACAAATGGGTTATGTTGATTAGTTGATGGACCCACTTTTGAGAAATTAAGTTTGGAACCTACTCCACTCCAATATGAACATAAAAGAACGTACCATGCTAGTGCTGCCACTCCCCCCGGATTCCTATATAATCCTGAAAGACGCCTTTATTACTTGAGTTTCAGATCTCATCTCTCCACGGCGGGCCGGCCACGAAGGAAGAATGGTAAGACCAACTAGGCCTGATCAACTACTGTTCATTCATCGTCGTCGCCCGCTACGACATGCTGGTGCCACCTTCAACGTCCTCATCATGAGGTTAGCATTCAAGTTTTTTTTTTTGGTAACTAACACATTTTATAACCAACCACCAAAACCACGAGAGGAGTTAATTCCTCATGCAAAAACCTTTACAAAGGACTCTACTTGAACAGCTACACATTTGACACCCCAAAAACTCTACTTGAAATGTTCCAGCTACAACAGAGATGCTGATATTCTTGAGAATTAGGAAAATGCTCCCAAGTGCAGACTCTAAGTCTTACATTCTCTTCAATGCAAGCCATCACAACATCAGCTCCTCTAGCTTTTCCACCAAAAATTCGAGCATTCCTTTCCAACCAGAGGTGATAAATCCCAGCCGCCAAAACTAATTTGTACAAGAAGGATCTAAAGCTCTTACCTCTACAATGATCAATGGCCCATATCAGTTCACTATCCCATTCCTCCGGAGTCCTTTGAATCTGAAATCTACTGAGAACTTCCTGCCAAATATGTTTAGAGAAACTACAAGCAAAGAATAGATGTTGCAGCGTTTCATCCCTCTGAGAACACAACACACAACCAGGATTAATGGTCATCCCCCATTTACAAAGTCTCTCCTTTGTAGCTAATCTCTTTAAGCAAGCAAGCCACAAAATGAACGACCACTTGGACACACTTCTGGAGAACCACACAATAGAAGCCCACTGGACTTTCTCTCCTCTATTCCTGAGAGCCTCCCAGGTATGCTTGGAACTGTACTGGCCAGTAGGTGAAATAACCCATATGACTTCATCTTCTTTATCAGTACAAGGTTGAATTGAACTAGGGATTAAGCCTTGAATTTGCTGAACCAAAGAGGATCTTGGCCTTGGCCAATTCCATTCACCATTCCGAATAACAGTGCACACTTTTGCAGAGGCTGAACTTCCAAGATTAGCAAAGGCACGATCACGAAAAAGCTTATATAAAGGGCCACTTGGATGCCAATTATCAAACCATAAGAATGTCCCTTGTCCATTGCCAATTAAGTACTTTACCAAGCTTTGACATTGCTCCCTCATCTTCATCAATTTCCTCATTGTCCAAGAACAATCCTGGGGTAATTTCATAACCCAAAGATTTTGACTTTTAATGAAGTAGCTATGAATCCATTTAACCCACAAGTTATCCTCTTTTTTACACAAAGCCCACAGATGGCGCAACATAGCTACTTTGTTCCATATCTTTAAGGACTTCAGTCCTAGACCACCTTCATTTTTTGGAGTGCAAACCTCAATCCAGCTGACTTTAGCACCTGCTTTGGTTAGATTTAGCCCTGACCATAGAAAGGATCGAAGCATAGCTTCCACTTCTTTGATAATCTTTTGTGGCAAAATGAAAATAGAGCACCAATATGTCTGCATGCTGAATAGGACTGATTGAATGAGCAAGGCTCTGCCAGCATAAGTAAGAGACCCATTTGTCCAGCTCTCAATACGTTGTTGAGTCCTCTCTTTTAATTGAATACAGTCCTCATACCGTAATCTAGTTGAGATGAGAGGCACACCTAGATACTTAACTGGTAATACACCTTCTGGGATTGGAAGAATATGTAGAATTTCCTCTTTTGTCACAGCATCTACCCCCGCAAAAAAAATCTGGCTCTTTTGTAGATTAGGCTTCAAACCAGAACAAAGATAGAAAGCATCCAAAGCATCCTTAATGATCCTAATGGATGATGGGTCAGCCCCAGCCAAGAGAAACAAATCATCAGCAAAAGCAAGGAAAGAAATAGACTGAAGGCTACATTTAGGGTGGAAGGTAAAGGAGCCCTGGCAGATCTTCCTCTGCAGAATAGTATACAAGCCCTCCATAACCAAAAGAAAGAGATAGGGAGAGATAGGATCTCCTTGCCTGAGCCCTTTCTCTCCTTTAAAGAAACCTTCAAGTTCTCCATTAATCACAACAGAAAACATAGCAGAAGTAACGCATGTTCTGACCCACGAGATAAACAATGAAGGAAAATCCATTGCAGCCATGACTTCAAACAAAAAATCCCAATCTACCGAGTCATACGCCTTCATGAGATCGATCTTTATGGCACACCTAGCTACCCCTGAATCCCTCTGGTAATTCCTCACAAGTTCTTGCATCAAAAGAATGTTATCAGATATTGATCTACCTTTATCAAAGGCAGCCTGAGCTTTATTTATGACATAGGGTAGGATTGGTTGCAATCTTTGAGCCAACACCTTGGTAATAGTTTTGTAAATTACATTACAGCATGCAATTGGCCGATACTCTTTCATGGACTGAGGACAAGTGGTTTTAGGGATTAATGTAAGAGCAGTAGCATTTACATCGCGAAGTAAAACTCCAGAATGAAAGAAAGAAAGAATAGCTTCTGTTACCTCATTGCCAACCACAAGCCAATTCTTTTGAAAAAAACTAGCATTAAACCCATCTGGGCCTGGGGATTTGTCTCCATCAATTGAAAAAAGAGCCCTTTTGATCTCATTTGGAGTAATAGGAGAGGTAAGGCTTTCTTGAAATGCAACAGGAACAGTATTGACAAAGTGAAGCCTTTCTTCTAGAGGTCGCTTCTGAGAAAATTTTGAGCCCAACAGTTGCTTATAGAATCTAATAATCTCCCCCTTCACTTCCTTAACATCATCCAGACGCTTACCACTCTCATCACATATGGACAGAATCTTATTCCTCATCCTATGGCTTGCAATTTTTTTATGGAAAAAACTAGTATTATTATCCCCCAACTGAAGCCATTTAATCCTTGATTTTTGATGAGACCAAGCCTCTTCAGCAACACATAATTTGTTGTACTCTAGTAAACACATCTTTTCATATTCCATCAAAATAGGATCCCCAGGTAATTGAGCACAAGAAGTCTGGCTTCTGCTCAGTTCCTCCTTAGCTATGAACACCCGATTCTGAATGTCACCATAAAATTCTTGATTAAACTTCTTCAGACAAGGTTTTAATCTTCTGAGCTTCTCATAAAGGAGAAACATAGCAGAACCAACTTTTTCCACAGGACATCCCCATGACTGAATAAGCAAAGGAGAGAATTTCTTGTGATTCATCCAAAAATTGAAGAACTTAAAGGGTTTCCTGCCCCCCTTGTAAGGAAGCACTGTCACTAGAAGAGGGCAGTGATCAGACACAACAGGAGCAAGGACTGCCACTTCAGATTCTGTAAACTCATTCTGCCAATGAGAATTAACAAGTGCTCTATCTAGTCTACAACTACAATGACCTATGCCAACTTGCTTGTTTGACCAAGTAAACCATAGACCTTTTGAATTAAGTTCCTCCATTTCAATGTCCTCTATACATTTATTAAACTCCCCAGTAGCATTAGCATCAAAATGAGTAGAGTTGGACTTTTCATTCTGGCATCTAACGACATTGAAATCGCCAAGGACAATCCAAGGCAAATCACCAACAGTACCAAGTCCAATCCTAAGCTCATCCCAAAGCTGTCTTCTAGAATCAACTCTATTAAAACCATAAACAACAGAAAGAGCAAAAGTTCTACTATCCACCACTACCGAGAGCAACATCATCTGATCAGAGGAGGCTAGTACATTAACCTTAAGGCCCTGAGTATCCCAAGCCACTATTATCCGTGCAACAGACCCTAACCCAATATTATGGACATAATCCCATCCAGCAGGCAGACTTTTCTTCATTGAAGCTACCAAATTTTCCAGTCTGATTTTGGACTCAACAATACCCATCAACGACAATCTATGAGAGTGAATAAACTTTCTAACCTCTCCTTGTTTAATGGGGTTGTTTAGACCCCTAGTATTCCATGAAGAGAATTTAATCATCGATTCTTGGGCTTCCGTCCCCTCTTAGCTGCCCCAGGGTTCTTCCCTTCCTTAGGCTTATTAGTGTCCACTATTTCCATTGAAGTTAAAGCCTGGAACAACACTTCTGGATCTTCCATACCCTCCCTAAGAACATCCGGTAAAGTTCCATAATGAGGCTCTTCCATGACTTTACTAGAACTGGGGTCAGTTCTAATAAAAGCAGCACCTAAGGATTCCTTATGCATATCCTTACCAGAAACCAAAGGCACCCCATCGTCCTCTGAAACCATGACCATCCTAGAAGTATCCTCTTTATCCATCAATTGTAAGGCATCAAATTGATTAGAACATGGGAGTTCCCTAACAGAGGAGGCTGGTATAATCACAGCAGGCTCAGAAAACACTAATGGATTTGGAATTGAGTCCCCCCCATCTGATTTCACAACCCAAACCTGACCCTTTGAGGCAACTTGTGGAGGTTCAATTACTCCCTCAGGGGCCTGCACCACCTTTTGACGACAGTCAGAATGCCCAAAGACCTTGCATGAACCACATTTAACTAGTCGCCAGGGGTATTTAATAGCAATAGCAACCGTCTTCCCAGATGCAGAAAGAAGGTCCACTGAGTGAGGTAAAGAAGCAGTAACATCTACTTCGACACATATCTTGGCATAGGTAATTCGTTTGGCAGTTTCAGTCATCTCATCTGCATAAAGGGGTTTGCCTACAGAACTCGCAATATAACTCAACCCCTCTGCAGTCCAAAATTGGAGGGGAACATTATAAAGCTGAATCCAGATAGGTAGTTTTGACAGGCCCTCTCTTTCATACTCAATATCTGGATGCCAAAGCTGAAGCACCATCAATCTTCCACCAAAATGCCAAGGCCCTGACTCCACAATTTGTCTACAAGCATCTGCTGACCCAAATTGGAAGAAGTAAAATCCCTTTTCATTAGATAGCACATCAACTAGCCCATAATCAGCCCACTTCTTAAATGCAACAGATCTAACTGCTAGGAAGGGAATCTTTTTATCCACAAAATATCCAACAAGACAATCCTTCCATTTCACAGCCCCTTGTAATTCCACAGCACTGGGTGGGGACAATGTAATCCTTTCCCCCTCCATCGTAGGAGGAAAATATTGAAAGGTCATTCTAGTACTATTAACACCAGGAGGAACTACTATATCTTTCCATGAAAAACTCCTTTCCACTTCCCCAGGGAAGGCAGGACCAGCACCACTGATGGACTCAATGGTTAGCATTCAAGTTGAATCCTAGTTATACGTAGTGATCACTTGTCAAGGGGTAATTACAAGAATAAATTAAAATGTATGTAATCTCAGTAACTTAATTAACTAGTTATTTCCATTCTTTAAAAAATACACGTGCGCGCATGCAGGGAGGAATTGCAACAATTTGGAGGAGAAGAATCAGAGGATCAGAACCCAAGGATACGCGATGGTCGTCGTCGTCGCGGAGGGGATGATCGGCGGTAACATTTTTTTGTTGGTTATGTTCCTTTCCTTCTTATGCATTTGGCATGCTTTCTTTTAGTACAGTATATTTCTTTTAAACAGATAATTCAACGAATGAGATGGACCCAGTGTATACCCTTTCGAGTGTTACGTCGTCATTTGAAAAAGCCTTACCAAAAATAAACGGAAAGCTATTAAAAGTGTCATCTAATATTATGAATTTTTTTCAACTTCGATCTACAATTTCATTTTTTTTTATTCCTCTTGTCGAGACAAGCGGTTAATCACAAGAAACACGGCGAAAAGCTAAACAAAAACTATAAAAATTTGTTTTTATTCAAAATATGTAGTGTGAAGTCACCCTTAGTTTCTGTTAAAAAAAAAAAAAAAAGTCACCCTTAATTAATCTCCAATTAATTCAATGTTTGAAGATTAATCTCCTCTGAAGATAAGATTAATCTCCAATTCTCTTCATGTAATTTTTTTTTTTGGAAGGGATTTTCTCTTCCTGTCAATTAAGATTACAAATATTGAACTTATTACAATTTACATCTCCAAGTCCGAATAAGAGACAAAGAAGTTGAGAATTGACCCAGAGACGAGAGAGGGGGCAGGAGAGGGAAAATTATTCACTGTCCCTAAGCTATCGTCACGTGGTGTGCTTAGCCTTCAACCTCGCCTTCCAATTAGGTTAAGACAAACCCCAAGCGTAGGGCTAGGTCATCGATAACATAATATCCGGAAGTTCAGGATCGTACCCACAGAGAATTGAAATATAGCTCGTTTGGATTGTAGGTTTTATATGGTAGAATGCGGCGTTCAAGACGGCTAACTTGATTTTGCTTTAAAAGTAAAAACTAAGGAAAAGACTAGAAATGAGCTTAATTAACTTAAAAGAGGCAAGTCTAGGGATCGTCCATCCCTTGACAAAGGCCGCTACCGGTTCTCGATTATAACTCAAGCGAGAGTCACGACCGCGTACTCACGCCCGGAGAATTTAACTTTAATGACTACGTTTATCAAAAGATGTGATTAAACGGAACTAAACAAACCTATTTTTGCTAGTGTATCTAACACGTAGGAGGCCACAAGCCCTCGGTACGTCGCTTGCCAAGACCGCTTGACTAAATTTCATACCAAGGAATTAACACCCCTCGCTTAGACCGAAATGGCTAGGTTAATTAAATTCCAAAAATCATGATTTTAAGCCCTAACATTCGAGAACCAAATAATCACTTAAGTCCTCGAGAAAGATTAGCCCAAGACTTAGCCAAAAGACTACTCAAACATATTGAAAGGACTAGAAAACATACTTAAGAAAGGAAACATGATTAACCGAAAGAAAACAGAAATAAACTTGATATTAGTAAAGATCTAGTCCGTACAACAACTTTAATAAACGATAAATTAACAAACGAGAAAGACTTACTAGTGTTCTTGAAGGAAATAACTAAGAAAGCTTGAAGATTTAATGGAGTTCCTAGGAAATGAAAAAAAAAGACTTAACTTAAAATGATAAAAGACTACTTACCACTCAAAGGAAGGAGAGGGATATTTGTAGTAATACACCTTTCTCTCTCCAAAAATATCCAAAAACATGCCAAAAGTGGCAAGTATGCTATAAAAGGAAAGTTGAAAAATGAGGTAAAAACGTAGATATTTCTCCAGGATGAACCGGTACTGGGCAACCCCCAGTACCGGTACAACGTCTTCAAAAATACTGGAAAAACTGATCTCTGGACTTCATGTACCGGTACTGGGAAATTCCCAGTATCAGTACAAGCTTGACAGCTTTTTTAGGCAACTTCGCGGACGCGCTCCGGACACTCCAGAACTCGGATTTGGGTATTCTTTGGACCGTTGGAAAGCTCGTCAAGTCTACTTTCTAACCCAAGTGGTTTGGATCAAAAGTAGTTTGTACACCAAAAGTTATGACGATTCTATCCTCAGCTAGTCGGAAGATGAATTGCTTTGGTAAAATTCTCACATGTCCTTCGATTCCCTTGACCTTTGGGCGACCCGAGCAACCTCCAAACCATCTCTTGAGCACCACAACGGGGTGGCACGTGGCCTTGAGTACTTGGTTGCACCCGGAGCATTCCTTGGCGTTCAAACGCGCCTTATTTATACGAATTACCTGAAAACACTAAAATCACACCTTACGTGCAATATCGCATAAAAACGACAACATATATGTACAAACACAACAAACTAGAGGACTTAAGCACCAAGAATATGTATTATTGGGTACTTATCATGGTGTTCCAAACTCTTTCTCTATCACATATTTATGTTGTTTTCACCACAAATTATGAGGCGTCAAATAAATATATGGTAAAGAAGAGTTTATGGCACCATGCAGTGCTCCGATTGGACCAGGAGGGAGGACCGGGGTGGGGACCACCGGAGGGAAGACTCAAATCAGAAGTCAATATTTACTACTCCCTCGGTCCCACTTTGTTGTGCATATTTTCTTTTTTGGACGTCTTAAAAAATTGTCTATATCTCACAATCTATTATGTTTTATATATTTAATATGGATCTTATTTGATAGATCTCAATTAATTTTATCAAACAAAGTTTTTGAAATCGTAAAAAACTATTATAGATTGTGAGATATAGACAATTTTTTATGACGTGACAAAAAAGAAACAGATACAATAAAGTGGGATGGATGGAGTAGTATTTTTTAGCTTTGTGCAACGTAAATTACGAGAAGTCAATATTTACTGCCAAATGGATAGAAATTTTTTTTTGCCCCTCTCAAATTAACTAGAAATTAAAGTAATTTGTTTTTGGCCGCAAACATCAAAAAAAGTATAGCAAACAGTCCTTCGAAGCCTTTTACTTTGGAATATTTTTCCCCAGATCGAGTGTATATGGATACTGATAATGATGGTCCGATGTTGCATAGACCGGTACGTGGGCTGGATAAGGATTCTATCTGTGAGCATAGACTGGTACGTGGGCAGGATAAGGATTCTATTTGTGAGGATCGTACGAGGGTTTTCATCCAGATTGTCCATCTCAGTAATTAATGATTCGGATTGAAAACAAACCTTTCCAGGAAAGAGTTAAGAAAAAGTTAACTTTTTCACGTATGAGTTCGTTTTTAATCCGGATCATTGATTGTCGAGATGAACAGTCCAGATTTCATGAGAATCGTCACACGATCCTCATAAGGAAGAATCCTCGTAGATGATCTGGACCCCAAAATTAGTTGAGACACATGGTTATCGTAATTTAAAAAAAAAAATACACAGAAAAAAGCAGCAGCTAAAAATGCAATTTCCCATGTGTTGATGAAGTCAGCAACACAAAAGGAACGGTGGGCCACAGGACCCAATAAATATTTATTTTCATTTGTAAAAAAATATTTTTACAGTTGTAGTGTCCTACGTTTCGAACATATTGAGTGCTCTCGGGACGCCGCTACATGGTGACCCTAATCCTTTTTTCTACCACATATTCTTGTTTGATCGACTTGAGACTAATTGAATCTTACCAACTATGTGATGGAGAAGTGTTGGGACATCACGTGGTGATACCTAAAAGCCACTAAATAATTAATTACTCATAAACAAGTCTCAATTCATTGAACTTTCATCTCTAGAATACAACGTGTTAATGGAATTATAATTTATACTTTATGACAAAACGCAAGTCCAACGAGGCTCATTTTCATCTTCTCTCATATTTCCATGTTTTCAACAGTTTTTTTTTTTGTTTTTTTGTGTGTTTTTCATGCCTTATAGACACCCAATGGGACTGTCAATATTAATTACAAAACCTTAACTTGAAAGAGAAGGGTGTACTTATCAACTTTTGGTCATTGCATTTCAAAGAGGAAATTTTTGTTTTGAGATCCTGAAAATACAAGGGTAAAAATGGGGATGAACAATTTAGGGCAGAAGGAGTTTGATAGAGTACGTATGTACTACCGGTAAGTTAAATGTACAGTACTGACCAACCCAAACTAAACGAGTCTTGTGTTCCAACCAATTGGATTCGGTTACATGAATTATATTTTTAAAATGACAAAGTCTGATGTCCTCCCTTTCTTTCTACTCACACTTTTGCCATTGTGGTAATTGTAATAGTGCTGTTATTGGAAAGGCAACAGAAAGGATTACATCTGCAGAATGGCATACTTTTGTCTCAGCCAATCTCGGGTTGTTTCTAGGCCTCATCCAGATATATCAGTGTTAAGAATGCCTTATATTCTTTAGTCCCACATTGGTTAATTATGTTATTCCCGTTTTTATAGCATATTTTATAAAGAGGACTTTTGGAGGACTTCTAGGAATTATCTTTTGGGCTTTCATATTGTGGCCTTTCTGGAGTTACGGATTATAGTCGGCTCTTTGTATCTCTTCTTCATGTTGGTTAGTGAATTCTCTCTCCTCGCCCGTGGATGTACCCATCTTGGGGAACCACGTATATCTTGTGTCTTTGTGATTTCTTGTTTAGTTTTTAATTTCTCGTTCTTAACTTGCATTCATAGCGTTCGTTACAACAAACTGGTATCAAAGCCAAGTTGCAAAAACTAGGGTTTCGTTTTCGATTGTGGCTATGGCGGCTAAATTCGAGATTGTGAAGTTTGATAGGCAAAGTAGCAGTTTCAATCTTTGGAGAGTAAAGATGAAGGCGATGTTAACTCAACAAGGATTGCACAAAGCTTTGTTAGGCAAGACTAGTTTTGGAATCAAAGAGGAAGATTGGAGTGATACGGATGCCAAAGCTCTGAGTTCTATTCAGTTGAGTCTGGCAGATGACGTTCTTCGCGAGGTGGAAGAAGAAACTTCAGCAGCAAGAATCTAGCTGAAGTTGAAAGGCATATATATGACGAAGTCGCTCATCAACAGGTTATATCTCAAGCAACGTCTTTATATGTTTCGTATGCGAGAAAGTATACCTGTTAAGGATCATTTAAACGAGTTCAATCGTATTATTATGGATCTGAAAAATATTGATAGTAACATTGAGGATGAGGACCAAGCCCTAATTTTGCTATGTCTTTACCACTTTCGTATGAGCACTTTGTTACAACCCTATTGCATGGCAAAAACACGATATCCATGGGAATGTTAAGGCCAACCTATATTCGAAAGAATTAAGGAAAAAAGTGTCAGGCGAGGGTGATGCACATGCAGAGGGTTTGTTTGTTAAGGGAAGAACAACAGGATGGGAGGAGTCGAGTAATAGGGAAAGATCCAAGTCATCAAGTAAGAAGAAGGGAAAGTGCAATTATTGCAAGAAACCCGAACATTGAAAAAGTGACTGTTTAAAACTCAAAGAGAAAGAAAAAGAAGACCAGAAATGGGGTAAAGTAATTGCTGGAATTGCTGAAAGTTCAGATGAGACAGATAATGTGTTATCAGATACAGAGGGCAATTCTCGCTCTAATACCTAGTGGGTTCTAGATTCTGGATGTTCATACCGTATGTGTCCACATAGAGAGTTGTTTTCTACTTATGAGGCAGTCAATGGTGGTATGCTTGACCGATTCCTAGACCTAAAATAGTGGGTTGCCCCAAGCGTAGGGTGGAAACCGATGTAGCACAAAATCCGGTAAGACCGGAGTCGAATCCACTAAGGACGGTGAAGTGTGTGCTGTGGAACCTCGGGTTGTAGAATTAAAATTAGCTTTTAGGTAACCGCCCCTTGTCTTCTAGTTGATTGATTAACTTAAAACCTAGAAATTGATTTTACTTTTTAAATAATTAAAAGAAAGGTAAAGTCGTAGGATTCATAGCACTCGTAACCAGTCCGGATTAACCTGCTCCATTCGGTATTTTTATAAACGTTCGATCTGAGATTGAAAAAGATACCCTGCAAGATGCAAACCTTTATGGTCGCCGTTCACCCATGCGCAGCGGAGAATGGGTTTTGGACCCCCATTCCCCCGTTCACATGGGCTCCGACAATGCCCAGATTCGTCCGCGGGAAGTATTTTTCCAATTTTAAATTATTTTTTTTTCATTGTTTGAAAATAGGAGCAGTACCCGAACTGATCACGGCGTGCTAATCACCCTGCGACCCTACCTAAATAACTACTCACTCAACATCAAATAAAAAATAAAAGAAATCCTAGATTTAAACATGCTTCTATTGCTTGAGATAGGAAATAAACAAAAGATCAAAATTAAATAAGAACCAACGAACAACTTAAATAAAGAATGAAAATCAATATAAGTTACTGAAGTTGGAGTAATCAAACAAAGCTTTAAAACTTGAGAAGAAAAATAACTGAAGCAATATTGGTCTGTTTCCAGCCGTGGATCGCGAGAGAGGTTCGAAGCTATTCCGCGCAGCTTTTTGTTCTTCCAACTTTTCGTCCTGTGGTAGCGTGGAAAAACCGATCCAGCAAAACCCTTCTTTCTCCTTTTTATAAATCACCCAGTGGGCCCACCACCCATACTCCAATTTTGACCTAAGAATCTGAGTAACCTTTATTCATACAAAAAGCCCTTGGGCCCATCAAGAAAAATAATGAATTCTATGCCCAAATATATGTGTTACATGCCCACAGTCTCGGCATCTTGTAGTTTCTTTAGGCGTGAACTTGGGCCCACTAGAGTTCATTCGATCATGGACTTTGTTTGACCACAGAGAATTAGAATTTGCGCTTCATGCACCCGACAGCCTAAATAATAGTTGTTATCATTTTTTTCCTGCAAATTAATAATTCAACATGAATGACCGAAAAGATAATAATAATTTCTAATTAAGCGCAACTAATGACCGATAAGTATAAATAAATGGGGCCTAAATGAGAACATTTATGCACCTATCACACCCCCCAACTTACATTTTGCTAGGCCTAGCAAAGGAGAGAAAAAAAAATAATAATAATAAAAAATGCAACTAAAGAAAACATATTAAAATAGATAGTTCTTTTAAACCCCCAGGCGGCCCCGATAGGACGAGTGAAGTCTTGTGAGGGTTTTCAGCAGTGATCACCCACAAAACACCAAGAATCCTTTCACATGAAATTCGAAAACCGTAAGACAACTCAATGATATCCAAACAAAGAACATAAAGCCATCGTAAAGAGATAACGGGCATAAGCAGTTCTAGATACTATCAAGTCATAAAAATTTGCCATGGTACCTATACGCAGCGTGTGTGAACAAGAGCTTCAGTCACAAGTGAAAAATAACCAAAAGTTCTTTCCGGACCGAGTCTCGACTTCAAATCTCACCGTGTCATACACTCAACAAATGAAATCACTCGAAACAAGGTGCATATTACTCTCAATATGTGCAGTTGGAAATATGTAACTGAAAACAAAATACTCTGCACAAGTTGACACAAAAAGAAAGCTCTACAAAGTGGATATACGATCTCATGAACGGAATGCCAAGTATTGGAAACTCTTTGTACCCACCAATTCACAGCTCATTGCTCCAAGGATCAAATAGGACTTTCATTTCGGTTATAACATTAGGTAAGGGAAAGTATTTCAAGGTTAGGTAAAAATTCAAGTGTCCGAGAATGGCTACATGCAACTCACATAGGGCAAATAAAATAATGCGTGCCCCTTTTCTTTAATTTTTTTCTTTTCTTTTCAACTTCACCATATCTCTCTCTGCTACTTTTAATACAATCCCACATTAGGAACAAGTGTTTCTCCTTTTTACAATAAATTGGTATCTTTCCTTTTTGCCATTTTTTTTCTCTTCTTTTTTTTTGAATGGAAAAGATCACCAACAATTAAAACTCAATTCTTACAACGTTTACCCTCTCTTTTCTAAATAATTCACCTCCACATAATTACTAAGCTTTCTCAAGACACAATATAGATGGTGGAGCTCAACAAGAAAAAGGCTGTATGCATGAGGCTCAAATGGGCTCATAATGGATAAATGTATGAAAAGAAAGAAACGAATTGGCTCAAGATATCAAGGCCTATAATCCTCTCCAAGGGGCAATACAACCATGCAACTTTTCAAATCCAAGAGACAAGTAGGCAATTCAAAATATTCTCAACACTTGACAACAACAAAAATAATGAGATCAACAACGAATTTGCTCTTTTGTGACAACAAGAGTTTATTTGACATCACTCCAAGAAAAGATAAGGCTCTAAACTCACATGGGTATAAGTCTCCACTAAACTAGCCATCAAAAATAATCAAGTTATAGCTCACAAGCAATCAAAGCCCAAACAGACGTGAAGTGCAAATGTGCTAAAAATAAGTGCCATGACAAATTTTTCGCGACAAACTAGCAAAAAGAACTACAATGCCATCACAATATAATCAAATAATGACTATCACAGCTCCAACTCAATCAATGAAGAGCCAATCTCAACAGCTTTCAGGTCGCATGCAAAAAGAATTTCACCTTTTTTTTTTTTTGTCAAATGAAGAACAAAGTGATTCCTCCCCCCAACTTGAACTATGCAATGTCCTCATTGAAAGCATGAAAAATAAAGATAGGACATAAGCATAAAAGAGAGGATAGATATCACCTCGAAAAAGAGGGGCTAAGCAGAGTAAACTATAGGTAGAGGGAGACCCCCAAACTTGGATTGAACAACCTGCAAAATGTTAGCCTCCAAAATAACAAGAAAAATAACTGAAAGAAATAAATAAGATAAGAAATAAAATGAAAGATAAAAAAAAAAAAATCATCCACTTTCTTCACGCGAAAGACACGGGTACTACTTTTCTCCCTGGCCATAGACTGTGTTTCCCTATTTGTTGGAAGGACAATATGCATAGGATTCAACGATATCTTGAGAAGTGGTACCATCATCTAATAGGCTGTCACTCCCTCTGGGGCTACCAGATTCCTTACCCACCACTCCGTTTGTGAAGCAATCTCCACTGAGTTTGGACATTAAAGTTAGATGGTTCGGACAGAATTCTCGCTGCTAACTACGCGCCTGCCGTCAGACCCAACCTCCTAAGTACTACATACATAGCTTCGACCAGGTGGTTATACCAGACCAGTATGCTAATTTTTTTTCCTTTTCCAATTTCCTTTCGTTTTTTTATTTTTATTTTTGGATTTTAAAAGCTTAACAAAAAATAAAAGAACAAGTATACAGATATTGTGCCCAAAACCCAAGTCAATGATGGGTACCCCTATCGTTAGGAGCCGGGTCCACTTCTTAGTGAAGAGAGTGGTACGCAAAAGCTACCCGTCAGGATATAGCCCAACGGCTACACAACAGGGTCATCCGAATAAACAGGATCGACCAAAACCTCATTAGGTTCACCTATTTCCACATATTCCAAAAATGGTTTTAGACGTTGCCCGTTAACCTTGGAAATATTATTATTTTTCGGGTCACAAATATCTACAGAACCATTCGGGTAAACCTTATGCACAACGTAGGGGCCATCCCAACGGGACCTCAACTTACCAGGAAACAAATGAAGGCGCGAGTTATACAGTAACACTTTTTGACCCAACACTAAAAGTTTTGCGCTGAATATTTCTATCATGATACGCCTTAACCTTAGCCTTATAAATACTCGCACTCTCATACGCGTCATTCCTAATTTCCTCAAGCTCACACAACTGGAGCTTCCTAAGGGCACCCGCCTCTGGTAAACGCGCATTTAGCGTCTTAATTGCCCAATAGGCCTTATGCTCCATCTCAACGGGCAAGTGGCAGGCCTTACCATAAACAAGCCGGTAGGGTGAAGCACCCAACACGGTCTTGTAAGCAGTGCGGTACGCCCACAAAGCATCGGTCAACCGAAGTGACCAATCTTTCCTATTCGGGTTCACAGTCTTCTCTAGAATCCCCTTAATCTCGCGATTTGCTAGCTCAGCCTGACCATTGGTTTGAGGGTGATAGGCAGTAGACACCTTGTGAGAGATGCCATACTTGCTCATTAATGCCCCAAAAGACCTATTGCAAAAGTGCGTACCCTGATCAGAGATAATGGCACGTGGCATGCCAAACCTTGACAAAATGTTAGTTCGTAAGAACTCTAGTACGACCTTGGAATCACTAGTCTTAGTGGGGACTACCTCAACCCACTTGGAAACATAATCCACCGCCAAGAGGATGTACTCATAACCGTATGACACCGGAAACGGACCTATGAAATCAATACCCCAACAATCGAAGACCTCTATCACAAAAATGTTCTGTAGGGGCATCATATTCCGTGGGCCAACCTTGCCTAATTTCTGACACCGGTCACACGACTTACAAAAGACGTACGCATCCTTAAAAAGACTCGGCCAAAAGAAACCACACTCACTGACCTTGGCGGCGGTTTTCTTTGCGGAGAAATGACCTCCGCACGCCTCGGTGTGACAAAACTCTAAAATTCCCCTTTGATCAGTTTCGGGGACACACCGGCGCACTATCTGGTCCGCGCAATATTTGAACACATATGGATCATCATAAATATATTGTCGGACCTCTCTCAAAAATCGCTGCTTCTCAGCAGTGGACCAATGGGGTGGAATTTGCCCAGTCACCAAATAATTGGCGATATCTGCAAACCATGGGCACACATTAGCAGCGAACAACTGCTCGTCAGGGAAAGAATCCACAATGGGGAGATGAGAGGTGGGGTCCTCAAACTCCAGACGAGATAGGTGGTCGGCCACTACATTCTCAACCCCTTTCTTATCCTTAATCACGAGGTGAAATTCTTGCAGCAAAAGAATCCACCGGATAAGGCGAGCTTTCGTGTCCTGCTTGGTCATCAGATACTTCAAGGCCGCATGATCGGTATACACCACAATCTGCGAACCCACCAAGTAGGACCGGAACTTGTCTAAGGCAAATACCATCACGAGCAATTCCTTCTCAGTAGTGGTGTAGTTCATCTGTGCCTCGTTCAATGTCTTGCTCGCATAGTACACGACGCAGGGATCCTTCCCTCGCCGTTGCCCTAAAACTGCCCCGACAGCATAGTCAGAGGCGTCGCACATCAACTCAAAGGGCAAACTCCAATCTGGAGGTTGCACGATCGGCGGAGTAGTGAGACTCCGCTTTAACGTCTGAAAAGCCTCCTCACACGCCTCAGACCATACAAAGGGCGTGTCTTTTGATAGTAAATGGCACAACGGCCGGGAGATAGCACTAAATCCCTTAATGAAACGCCGATAGAAACCGACGTGACCGAGGAAAGACCGAATGTCTTTTACAGACTTTGGAGTGGGAAGATTTGCGATTAAATCAATCTTTGCCTTATCCACCTCAATACCCTTGGATGAGACAATGTGTCCCAACACAATCCCTTGGGTTACCATAAAGTGGCACGTCTCCCAATTAAGCACAAGTTGCTTCTCCTCGCACCGTTGTAAGACCTTTCCTAAGTTCTCAAGGCATTCGTCAAATGAATCCCCGAAAACTGAAAAATCATCCATAAACACCTCCACGATCTTCTCTACCATGTCGCTAAAAATTCCCATCATGCACCTTGAAAAGGTTCCGGGAGCATTGCACAAGCCAAAGGGCATGCGACGGTAGGCAAACGTACCATAAGGGCACGTGAAGGTGGTCTTCTCCTGATCCTCCATGGCTACCTCAATTTGATTGTAGCCAGAGTACCCATCTAGGAAGCAATAAAACACCCGGCCAGCCACTCTCTCCAGAATTTGATCAATGAATAGGAGAGGAAAGTGGTCTTTTCGGGTGCTCGCATTGAGCTTCCAATAATCTATGCAAACTCGCCACCCGGTTTGAACACGGGTCGGTACTAGCTCACCTTCGTCGTTTCTTACGACGGTCACTCCTGCCTTCTTAGGCACCACCTGCACAGGACTCACCCACTCACTATGGGCTATCGGGTAAATAATACCCGCATCTAAAAGCTTCAGCACCTCAGCCCGAACCACCTCCTTCATATTGGGATTCAGACGACGCTGAGGTTGCCTAGAAGGCTTCACATCCTCATCAAGAAAAATGCGGTGTGTACACACCGTTGGACTAATACCCTGCAAATCCGCTATCGTCCAGCCTATCGCACCCTCGTGCTTTCTTAACAAAGCAAGCAACTTAGCCTCTTGATCCGCCTTGAGGGATGAGGAGATCACAACTGGAAAAGTATCATCGCCTTTAAGGAAGGCATACTTAAGCGTGTCCGGCAGAGGCTTTAACTCTGGTTTAGGCGGCTGGACAGACGATGGGAGAGCTTTAGGAAGTGGGGCGCCTAGCGGCTCAAGAACTGGGTTCCAAGCTGCGCCACACACATCCTCCACTGCAAGCATCTCCATCAAACTTCCTACCTCCGGAGAATCTAAAAATGACGCCTCTTCAGCGGTTAAGGCTATCTCCAGAGGATCCTTGTATAACACACTATCGACATGCTCTTGTACCAGCGTGTCGATCAAACTCACCTCATACACCTCCTCATCATCCTCAACCCGGCTATCCACGTTGAAAACATTCACCTCCATTTTCAAGTCCCCAAACGATAATTGGACTTGTCCAGTTTTGCAATTCATGACAGTATTGGAGGTGGCTAAAAATGGACGGCCTAGGATGATAGGAGTCTTTTCAAAGACCTCTGGTATTGGGCATGTATCCAGGACAATGAAATCAACTGGAAAAAGAAACTCGCCCACTTGAATTAGAACATCCTCCACCACCCCTTTTGGAATTCTTACAGTCCGGTCAGCCAACTGTAGCGTGACCGATGTGGCTTTCAAATCGCCTAAGCCAAGCTTCAAGTATACCGAATAGGGGAGTAAGTTGACACTTGCTCCTAAATCCAGCAAAGCTTTATCAAACTTTTGGCCCGCGATACCTATGGGGATGGTGGGACAACCAGGGTCTTTACACTTGGTGGGGATCTCAGCCTGGAGAATGGAGCTCACTTGCTCCGTCAGAAGCACTTTGTCCTGACTCTTGGTTCTCCGCTTCGACGTGCACAGATCCTTCAAGACCTTAGCAAACTGAGGAATTGCGTCAATGGCTTCCATCAAAGAGATAGAAAACTGAACTTTCTTGAATAGTTCAAGCATTTGAAAGTTCACATTGACCTTAGGTTTCGCCACCAAGCGATTTGGATATGGACCAACGGGTGGCGTTGGAGTCGTGGGGGCCGCAGTTGTAGGCACTACCACTTCAGGAAACTCCGTCTCTTTTTCTACATCAGGAACACTTCCCAAATATGGAATAGCTACTGGCACCGGGGGTGGCACTGATTTCTGCTTTGGGGGCAAATCTTTGTTAATCACCTTCCCACTTCTGAGAGTGATCCCCTTAGCTTCTTCCAGATTGAGATTCGGATTACTCGAGCCAGAAGAATCGCCCACATAATGAGTACCAGCGGCATTGACTAGAGGTTGAGAAGGAAACTTTCCCTTCTCCTGCTGGACTTGTCCAACTGCCGCCGTCAACTGGGTCAATTGGGTCCTAATGTCACCAATTGCCTATTTCGTTTGTTCAGTGAAGCTTAACTGAAACTGCATGAGAGCCTTCATCATCTCATCAGTCTGCTTATCCCGCGGGGGATGGTTTATGCCTGGGGGTGGTCCAAAAGATGAAGGACCGAACCTTTGCTGCTGCTGAGGTGGGTAACGAAACTGGGTCATTTGGCCTTGAGGAGGTCGGAACTGCTGAACTTGCGGCTGAGGTGGTGCTTGGGGTTGCACTGGGGCTTTTTGATCCCTCCAACTCAAAAGTGGGTTTTGGGCCCACCCTGGATTGTAGGTATTTGAATAAGGATCCCAACGCTGGTTAAGCGCGTTCACCTCAGCCTGGTTACTATGGTATGCGTCTTTGACAATGGGAAATGCGGGGCAAGCAGTGACAAGATGCCCCGGACGCTCACATAACGCACACACCTCTTCGACTCTCACCTCATTCGCCTGATGGACTTGCTTAAGCTTTAAGTCCTCTAATTGTTTAGCCATCTGGTCCAGCTGAGACTGGACATTGTGCTCTCGCACACTAGAAGGAAAAATGCCAGACCCACTGGGTCCCTGTGCAGCCATGGCCCTATCACCGAGGTCGGAAGGTTCCCAACCCCGGTGTTTCTCGGCCAACTCCTCGAGAAAGTCTCACGCATCGTCCGGGGACTTGTCTAGAAAATCCTCCTCTTTACAGAGGTACTCCATTTGTTGGACCGTAGCCACATTCAAGCCCAAATAGAAAAATGACACCAACTGGTGTTTCACGAAACCATGATGCGGTAAGGACAACAACAAGTCCTTGAACCGCTCCCAGCACCTTAAAAATGACTCGCCCTCTTTCTGCTTATACGATTGGACTTGGCGAGTCAGGTACTTCGATTTACTTTCTGAGAAATATTTCTTGTAAAATAAATCTCGGACAGCAGCCCACGTGCTGAGAGACTGTGGCTTCTGCATCCGTAGCCACTTATCCGCATTGTCCCTGAGCGAGGCTGGGAAAAGTTTAAGGCAAGCATTCTCCCATTGAGTAGTGGTGGCCAGGGTGCGCACCAACCCTTCGAAATGACGGACGTGCTCATACGGATCCTCATTCTCCTTCCCACAAAACAGGGGAAGGGCATTATGCGTACCAGGTTTAATGGTGAAAGCATTACGTGCTTCCACCGTCTCAGTTGGTAGAACAATTGGACCAAGAGGAATAGTCCTCTCAGGATGCATGTGTGCACGCATCGACATCGGTGGCTCTGCTATTGGTGGCTCAATTATTAAATCAACGAAAAGGCCACCGATATCAAAAGAATCACCACTAAAAGACTCTCCCTCCACGATTACTCTCGGCTCTCTCTCAATGGCTACGAGACGTCTGGTATTGTCTCGATAGTACTTAGGCTTCAGAGGTGATTGCTTTCCTACAATGGAGGATTGTGCACCTCTACCTATGATGGCTCAAACAAAACTAAAAAGAAAAAACAAAAATAAAATTAATTACCCGAATTTTTTAACACACGTTACTGTCCCCGGCAACGGCGCAAAAAATGCTTGACCGATTCCTAGACCTAAAATAGTGGGTTGCCCCACGCGTAGGGTGGAAACCGACGTAGCACAAAATCCGGTAAAACCGGAGTCGAATCCACTAAGGACGGTGAAGTGTGTGCTGTGGAACCTCGGGTTGTAGAATTAAAATTAGCTTTTAGGTAGCCACCCCTTGTCTTCTAGTTGATTGATTAACTTAAAACCTAGAAGTTGATTTTACTTTTTAAATAATTAAAAGAAAGGTAAAGTCGTAGGATTCATAGCACTCGTAACCAGTCCGGATTAACCTGCTCCATTCGGTATTTTTATAAACGTTCGATCTGAGATTGAAAAAGATACCCTGCAAGATGCGAACCTTTATGGTCGCCGTTCACCCATGCGCAGCGGAGAATGGATTTTGGACCCCCATTCCCCCGTTCACATGGGCTCCGACAATGCCCAGATTCGTCCGCGGGAAGTATTTTTCCAATTTTAAATCATTTTTTTTTCATTGTTTGAAAATAGGAGCAGTACCCGAACTGATCACGGCGTGCTAATCACCCCGCGACCCTACCTAAATAACTACTCACTCAACATCAAATAAAAAATAAAAGAAATCCTAGATTTAAACATGCTTCTATTGCTTGAGATATGAAATAAACAAAAGATCAAAATTAAATAAGAACCAACGAACAACTTAAATAAAGAATGAAAATCAATATAAGTTACTGAAGTTGGAGTAATCAAACAAAGCTTTAAAACTTGAGAAGAAAAATAACTTAAGCAATATTGGTCTGTTTCCAGCCGTGGATCGCGAGAGAGGTCCGAAGCTATTCCGCGCAGCTTTTTGTTCTTCCACCTTTTCGTCCTGTGGTAGCGTGGAAAAATCGATCCAGCAAAACCCTTCTTTCTCCTTTTTATAAATCACCCAGTGGGCCCACCACCCATACTCCAATTTTGACCTAAGAATCTGAGTAACCTTTATTCATACAAAAAGCCCTTGGGCCCATCAAGAAAAATAATGAATTCTATGCCCAAATATATGTGTTACATGCCCACAGTCTCGGCATCTTGTAGTTTCTTTGGGCGTGAACTTGGGCCCACTAGAGTTCATTCGATCATGGACTTTGTTTGACCACAGAGAATTAGAATTTGCGCTTCATGCACCCGACAGCCTAAATAATAGTTGTTATCATCTTTTTCCTGCAAATTAATAATTCAACATGAATGACCGAAAAGATAATAATAATTTCTAATTAAGCGCAACTAATGACCGATAAGTATAAATAAATGGGGCCTAAATGAGAACATTTATGCACCTATCATGGTACAGTTTTGATGGGCAACAATATGGCCTATAAGACTGTTGGTTCAGGAACAATTCAGCTTAGGATGCATGACGGTATTGTTAGGACTTTATTTGAGGTTCGACATGTTCCAGATTTGAAGAAAAATCTTATATCTCTGGGTGCTCTTGATTCTCATGGTTGCAAATTCCTCGGTGAATGTGGAGCTTTGAAAGTCTCAAGGGGTGCATTAGTATTGATGAAGGGTCAAAAGCATGGTAACTTCTATACACTCCAGGGCAGTACAGTTATAGGTGCTACAGCAATGGTTGCTTCATCCAAAGTTTTAGATTCAGACTTGACTCGTTTGTGGCATATGCGCCTTGGGTATATGAGCAAGAGGGGGATGACAGTTTTCAGCAAACAAGGTTTGCTATGTGGTCAGAAAATTGAGAAGCTGAATTTCTGTGAACATTGTGTTTACGGCAAGCAGTATAGGGTAAAATTCAGTACAGCTGTTCATCGCACCAAAGGCACGGTGGATTATTTTCACTCGAATCTTTGGGGTCCCGCAGAGGTAACTTCTAAAGGTAGTTTTCGATATTTTATAAGTATTATCGATGATTTCTCTAGTAAAGTTTGGGTGTATATGTTAAAACATAAGAGTGACGCCTTTAATACATTCAAACAGTTTAAAATTTTGATTGAGAATTAGGCTGGTAAGAAAATAAAACGTTTGAGAACTGATAATGGTATGGAGTTTTGTCTTAGCGAGTTTGATAGGTTCTGTAGTAATAAGGGCATTGTGAGGCATCACACAGTGAGAAAAACCCGTCAGCAGAATGGTGTGGCTGAACGAATGAACATGACTCTTTTGGAGAAGGCACGTTGTATGTTGTCCAATTCCGGATTGGGCAAAGAATTTTGGGCTGAAATCGTTTCCACAACATGCTATTTAGTGAACAGGTCTCCGTCGACTGCTATTGAGTGTAAGACTTCGTTTGAGGTATGGTCAGGTCATCCAACTGATTATTCTGTGTTGCGTGTTTTTGGGTGTCCAGCTTACGCTCATGTGAATGAGAATAAATTGGAGCCACGGGCTAAGAAGTGTATTTTCTTGGGTTATGCAGCAGGTGTCAAATGGTACAGGTTATGCTGCTTTGATGATTTGAAGTTTTTGATCAGTAGGGATGTGACTTTTGATGAAAATTATCTGATTAATGGGTCTAAGCAGGTTGATGATACAGTTCAAGAATAGAGTGTTCCAAAGCAGGTGGAGTTTTTGAGTGAATATTTCGACTCATAGAAGAAGCACATTGAGAAGCCAATTGAAGAAGAGTTCAAAAGTTCAGACACAGAGGTTGATGCGTTAGTTGAGCAACCACACACTATTACTAAAGATAGGCCAATGAGGCAGATTCGGCCTCCTGAAAGGTATTCGGCTTATTCTGAGATGGTGGCCTATGCTTTATCAGTTGCTGAAACAGTTGAGTATGAGGAGCCTTCAAGCTATATGGAAGCTGTTTTGAGCGCTGAGTCTGCATAGTGGTTTGTTGCTATGAATGAGGAGATTGAGTCTCTTCAGAAGAATCAGACATGGGAGTTAGTAGAACCGCTGAAAGGAAAGAGGATTGTTGGGTGCAAGTGGGTCTTCAAGCGCAAGCCAGGTATTTTAGAGGTAGAAGATGCTCTATTTAAAGCCCAACTAGTGGCGAAAGGATACAGCCAGAAGGAAGGCGTTGATTATAATGAGGTATTTTCACCAGTTATAAAACAGAGTTCCATTCGCACTTTACTTGCTATTGTTACATGTTATGATCTTGAGTTAGAGCAATTTGATGTCAAAACTGCGTTTTTGCATGGCGAGCTTGAGCAACAGATTTATATGCATCAACCTGAGGGATTTGTTGTTTCTGGTAAGGAGGATCCCTTTTTTTTACTTCGTAAGTCTTTGTATGGCCTCAAACAATCCCCTAGGCAGTGGTATAAGCGGTTTGATACTTTTATGATAAGCCAGTCATACTCAAGAAGTGAGTATGACAGTTGTGTGTATTTTCAAAAACTTCCAGATGGTTCATTTGTTTATCTACTGTTGTATGTTGATGATATGCTTATTGCTGCCAAGAGTGTATCAGAAATCAATCGGTTGAAACAACAGTTAGGTGGTGAATTTGAGATAAAAGATTTAGGGGCGGCAAAACATATTTTGGGTATGGAGATTTGCAGAGATCGAGTAGCTGGCAATCTATTTTTGAATTAGAAGTCTTATATTTTTAAAGTGCTTGAGCGCTTTGCCATGCAGAACTCGAAGCTAGTCAGTACCCCTTTAGCAGCACAATTTTGACTTTCAGCTGAGTTGTCACCACAGTCGAAGGATAAGGAGAAGTATATGTCTCAGGTTCCATATTCGTGCGCAGTTGGGAGCTTTATGTACGCTATGGTATGTACTCGTCCTGATATTTCACATGCAGTTAGTGTCGTTAATCGGTATATGGGGTGTCCAGGAAAGGCACATTGAGAGGCTGTGAAATGGATACTATGGTATTTGTGCTGAACTGCAGGTGCTGGTCTATTGTTTGGGGTTGCCAATTCTAGTAATCATGTTGTTGGTTATGTTGATTCGGATTTTGCTGGTGACCACGATAAGAGGAGGTCTCTGACAGGTTATGTTTTTACTCTGTCCAGAAGTGCCATTAATTAGAAAGCTACTTTACAGGCTACAGTCGCGCTGTCTACAACAGAAGCGAAGTATATGGCCATTGTTAAAGCTATGAAGGAGGCATTGTGGATGAAAGGTTTGCTTTGTGAGTTTGGTCTTGTACAGGTTGTGAGTTTAGTATTTTGTGATTCACAGAGTGCTATACATTTGACTAAAAATCTAATGTATCATGAGAGGACCAAGCATATTGATGTCAGGTATCACTTCGTTCAGGATATCATCTCACAGAAGCAAGTTGATGTGAAGAAAGTGGGTACGGCAGATAACCCAGCAGATATGTTGACTAAACCGGTTCCGGTTGCCAAGTTCAAGCATTGCTTGGGCTTGCTTGGTATTTGTAGTTGATCGCCCTTTGGGGGCATTTGGCAAGTGAGAGGTTAGAAAGGGATAGCTATATTTGGTGATTTGGTTCAATGGAATTCAAGTCAAGGTAGAGAATTGTTAGGAATGCCTTGTATTCTTTAGTCTCACATTGGTTAGTTATGTTGTTCCCGTTTTTGAAGCTTATTATAAATAGGGCTTTTGGGGGACTTCTAAAAATTATCTTTTGGACTTTCATATTGTGGCCTTTCTAGAGTTACGGATTATAGCTGGCTCTTTGTATCTCTTCTTCACGTTGGTTAGTGAATCCTCTCTCTCCTCGCCCATAGACGTACGCATCTTGGAGAACCACGTATATCTTGTGTCTTTGTGATTTCTTGTTTAGTTTTTAATTTCTCGTTCTTAGTTTGCGTTCATAGCGTTCGTTACAACAATCAGAACCGAAAAGTTTCTCTATTTGAAACTTGCCCCGCCACCATGGCCATTTCCCTCGCAGCACTATGCATCTTTGTCTTCGCACCAGCAGCTCTGCTCAAATCCAAAGTAGTGAAAGTGGAGGAGGAGTAGCAACAAACCATTGGGCAAATTCTCTACTGCCGTCGAACCCCCGACGTGAATGTCCTGATCTCAGGTATCTATGTGATTAAATCAATTGCAATAACCGAATCAATCCATTGTGCGTTGAAGTAGTTCGATGCTATCGATTTAGGCCTCATAATGCAGTAGTTATCCAATTGTACAAATATAACGGTTCTGTTGTAATTGGTGTACGAATCTTAATTTTAAGCCCAAAATTGAACCGAAATTTGATGTTTAGTATTTCAAAACCGAGCACGCCGGAACTAACTTAAAAACCGATCAAAATTGTCTGCTTTGGTTTCATTGATGCTATCCGTTTGGTTTGACGGTTTTCTATTTCGTCTCTGGTTTCAAGTGTTACTACCCTGTCATGCCTTGTATCCGTCTTCGTCGCAGATGGGCTCGTTTAGATTGTGTTAGTGATAAGCACCTAATAAAGCATATTCTTGGTGCTTAAGTCCTCTAGTATATTGTGTTTGTACATATATGTTGTCGTTTTTATTTGATATTGCACGTAAGGTATTTTTGTGTGTGTTTTAGGTAAAACGTGCTAATAAGGCGATTTTGTACACCAAGAGACGTTCTGGAATGTCACCAAGAGTTCAAGTGCCCGGCGGCATATGGTCATTGTCACCGGAGCCTAACGGTGTTGCAAGAAGCTTCAGTGGACGACCGATGGTCAATAATGTCACGAAGCATGCTGAGGTTTCGGAAAGAAGGCAAATGCATCGAGCATGGCCCTTGAGGGTATCTAAGAGACCTAGACCACATGGCACACTTTCGTCAAGTCCCGTTGATCGAGTATCGAAGTATCGAAGGGCCGTCGGGACATCACAAGAGCTCAAAGGCCAAGCTGCCATGCTTTGCAGTTTTGTAGACAATGTTACCGGTACCTCAAAAATATGGTACCGGTACCTTGGTGCTGAAATGGAAGACAGTTGGATTGGTACCAATACCTCATTTTTGAGGTACCGGTACCAATGCCCTTCGACCAGTGCTTTTATGCTGAATTTTTCAACTTTTCATATATGAAAATTTCTACTTCTAGTATGTTTTTGGGATATTTTGGGGCCTTTTTGTCCATTGTAAGACTGATTTTATAAACCCTATAAATAGGTTTGTATGCCATTTATGGAAAGGATAGCCATTAGTTAGTTTTTAGGCCTAAGTTTCTTTCTTGCTTTCCTAGGAACTCCATTGTTGTTCTTAAACTTTTCAAGTTATTTCCTTCAAGAACTCAAGTAAGTTTAAGTGTTTTGATATTTTTTCATGTATTAATGTTGTAGCTACTTGCTAGATCTTCTCATAAATCTAGTTTATTTTTGTTTTCATCAGTAAATCATGTTTTTCATGCTTAACTTTTTTTTCTAGTCTTTTTGCTATGTGTGAGTAGTTGCATAGGCTTGGCGCCGGGGTGATTAATGCTTCATGACTTAAGTTAATCTTGCTTTTCTCAATCTTAGAACTTGAGGTTTGGTTTGTAAATGTGTGTGGTTCACCTTTTATGTAACAAAACTTGTCGATATTAACCTCCGGTGATCATATCCTCGCTCATATGATTCCGTGAGCTATGTCTCGACTCGTGTTTGCCAGAAGAACCAAAGAACTTGCTCGCTTTCCAAACCATGCTTCTAGTTCTTGACCTTGATATTTAGTTTGAATGCAAGTCTTGGCGTTGTTAATCTCCGGTGATCATGTGCTCGCTCACATGGTTCCGGGAGCTATGTCACGCCTTGTGTTAAGCTTGTTGTTCAAACTCTTTATCAAGTCTAACCATTTTCATAGCTAAATCTTCCGGTTGATAGCCTATGCCGTGCGATTCAACCGTGTTTTCGTTGAAAATTGTTAGATGGCTTAAGTTACGGGTGTTAGAAACTCCATTGCCTTGCCGTCTTTAATTCTTAGTCCGAACTCATTTTCTAGTCTTTTTCATAAGGGTATTTCTCACCTTTCAAAGGAAAACTAAAAGTTGGCCGCCTAAACGCCGCAAACCCTTACATCTACAATCCAAACAAGCTATATTCGAGCTCCCTATGGATCGACTCGGATTTCATCGCTATACTATGCAAATCTTTAGTTATAGTCCGGTTAATAAATAATTGAATTTGACGGTCGTTTGGTAAACTTCAACGACTACCGAATGGGCGCAATCAGTTAGTCTCATGTGCTTGTATCATCTCTGCTCTATTTGTGGCTTGGTGTTTCCTGTTTCTACCCATTTTCGGAAGAACCAAATCTGGCCATGGTGAATCGGGGCCCAGAAGAGTGTAATTCTCCATCTTGCAGCATTTGTCACACTTCCACTGTCTCTAATCTTTACACATACATATATGAACCAAGATAAAATATTAGTAAGAGCTGTATTATGGTCGAATACTAGGTCTACATCTTAAATAAGTGTATGACTTCCCTTTTTAATCATATGATCATGTGTGAAGCATCGCAATACAAACCACTTAAAAGTGATGAGAATATATAGAGGTCTTATTGTAAACTTATTGGCCTTGTATGTATGCTAATTGCAACCTTTTACAATTTTAAATGCCGTATCTTGTATCACGAATACTATCACATTAGTCGTCGTGTGTGTCTCCTTCAAATGTAATCTACCTAAGAAAATAAAGAAGACCCAAAACACAATTGAATCTACTAGCCTGCCCCAAGGAGTTGTACTTTCAAAACTCAGGTTTTGCTTCTAGTAGTACTACTAAGTAGCCCATGAAGAGAAAGAACTTACTTGGAATCCTATGCCTCCGTTGATTTCTCTGATGCACTCCCAGTGTTGCCCTGAAATTCTACCCAAATCTGGCTTTTCCATTACCATTAGTGCCCCAGAGCTTTCACTCAAACTTTTACACAAATTTGAAGATTAAAATTTTTATTTATGATCTGGATATGGTCTCCCATAATCCGCAACCTCGGACTTTCAAGATGGCCCGTGTTCTACGGTATACTGTATATGTGAAGGCAACAAACGAACATAAATTAAGAAGACATCCATGTTGACCTGTTCATCCCAATTAGTACTTCATTAAAATTAAAACCAAACAAGACAACGAAAGTGGAATCAAAGATAGTAAGCGAAATGGTTAGCCAGATAATGCTAAGTCATAGCAATGTGGCGGATTTCTTCTTAGGAAATTGGGCAAGGCAGGTTCAAGTAATTCGATCTCAATCGCATAAGATGAACAGATAAAAAAGAAAACCCATATGAGATGAAGAAACTAGAGAGAGAGAGAGAGCGGGGGGGGGGAGATCAGGTCCCCTCCAAATTTCAGGGGTATTTGGGAATTGAGAGCCTTTGTATTTTATATTTTTGCAACATCTGTGGAATGCATTATGCAACAGGTATAACATTTAAGAAATATATGTGCAAAATACATTTTAAAGGTCTTTTACTTTAATTGAAATGCAAAGGTAAAATTGAACAGTAAAAACTCATGTTTCATAGGTCGCAATTTCGCCCCTACGAATTCTAAAAACATATATCTACCAATATTTGTTGGAGTTGATTTTTTATAGGGCCCCGTCAATGAATATGTTAAAATTTATGGGTATTTTATGTATTTTTATGGGGTTCGGAGTAGGCCCCATATGGTATATAGTTTTAATTTTATGTGAGGGATTTGTGAGCCAGAAGGTTTGATCCAATGATGATGATGGCTGATCAAGGACCATTTTTTTTTAAGAAACAAAACATATCCATTAAACAACAACTAAGACATCATACAATATCACAAGGTTCACTTGGCCAAATTGTGTGCAGGGCACGCAATATCGTGAGACACCTTGGAGACACAAACATAGTCAAAATTACACAACAAAATCCCTTAAAATATGCTGCAGATCTAAATTCGCCTTGGTAGCTTCTTCAAAGTAGAATTTACAATGATAAGGAAAAAAAGGAAGTGGGAATTTACAATTTTTGGGATTGGGGGGACTCTGATGTCCGAAAGGGACCGTAGAGGCTGACAATAGAAAAGGGAGTAGAGAGAGATGTGGATGCTCTAACCTTAACTCACTCTTTATGTATAGTAGGGAAGCAATGGCAGGTGGTTGTTTGAGACGTTGAGTACGGATGGGGGTATGTTTAAACCAGATGGTTGTTTGATTTTCTTTTGACTCTCCATTAAAGCAAAAAAACTATTTTTGTTTTGATGATTGGGGTTTACAAGTAGGGTATGTTTAAACAAGAATGCAGGTTTCACTGCTTACTTGTGCTGTGGACAATTCGCCTGGTAGGTGCTAATTTGGGATTGGAATTCTCTGATTTGATTGGGGCTAGGGTTACCACCAGATTTTTGCTAATTTGGCTATCAGTGAATAAAGACAACCATCATATTATGTCCCCTTCAATTCCTTTTTACATTTTGGAATGGGAGGTGTCTGTTTGAGTTCAAATTTTTTGGGGCTAGATTTGTGAGATGGAAACATGAGGTCTAGTTCCAAAAAAATGCATTCAATAGAAGTGCTCTCTCTCTCTCTCTCTCTCTCTCTCTCTCTATTTTATTTTTTTATCAACGTCAAGCAATACATTCATCACCTGAAGGGAAAAGATTTCATCACAATATACAAGAATGAACCAAAACTACTAAATCAAAGACACAAGTTACTGCTAGAAGCACACAGGCTACAGACTCAAAGATACCCTGCTGAAGCAAATCTACATTAAGTGTCGGTATGAGATACCTGTCAATGACTTAGAAGTAGAGGATCCAAAAGGTTCCCAGCTCAAACCCGAAGCAAGCGCAAGATAAAATTGTCAATCGGAAGCAGAAACTCAAACTGGCACACCGGCTCGCTACCAACGAAGTGTCGGCGCGACTTCGCAATCACAGCACGGACATCATCTCTTAAAGAGTGGTGTTTTTTTATGTTAAAGCAAGCAAGGGACTTCATCTTATTCTATCTGTTTCTTTCATTTCCTTTATATGATTGGGATTTGCAAAATACCTGTTAAGCGCCTGGGATAAATGTGGTGTTCTTGAAACATTTGCTTTAACTTGTGTTTTTGAGATTGATCCGGTGATAGGTCTGTCAATGGGATCCGATAGATCCGAATCCGATAGTGGTAATCCGAATTCGGATTGGTTCCAAAAATCCAAATCCAATCCGAAAACTTTTGTACTTCAAAAATTTTAGCAAAAAAAAATATTTTCCAAAAAAATATTTTAAAAATAAAAATACGACTTCTTAAACATTTTGTTTTTCAAAATAAAAAATTTACTGTTTTTTAAAAAAAATAAAAAATAAATAAAGTTCGGATTCAGATTGATAACGAATTTAATCCGATCTGAATCCGGTCCGATCCAATCCGTATTTGGATTACCGGATTCGGAATATCGGATTATCGTTATTGAATTCGGATTGGATTTTTTAAATCGGATCCGGTCCATTAACAGGCTTATCCAGTAATACTTTATTGATGAAGCCCGATTTTTACTTCTATTTTTTGCGCGCTCATTCAGATTGCAATGGCCGCGGTGTTCAATATCCATTTATCTCATGACTTCTGTCGCTTTGAAATTCAGAAAGATGCCAATGACTTTGATTTTGTGCACGACTTTGTTTCCACCCGAACCGTTTTGATAGCATTACCCAGATGAAGAATCAATCACTACAAAAAAAATGAAAATTGGTGACGAAAAAGTGGCGACGAAATTTAATTTCGTCACTAAATGAGTATATTTGGCGACGAAAAAATAAATTTGTCACTGTTTTAACAACTTCCGTGACAAAATAATTTTGTCACTAATTATACTTGTTTAGCGACGAAAAAAATATTTTCATCACCAAAGGGTACCCATTTGGTGACAAAATACATTTTTCGTCACCGAAAGCTTAAAAAAGGTGACGAAATTATTTTTCGTCACCAAAGATAATCATTTGGTGACAAAATATATATTTTGTCGTCAAATGAGACCAATTTAGTAATGAAATATTTTTTTCGTCACCAAATGCTTAACTTTGGTGACAAAAAATAATTTCGTCACCATTTTAACTCTTTCAGTGACGAAAAATATATTTCGTCGTTAAATGGGTATCTTTCGTGACGAAATTTATGAATTGCGCACTAAATATGTTTCGGACATAACTCTTTACTAAAAACTCCGATTGAGATAATTCAAATTGGATTTGAACAATAACTCAATTACCTACAACTTTTATGTTTATCAAAATTGCTAATTTTAATGTTTAATGGTTCAAAATTACATTTGAAATATATTCTCATGTTAAACATATATGTTATATATTAGATATTTCAAATATTTAACGAGAAGTGTTTGTGGTGCAGTTGGTCGGGGCTCATGCGAAAAATTTAGGAACTCGGGTTCGAAACCCAGTAGGAGCAAGAAAGAAGGATTTTTTCCATATGAAAAAGTCTTTTGCATCGAAAAATTTCGTCACCGATTTCTTATATTGGTGACCAAAATTTTCGTCACCGATGTGACCCATCGGTGATGAATTTTTTCGTCGTCAAACAGCACAATAAACGAGAGAAAAAATTTCGTCACTAATTATTCACTTTTTTGTGATGAAATATTTCGTCATCAAAAGGCATTATAGGTGACAAAAAATAGATTTCGTCACCAGGTAGGAATCCTCGACAACCTTTAGTTGACAAATTTTTTTCCGTCACCTATATTATTTGTGACGAAAAACATGCAATTTGTGACGATTTTCATTCATCACCCAATGTAATTTTTCTTGTAGTGAATCATCACCACGAAATGCGTGGATTACGTTAACAACTTTTAGAATTTTCCTGGGCAAAAGATCAATAAAGCTATAAAAGCTGCCGGCCATTAGCTGTCTTCTACAACATGGTCTTCTCAATCTAGTATCCTTTGGTTTGATCATAGTTCTTGTAGAAATTCTCATATCCGTTCTCAATTAATTTGCTGGTGGAATTCACGCTAAAATTGTAGAACTCTCTTCATGTTTCATAAATGTATTTTTTTGAAAGTTCATTTGACGGGCCTAGATTGCACGTCTCGCATGGAGTCAATTCAATCACTAGTTATAACAAAAGAGAAAACCTTACAACTTACCAGCTACATATATAGAGGCATACCCTCGGAAGAAAACAACAAACCAATCCAGGACAAAATACAACAAGGCCTGGTTTTGGCTAATAAATTACATTCTTTTGGCTTATTTTTATCTTTATTTAAAAAAATTGATCAGTTTCAATCGAGACTAACAAATAATTCAAAATAATTGACTCAAATCTAACAAATGCGAATTATTTTTTGATAAAGACAAAAAATAAGCCAAGTGATTCTGCTTTGTTCGTTTATCAACTTAGTTTTAGTTTTAGTTTTGTTTCCAATCATTATCCTACTTCTTTCTCCAATCATTACCCTATTTTTCCAATTATTACTTTCTCATCTCTCTCTATCTCTCTCCAATCATTACCTCTATTTTCAATCATTACTCTATTTCTCTCTCTACCCACTACCAAAATTAAACTAAACTAAACTCCCAACCAAACACTACCTATTAGCCATACCTATCCTCAGTTATCAACTAAACAATTTTATAGAGCTAGTACTGATCAACAACTTAGGGGTAGGTTCCAAGAATAACACAAAGCTAGATTTATTTCTCCAAAAGTAAATTAAAATATGAACTTTCTTGGAGATGTTACTCTCATAAATTGCGAAAGCCGGATATTGCCGATGACTAGGAAGAATCATAAAGAAAATTGAAAGAGTAGCTCTTTACAGATGCGTGGATGGTCCAGATTAAAAATAATTTACTACAGCTAATAGATAATTTAATACGGTGATAAATTATTTTCAATCCAGATCATCCAATACACTTTTAAAAGATCGAGATCGAGCTCTGTAAATTTTCTTTACGAAAGTTCAGAATATAAGTTTTTCTCAAATTGAAAACATGCAACTAAGCTGTGGGACATCTCGAAAACATGCAACTGAGTTGTGGGACATCCCACTCTCATAAATGAGTAATTATTTAATAGTTCAGGAGTACCGCTCCGTGGTACTTTGGATCATTTCACAATCACACATTTCTGTGGAGTCCATATACTTAGTGACAAACCCTACGAAAATGTGTGATCGTAAAGTGGTCCGGAGTGCCATCTACTATTGTATAATTTCAGCTCATAAATGGTGCAAACCGAAGACTTGCAGTGGACTTGGAAGAATCATTATCCTCTAAAAAGAATATTGAAAAAAAAAAAGTCTAACTGCACAGCAATTGTGCACAGATCATGATATGAGGCTCATTCTGGCTCTCACACAAATGATGCGAGCTATTCATTAAATATAAATTATTTTTTCAAAGACTCCTGCAAAAAATCATCTCAATTCGATACATATAAGTACTCGATCCAATCATTTAATTTTTCAGAGTCCTAAAATCTGAATGAAAAGTTAGATGATTAGAATGAGCACCTATAGATATCAGATTGAGCTGATTTTTTGTAGGAACCCTTAAAAAAAGTTTGACATTTAACGAATGACTTGGATCGTTTGCATGAGACTTGGAGTGGGCCCCATACTATAATTTGTGCACAATTGTTGTGCAATTAGTCGGATTGTATTGGAAAACATGAACTTTGCTGTGGGACATAAAATCCTTTGGATCCCGGCTATGATGCCCCAGTCCGGTTTAGAGGCATTCACATCCCCATTTTTCCTCAACCGTCGGATCTCTATTTTTAAATCTCAACCATTGGTTAAATCTCTCTCATAGTAAATGTGGCCATATATTAGTAAGTATGGGTATACATTATGGGAACTTTAATCATAGTAAATGGCATGTAGATTCAATTTGTGCGGTAAGTAAAATTGTAATTTTTTTGCAAAAAAAATTCATTAAACCTTTTTTTTTTTGGTAAACAAGGGACAATTTTAACTTGATACTGTAAGATATACCAAGTCATTTTCTAAGAATCTTGTATGCTTTCTTAAAACGGGGCGGAGAAGATTGCTTGATTAAATGATATTATAAATTTGAATAGATTCAATAGAATAACCCCAAAATGATTTAGATCGCTGCGGCAGTTAGCATTTTCTTTTCCTTTTCTTTTTTCATTCATTAAACCTAATATACTCTATCTGAATTAGATGATGTTGTGCAATAGTGTGCGCAGCTCCATGTTGCGCACCTCCAAGCCGTCGGATTGTGCATCCGACGGTTCGAATCTCATCTCGGCAATGAATAGCTCTCGATCGTTGGTTGCCAAGATGAAATCCAAGCCGTCAGATGCACGATCCGACGGTTTGAAGGTGCACAGCACAGTTCTGTGCACTTTACTGCACAGCACCAACCCGAAGGGACTTGGGGCAACTAAGGTGTTTCCCACTTTAGAATCCAAAAACGTAGGCAACTGAGGTGTTTCCACTTTGACAACAACTTTTTGGTTTTGTCTTTATTAAAAAAAAATTACATATGTTAGTCTTGTGGCAAACTTTTATACATTCAAGAAAAAACTCGAAAAGCTGATTTTTTTTTTGTTTGTCTTGGATATTTACAAAAATATTTCTGTAAAAGTAATAAATTTTTACTTTTTCAATTTCTCTCATCGAGACGGACACTTAATACATAAAAATTTGACGTAGAACTAGCATACGTGGAAAAAAATTGAATAAAGACCAAACTAAAAATTAAACTGTTGTCAACAAGTTACTGGAAACGGCCAATTTACTATATGGTCTACGGGATTTGTAAACAATGCGAAGGGCGAAAAACGCAACAGAGTATTCACATGTTTAAAGTGTTACTGTCCCAAACAAAAGCCACGGACAAGTTGTTTAAAGTGTTACGGGATTTGTAAAGACTTTCGTGTGCGAGTTGGAAGAAAAAAAGAAAGTTCTACGGGATTTATAATTAAAGAACCTTATGAGCAAGTCCTGACACTGTGCTGTCCCTCAATAAGGGCAGCACTTGCTGTCTCGGCTAAGAGGGATCCGCGCCGGTCTCGCTCAAATGATTGAAAACGTTCACTTTGTAGAGTTCAACGAGTAAAACAACTCTGCAAAAGATTAGCTTAATCAGATATCGTTATATGCCTAATCGAAACATTTTTATCTTGGAAAGAATGAATCGAAAACACTGAATCCAATCCGTTAGAATCCATTATTGGAGAGTTATATATGGTCTGATCAAGCACTTAATGATATCCGATCAAACTGATTGTTTGCAGAGTTATTCTATTCAACGAGCTCTACAAAGTAAACGTTTCCAATCAACAGAGCAAAATCGAAGTAGATACCTATTGAGGGACAGCGGAGGCCTCCAGTCCAAGCAAGAGATGGAGGCCCCCAGTCTTAGCAAAGAAGTTAAGAAGGCAATTCCACAGACCCAACTAAACAAGTCGGTTCTATAGAAAAACATAAAGTGGTGCTATTGGTACAGATTTAATGTCTGTACCAACCGAGTACAAATGATTTTTTGGGCCCCTTTTGCGTCTCAAAAAAATGATTGAAACTGTTCATTTTAATTAGAATATTTTGTTTATGATCTTTGAAAAAAAAGCTCAATTCAATATCAGTAAGAATATTTACAAAACATCCAACTTTGTCACAGAATTCAGGCTTGAATTCTAAAGCAAAGTTAGATATTTTGTAAATGTCCTTAACGGTACTTGATTGAGCTTATTTTTTGCAAGAACCATAAATAAAATATTTTTAATAAAATGAATGGCTCCAATTATTTTTTGTGACCCAAAATATTCTCAAAAAGACATTTGTACGCGCTGATACAGATTTATGTATGTTACCAGTATCATTTCTGAAAAAAAGTAAAGACAACAGATCGGCCAGAGAAGAAGCAACTTGCCAAACTTGCCAACCTCATAAATGATCACCACTCTCACTTATGGCGCGTGGAGGCACTCTCCAATAAAAGTGTAAAGTCCATAGAAAGAGCAGGATAATGCCGTAAATGCAAGTACACGCGCTTCTAAAGTGCGTTGGGTCATCTTGACCAATTAATTTACCAGCAGAAGAAGCCCCGCGCATCCGGTCCATTTTCCCATCCCATGGACTAGCAAAGCACATCCTTTCCTTTTTCCCATGGATTAGCAAAGTGCATCGCGTTAGCAAAGCGCATTCTGTTCTTTGTCCTATGGATTAGCAAAGCGCATTGAAGATAAAAAAAAAAAAAAAGTGCATTTTGTTAATAAAGGAAATCTTGTCCTTTTTCCTTGTTAGCAAAGCGCATCCTGTTTGCAAAGTGCATTATGTCCTTTTTCCCGTGGATTAGCAAAGAGCATTGAGGATCCACACAAAAAAAGCGCATCTTGTTAGCAAAGGGCATCCTGTCCTTTTTCCCATGGATTAGCAAAGCGCATCCTGTTAGCAAAGTGCGTCCTATCATTTTTTCCATGCATTAGCAAAGCGCATTGAGGATAAAAAAAAAAAAAAAAAGCAAAGCGCATCGCTAACTGTCCTTTTTCCCATGGACTAGCAAAGCGCATCATGTTCTTTTTCCGATCCCATCCCATGGACTAGCAAAGCACATCCTGTGCATTTTCCCATCCCATGGACTAGCAAAATAAGCCACGCACATACAGTCCATTTTCCCATTTCTAGTCTTTTTTTTTGTCAATTTCTCGCGGGTACCCTTCAAATTACGTTCTAAACACATTGAGCGGCTCGGATCATCAAAATTCGAACTAAAAATGAGAGAAATGGGGAGATTCTTATTTTAACTAAAATAAAAATCCCCTCGTTTGAAAATGATAGTATATATATCTCCCATGGACTAGCAAAAGAAGCCATTATTAGTTAAGTTACTGAGTTTCAGATCTCAACGTACGGCCGGCCACGAAGGAAGTTATGGTAAGACCAACAAGGCCTGATCATCAACTGTTCATTCATCATCGTCGCCGGCCGCGACATGCAGCTGCCACCTTCAACATCTTCATCACGAGGTAAGCACATATTCATGTTGAATTAATCCTATATAGTACGTACTGATCATTTGCCGAGGGGTAATTACAACGAAAAAATGTATGTAATTATCTCAGTAACTTAACTCAACTTACTACTTCCATTAATTCTTTGAAGTACTAATTAAAAAATTACACGTTCGCGCGCATGCAGAGAGGAATATTTACAACACTTTGGAGGAGGAGAACCCGAGGATCAGGACCCGAAAATACGCGATCGTCGTCGTCACGGAGATGATCCGCGGTAACATTTTTTCTCTTGGTTATGTTTCTTTCTTTCTCATGCATGCACTCGAAGCATGCTTTCTTTTAGTAGAAATTTTTTATCCATGTATACTCCTCTCTCTCTCTCTCTCTCTCTCTCTCTCTCTCTCTCTCAGACACACACGCTCAGACTTATTTAAGCTGTTCATTATATTGTTTGTTCGATCGGGATGTAGTGTCTACGGACTACGAAGCTAGCCTTCATTTCGTCTCTCTCCAATTCCCCTTGGTCATGACTATGATCTTGTTTTCTGATTTTTGCTTCTCTAGTTCTCTGTTTTACTACACAATACACAGTCCTTGGATTGTAATGTCAGGAGAGAAAATCTTCTTTACGTTCGAAGAAGTTAATAAAACTTTTTTAAGGAAGAATTAATTGTGACCGGTCATGATTGAAAACGAATCACATTCATTAATTGCACAAATAGACTGCTGAGATTGGTTGGTGCTGTAAACACTCTGTAAATAAGACAGTCTCATATCATGAATATTTGGCGATTGAGTTTAGCCGGTTTAGGTTTTCAAAATACTCCTCTGAAAGGGATGGGAGAGGAATATAATTAGAGAATAAATTCTATCCACCGTCGGTGTAAAATTTCACTTTTCCACCACCGCTTATTATGGGTTCACCGAGTGTCTGAAAAAATGAGTTTTTAAAAAAGTAGAGGTGAAGTGAGGCATCTGAGAGAGAGAAGAAAACAAGCCGCAAAAGGAGTACAAGTTTAGTACTATTAAATAATTATGGTTAAATTAAGACTTGTTTGCTTGTTGGGAGAGTAATAATAATATGGTTAGCGACAGCGACTTAGAGCATCTCCAATCCAATATTCTATTTGAGAGTATCAGAATACTCTATTTTATTTATAAAGTGATTTTAGAGGAAATCACTATTTCTATTTACTCCAATCATAAACTCTCTATTTTTCCCTCTAAAATCACTTTACGAAAAAAAAACCTTTTTTTATACTCTCATAAGGATATGGTTGGTATAAAATTTAGTAAGAAAAACTTACAATGACAAAATATCTTTTAAAAATGTGAATAGTATTATGGAGATGATCCTCTATATTTTCTTTTATCTTCTAAATATAGAAGATCAAAATTCAATACTCTCAAATGGAAAAGAATTGAGAGGATAAATTAGAATGTTTTGATACTCACAAATAGAGATATAGAATATGGGTAAGAGATGATCTTAGCGGGGGGGGGGGGGGGGGTCCTTTTTGAAGTTTGGCGCTTTTGACTTTCATGGCCGTGTCTAGTCTCAGTGGGATCTGGCAGTTCCGTGAATACCCCTGACTCTTTTATTCTCTTCTTTTCTTGAAATTTCAAACTTGTCCATTTTTTACTACTCCATGAGGAGAAGTAGAAGTAGAAGTAGAAGTAGAAGTAGAAGTAGAAGTACCCCCTTGCTTCAAATTTCTGTCTTTTACTGTTTTTTTTATTCACTCAGTAAATTTAACAACTCGGTATTAGTAGGCACGTGATTTTTTTTAAATTTTTTATTTTCGTTCATGCAATGTAGGGTTCTTACAACTATTCTATGTAAGAAGTCTTTACGATCGTATACACGTGATTTTTTTTTTTATAAAAAAAATGTTCGAGTCAACTTATGCGCATGCACCTCGATTAACCCTGGTAGACCATAAATCTATATTCCATTCGTAGGAGCTCTATTTGAGAGATATGAATTCTTTTATTTTGGAGGGTGTGAATTTGTTTAGGAGGGGTGTGGATTCTTAATTAAGTGTATAAAATAATTTTTTTATGTGTATAAAATTTCATATTCAAAATGCATCTTTTTTGAAAGATCTCATCGATTAAGTTTCAAAAATATTTTTCTTTTCAAAATTGAATATGCACAACAAAATTTATAATTACTTGAAGTTTTAACTATATATGAGCTATATATAATTATGGGGCGCATGAGTTGGGACATTACAATATAATATTTCATCCACATGGGATAATTTTCCTATACTAAAATCACAAGGCGCGTGGGAGTAAGAAACAAAGGACTTGTACAGAATGGGTGTGACGCACACAGGGCCTAAACATCTAATGAGTGATAAAAGAGGGCCGGCTTGGAAGAGTCCCAAATTTTATTTCGCCCCTCTCAAATTAACTAGAAATTAAAGTAATTTGTTTTTGGCCGCAAACATCAAAAAAAGTATAGCAAACAGTCCTTCGAAGCCTTTTACTTTGGAATATTTTTTCCCCAGATCTAGTGTATATGGATACTGATAATGATGGTCAGATGTTGCATAGACCGGTACGTGAGCTGGGTGAGGATTCTATCTTTGAGGATCGTACGAGAGTTTTCATCCAGACTGTCCATTTTGATAATTAACGATTCAGATTGAAAACAAACCTTTTGTTAGAACATGTGTGAACGTTGTGTCCCACATCGGATAAACAGAAAAAGAGTTGAACTTTAATATACAATTGGATGGATTACCACTTACATGGCTTTCGCCTTTTAAGTGGATATGGGTCATTCAATGTATATTAGGCCCAAGTAATCTGGTAAACTCTTTGCCGTTACTCCCATACAAATTGGGCATTGAACATACAATGGCAGGTTGATCCGTCGAACGAACTCTCAACACCTTTCCAGAAAAGAGTGAGGAAAAGTTAACTTTTCCACATACGAGTTCGTTTTTATTTCGGACCATTGATTGTCGAAATGGACGATCCGGATTCTATGAAAATCGTCACATGATTATAGGGAAGAATCCTCGTAGATGATCTGCATCCCAAACTTAGTGGAGACACATGGTTATCGAAATTTAAAAAAAAAAAAATACAACGGAAAAAAGCAGCTGCAAAAAATGCAATAGTCAGCAGCACAAAAGGACCGGTGGGCCACAGGACCCAATAAATATTTACGAAGTATTTCATTTGTAAAAAACCATTTTTACAGTTGCAGTGTACTGCGTTTCCTACGTTTCCAACGCATGGAATGTTCTCGGGACACCGCCACATGGTGATCCTAATGCTTTTCTCTACCACATATTCTTGTTTGACTTGAGACTAAATGTATGAATCTTACCAAATATGTGATGGAGAAATGTTGGAACATCACGTGGCGATAATTACTCGTAAGCGAGTCTTCATTCACTTAACTTTCGTCTCTAGACTACAGTTCATGGAATTATAATTACTACTTATGACAAAACGCAAGTCCAACAAGGCTCATTTTCATCTTCTCTCATATTTCCCTAGTTTCAACTGTGTGTTTTTTTTTTTGTGTGTGTTTTTCATGCCTTATAGACACCCAATAGGACTGTCAATAGTACAAAATCTTAACTTGAAAGAGAAGGGTGTACTCATCAACTTTTGGTCATTTTATTTTGAAGAGGATTTTTTTTTCCCGAGATACTGAAAAATACAAGGGAAAAAATGGGGATGAACAATTTAGGGCAAAAGGAGTTTAATAGAGTACGTATGTACTACCGGTAAGTTAAATGCACAATACTAACCAACCCAAACTAAACGAGTCTTGTGTTCCAACTAATTGAGTTCAGTTGCATAAATTATATTTTTAAAATGATGAAGTCTGATGTCCTCCCTTTCTTTCTACTCACACTTTTGCCATTGTGGTAATTGTAATAGTGTTGTTATTGGAAAGGCAACAGAAAGGATTTCATCTGCAGAATGGCATGCTTTGGTCTTGGCCAATCTCGGGTTGCTTCTGGGCCTCATCCAGATATATCAGAACCGAAAAGTTTCTCTATTTGAAACTCGCCCTGCCGCCATAGCCATTTCCCTCGCAACACTATGCATCTCTGTCTTCGCACCAGCAGCTCTGCTCAAATCCAAAGCAGTGAAAGTGGAGGAGGAGGAGCAAACCATTGGTCAATTTCTCTACTGCCATCGAATCCGCGACATGAATGTCCTGATCTCAGGTATCCATGTGATTAAATCAATTGCAATAACCGAATCCATCCATTGTGCTTTGAAGTAGTTCGATGCTATCGGTTTACGCCTCAAAATGCAGTAGTTATCCAATTGTACAAATACGATGGTTCTGTTTTAATTGGTGTACGAATCTTAATTTTAAGCTCAAAATTGAACCGAAATTTGATGTTTAGTATTTCAAAACCAAGCGCCCTGAAACTAACTTAAAAACCAATCAAAATTGTTTGCTTGGGTTTGAGTGATGTATCTGTTTGGTTTGACGGTTTTCTTTTCCGTCTTGGTTTCAGGTGTTGTTACCCTATCATGCCTTGTATCTGTCTTCGTTGCAGATGGGCTCGTTTGGATTGTGTTAGTCTCATGTGCTTGTATTGTCTCTGCTCTACTCGTGGCTTGGTGTTTCCTCTTTCTACCCATTTTCGGAAGAATCAAATCCGGCCACGGTGAATTGGGGCCCAGAAGGGTGTAATTCTCCATCTTGCAGCATTTGTCACATTTCCACTATCCTTGATCCTTATACAAACATATATGAACCAAGATAAAATGTTAGTAAGGGCTGTATTATGGTCGAATACTAGGTCTATAGCTTAAATAAGTGTATGACTTTCCTTTTTAATCATATGATCAAGTGTGAAGCATCACAATATAGACCACTTAAAAGTGATGAGAATATATAGAGGTCTTATTGTAAACTTATTGGCCTTGTATGTATGTTAATTGCAATCTTTTACAATTTTAAATACCGTATCTTGCATTATGAACACTGTCGCATCAGTCGCCGTGTACGTCTCCTCCAAATGTAATCTACCTAAGAAAATAAGGAAGACCCAAAGCACAATTGAATCTACTAGCCTGCCCCAAGGAATTGCACCACCAAGGAGTTGTACTTTCAAAACTCTGGTACGTTCTGCTTCTAGTTGTACTAGGCAGTCCATGAAGAGAAAGAACTCAATTGGAATCCTCTGCCTCCGTTGATTTCTCTAATGCACTCCCATTGTCGCCCCTGAAATTCAACCAAAATCTGTCGTTTCCATTCCACAACTCACTTTGCCAATGTCCCATGGAAGAATCTCCGCTACTGTAGTCTAGTTCTCTTTCGCAATTCTCTCCTGAAGCTTTTGCATAAATGAAATAAAGTGAGATTCACCCAAACTTGTACTCAATTTGAAGATTGTACAAAAAAATTATTTATGGTCCGGCATGGATATGGTCTCTCATAATCCGTGACCTCAGATTTTCAATACGGTCCGCGTACCACGGTATAGTATTGTATATGTGAAGACATCCCTGTTGACCTTTTCATCCCAAGTTCAGTACTACACCAAAATTAAAACCAAACAAGACAACGAAAGAGGAATTAGAGACAGTAAGCGAAATGGTTAGCCAGATGATGCTAACTCGTGGCTTCGTGGTGGATTTATTTTTAGGGAATTAGGCAAGGCAGGTTCAAGCTTCGATCCCAACCACATAAGATGAAGAAACCATAGAGAGAGAGAGAGAGAGAGAGAGAGAGGGGATCAGCTCACCTCCAAACTTCAGGGGTGCTTGGGAATTGGGAGCCTCTATTTTTGTGATATTTGTGGAATGTATTATACAACAGGCATAACATTTAGGAAATATATGCAAAATATATTTTAAAGGTCTTTTATTTTAATTAAAATGGAAAAAGCAATAAACAAACCACCCCCTTGTTATCCACCAAACCCTTCCAAACTGTAATTTTAGGGCCCCATTATGGGTGCAGACTGGTAATCCAAACGGTTCATCTCATACTTTTTTTTTTAACTGCGAAAATAAATTTTATTAATTTTTGAAAATGATTACAAAAACTAACAAGAGCAAGGAGAACTGTTCATCTCGCACTTATCGATAATAATAACAGCGGTAGCAATATATTTAACTTGGTCGCTCATTGATAATGGGAAATGAATCATGATTTTCACACTTCATTTTTGTTTTTATCCACATGAAATTACAATGTTGCCATTGATGTGTGAAAAAATTGTATTGAAAGATGGGCAAGATAATAAATTCATGTAGATAAAGATGAAAAGGGGAGTATGCATGGTTTCTAAAAAAAAAATGGAGTGTGAAAATCACCACCTTTGATAAATACATAAACAAATTACATATAATGCACAACTCAAGTTTAAAAATTTATGTGAACTGTCCATGTTTTTTTTTTTTCTAAGCAATGTGAACTGTCCATTTCATACAAATTGTTCATCTATTTGATAACATATCTACCTACTAGTGCATACCCGTGTCTAAAGGCATGGCTCGAACATCGGCCAGGGCTTGAAATTTACTTTTTAAAAGTTTCAATTGTCTATATTTAAACGCAAGATGTAATATAATCAAGATCAATTTAAAATTAGTTATCTATTGTTACTATTGACCATGACAAAATTAGGTCCAACTGTTAGGTGAATGACCGAAAGGAGACTAAACAAAAGATAGATGTATATTTCTTTATTTCATCTAGGTATTCTTACAAACACCTTGAAAATTTCTAGAGTTCTGAATGCCTAAAAAAATTTCAAACCCGAAATGAGAAGAAGGAACAATTACTACTCCATAATTAGGTTTTAAAGAATGAGAGAGTTTTAGAATCCGATTTGAAATAAACATGAGAGAGAGAGAGAGAGAGAGAGAGAGAGAGAGAGAGAGAGAGAGAGAGAGAGAGAGAGAGAGAGATTGATTTGGATCTTCTCAAAAAATGAACAACCTTAGGATCTATGCTGTTGAATTCAATGGATCACTCTAGACCGTTGGATTTATGTAGCACATAAGATTCAAAAACCCTTCTGCCTTATTATGTAGATAACAAGAGATAAAAAAAGTAGGAGGGGCCTTATAATCCAGAATTATTTAGATACTCGATCTGGAAAAAAAAAATCTCCAAATTAAAGTAGAAGGTCTCGAAGGATTGTATGCTCTACTTTTTTCTATGTTTGCGGCCAAAAACAAATTACTTCCACTCCGTTAATTTGAGAGGGGCGAAATAAAATTTCTATCTATTTGGCAATAAATAGACTTCTCGAATTTACGTTGCACGAAAAGAAAAAATACTAGTACTAGTAAATATTGACTTCTTATTTGAGTCCTCCCTCCGGTGGTCCCTACCGCAATCCTCCCTCCCCCTCCCGTGGTCCGATCAGACCACTGCATAGTCCTGTGCCATAAGCTCTTCTTTGTGGCGCCTCACAATTTGTGGTGGAAACCACTCAAATTTGTGGTGAAGAAAGATTTTGAGGTATCATGTAACGGAACTCTAAGGACATTAAATAATTTCCCCGCTCCCTCCCCCTCCTCCTCTCTTGTCTTGTGTTTGGGTCAATTCCCAACTTCTGTGTCTCTCTCGGATTTGGAGATTTCAATCTTTTGAGATATAAATTATAATAAATCTAAAGTTCAATCTTTTGGAGATGTAAATTGTTGGTGGGGGGGGGGGGGGGGTTGTGGTGTTCCGGCTTGGAGATGTAAATTGGGGGTTCTCCCATTGGCTGACTAATCTTGCTTTAGATGATGTCCGGTCCTTTGACCGGTTTCTTCGTTAATAAAATCTTCGCTCTTTCCGTGGTTAAAAAAGAAAAATTGACAGGAAGAGAAAATCCCTTCCAAAAAAAATTAGATGAAGAGAATTGGAGATGTTAATCTTATCTTCAGAGGAGATTAATCTTCAAACTTTGAATTAACTAGCGCATGTTCGTGCCTGAAGGCACGGCTTCGAATCGATGGTCAAAAAATTATTATTGAATATCCCTCTAACCTCTTTAATGCAAAGGCAAAAAAAAAAAAACTCAACATATCATCCTCCTTTACTCATTAATTTATTCAAAAAAACTCAAAATAGTTTAGTTTTTATTCCCCCGAATAAAAACTTAGAAAAATTTTGTGTATTATTCTTATAAAAATGGTTGTTTTTCTTTTTGCGTATGAATCCAAAAATGATTGTTTCTTTTTTTAATGTAGGAAAATCAACCTAAAATAATCAACTTAATAGCAAATATTGAATTGAAGGCAAGGAAATCAATTGAAAAAGGAAGGGGTGTATATTTCTCTAGGAGGGAAAGGTGTAATTTTTTTTTTTTATATTAGTGTAGGTGGATATAATAGGAAGTATTCATTCAATTCGACGGCTATAACCTTATCAGAAAGTACCATCGAACGGCTATAGATACTACTTTATTTGTATGCCTAGACATTTTTCAAGAAAATCGCTCTATTTTATAATATAAATTGGAGATTAAGGGTGACTTTACACTATATATTTTGAATAAAAATAATTTTTTTATAGTTTGTGCTTAGCTTTTCGCGGTGTTTCTTGCGATTAACCCATTGTCTTGACAAGAAGAATCGAAAAAAAAAAAGCATGAAAATGTAAATCTATATAAGTTGAAAAGAAGGGATTGACTTTTTTTTTTTTGTCTTTCTTTAAATTTTTTTTGTATTTGTTAATTTTACGTCAAATTTTTGTGACTAATTGATTCATCTTAACAAGAGGAACAGAAAAAATATAATTTTTTATTGGAATCCTTAATTTTTATGAAAAAGACGACAAACAAGTAAAAAAAAGACAGTTATTTTTTAACTTATTTGTTATCTTTTTTAAAAAAAATATTTTTTTTTCGATTTCTCTCTTCTAGATGAATCAATAAGTTAGAAATACTAACTAGCAGACCTTTTAATCCAAAACGTGAATCACCAACTGGAAGAGTTTCTCCCTCTGAAAATCGGACCCGGGGACCCTGCCGAGCGGCACCCCTGCCAAGCGGGTGCCGAGTGGCCAGTCTAGCCGTTCATCTCAGAATCAACGGCCAGGATCGAAACATCTTTTTCCTTTTCCTTTCTTTTTTTTTAAAATCCATTTGGTACCTTTACATCTAGGGCGTCCAAAAATGAACACTTTTGGACGACTGAGATGTGCTCGGCACCGCTGCCAAGCACCCCTGCTTGGCAGGGTCTCTAGGTCCCTGAAAACCGAGAAATTATTCGTTGCCCCAAGGGCAACACGTCTATTTGCCAGGTGGTGCCTCTCACCTTAAATCCACTGACATGCGTTTTCTTCTCTCCCCCTATCCCATTAGACACAGCCTTTTCTCTAAAATTAAGTGTTTAAAATTTCAATCTGTTTGAATAGGTGAGAAGATTTTATTTTTTTTATCATTTAATTCTAAAAGGTTATAATTAAATTTTGACTATAGGGCTCTCGTTGATTAGCCCTAAGAAAGTCGTAGAATCTCTTAGGACTAACCAACGAGAGCCCTAGAGTCAAAATTTAATTATGACCATTTAGGATAAAATGATCAGAAAACTAAAATCTTTCTATCGGTTCAAACGGATTGAAATTTGGAGCACTTAATTTTTTAACCATATTTTTTAATATATAAACTGAAGGTTGAAAAATTAAAGTGTTCCAAATTTCAATTCATTTGAATGGGTGAGAAGATTTTATTTATCTGATCATTTAATTCTAAAGGGTCATAATTAAATTTTGACTATAGGGCTCTCGTTGATTAGCCCTAAGAAAGTCGTAAAATCAAATATCTCTTAGTACTAACCAATGAGAGCCCTAGAGTCAAAATTTAATTATGACCCTTTAGAATTAAATGATCAGATAAATAAAATCTTCTCACCCATTCAAACGGATTGAAATTTGGAACACTTAATTTTTCCTTAGTCCCGGCACATGTCTAACTTTTTGTCGTGTTCGTGTTGTGTTAACGGGTCATGTCTAGAATTCCCACCGCTAGACTTAGACTCATTTCGAGTTTTATACAAATGATCGAAATCGTTATATTTGTTGTAATATTTTTTGAAAGTTCCTATAAAAACTTAGCTCATTCGGATTTCGATAAGAGTTTAATCAATTTATTCGGTTTTCTCCTAATGAATTCACAGAGTCTTTACTGATATTTGAATGAGCTGAATTTTTACTAAAAACCTTAAAATAGTATTTTCAAACAAATTGAATGACTCTGATCATTTAAATGGAACCTCGAAATGGTCTACTGCAACGTGGTGTACCCATAGTCAAGATTCCCAACCCCCAACCAAGCGGGATTGAGAAATCGTATAGTGCAAGACCCTACAAGGCACTTTGTAGGGTACACATAAGCCATCGATTTTGACAATGAATGATTTGATATAATCCGAGTTTCAACAAATTCTATCCGTACATTATTTGTATGAAAATCCGAACCATCCACTATCAAGATGGACAATAGAATTAACCGCAATACACGTAGGTCCAACCAAGCGCCCCCCTCCTAATTTAGAGGGTGTTTGGGAGCCTACTTTTTGGCTTTTCATTTTAACTTTTTGACTTTTTAGCTTTTTGGATTATGATCAGAATGTATTTTGAATCTGTTAAAGCGTTTGGATGATATGTACAGAATGCTTTTTGCAACAGAAGTAGTGTTTGGAAGATATGTGATGAAAATGAATTATGAGTTAATTTTTTACCATGTTACCCTTGATCATTTATTACGGGATATAATGTGTATAAATAATGGTTTAGTCAATTTTGTAAAGTTTAGATTGTGACACAAAAATCCTCTCTATATGTTTTGGCAGAAATAGAATTTTCCCATAAAATCTGTTGAAAAACAGGTTAATTTCATATATTTTGTTGTAATGCAAAAAACAAAAAACAGGAAACCAAAACAATAAAAAAAAACCTATAATCAACTCAGTTTCCGTTGAGTGCTAGCCATCTTTATGGGGAAACAAATAGTAGCACCTAAAGAACAAGAAAAAAATTGCATAGCCAGAGTACTTCACATTTTTTGTCCAGTGATGGGTTTGTTATTAACATCAAAGGAAAGGACATTTAGGTCTTTTGGATATATGAAAATTGAAAAAGGCAAAAAAGAGAATGGGAAAAGGACCTCCGGAGGTCCTTTTAGCTTTTGCTCTCCTTTCATCAAATTTGCAAATGCATTTTTGGAAAATGGGTTTTGGCTTGTGTCCCCCAATACCAAGAAGTTGAAAAGCTGAAAATGGGAATGCAAAATTAACCTCCCAAACAGCCCCTTAATCTTCTGGGAAGGGGAAGGCAAGGCCGTGCCGTGTCTATTGGTCATTGGCCCATCAATGGACTGTAATTGCACGCGCCAATGTTAAGAGTTCGTCCAGCAAAAAAGTTCATATTTTCCAAAAGAAAGGGCATTTCTCCTTTAGTTTAGATGTAAAATATTTTACAATTTAAAATATTTTTTATAAAAAATATTTTTTCCAGAAAAAAAATTTCAAAATTTTATTTTTCGGTATTTAGTTGGTATTTGAAAAATATTTTCAGATATCGACAAAATAGTATAGAGAGAGGGAGGGCTTAAACGGTAGAGAGTTTTGAGAATATTGGAATTGAATGTAGGTCATGACGTACAATTGAGGAAACTGAGAAGTGAGAATTGCAGTAGAAAGGAGCGGGTTCATTTCAAAAATAACTTACGAAAGATTTAAAGGTAAGTCATTTTTATCAAATTAATAGAAAACGTTTTACATATAAAATGTTTTACTCTTTTTTTACACAACTAAACACCGAAAAATGGGTAAAACATTTTACTCCCAAGCAAACGGAGCCTGATATTCACACTCATTTTTTTTGTTATCCACACCTTTTTTTTTGTCTTGTAGCAAAAAAAAAATACACACTTTCAACACTAAAAAACAAAGAAAAAAGTGTGAATAACAAAAAAAAAAGAGCTTGAATATCAATTCCCAAAAGAATTTTGACTCGCTTCATTTTAGATTCGCGTGTTGTCGAAGGAAATTTCGTCCATTTGCTATTTTGCTGTGATCTCAAATACTGTATTACCCTTGGCTATATCTTCCTGTTTCTAAATTGTATGTAACTTATGGTCAACCATTTGGGGATAATAACGGAATTTAGCCCACTGGATCAGCTAGCTTACCCCCAGAATTCATCCACCAAACCCCTCCAAACTCAATATTTGGGCCTGTAACGGCCTGTTTGTCAGACGGATAAAATTTCTGGAGAATAAGAAAGAATGGTGGACAATCTACATAATAAGGCAGAAGGGTTTTTGAATCTTATGTGCTACATAAATCCAACGGTCTAGAGTGATCCATTGAATTCAACAGCATAGATCCTAAGGTTGTTCATTTTTTGAGAAGATCCAAATCAATCTCTCTCTCTCTCTCTCTCTCTCTCTCTCTCTCTCTCATGTTTATTTCAAATCGGATTCTAAAACTCTCTCATTCTTTAAAACCTAATTATGGAGTAGTAATTGTTCCTTCTTCTCATTTCGGGTTTGAAATTTTTTTAGGCATTCAGAACTCTAGAAATTTTCAAGGTGTTTGTAAGAATACCTAGATGAAATAAAGAAATATACATCTATCTTTTGTTTAGTCTCCTTTCGGTCATTCACCTAACAGTTGGACCTAATTTTGTCATGGTCAATAGTAACAATAGATAACTAATTTTAAATTGATCTTGATTATATTACATCTTGCGTTTAAATATAGACAATTGAAACTTTTAAAAAGTAAATTTCAAGCCCTGGCCGATGTTCGAGCCATGCCTTTAGACACGGGTATGCACTAGTAGGTAGATATGTTATCAAATAGATGAACAATTTGTATGAAATGGACAGTTCACATTGCTTAGAAAAAAAAAAAACATGGACAGTTCACATAAATTTTTAAACTTGAGTTGTGCATTATATGTAATTTGTTTATGTATTTATCAAAGGTGGTGATTTTCACACTCCATTTTTTTTTTAGAAACCATGCATACTCCCCTTTTCATCTTTATCTACATGAATTTATTATCTTGCCCATCTTTCAATACAATTTTTTCACACATCAATGGCAACATTGTAATTTCATGTGGATAAAAACAAAAATGAAGTGTGAAAATCATGATTCATTTCCCATTATCAATGAGCGACCAAGTTAAATATATTGCTACCGCTGTTATTATTATCGATAAGTGCGAGATGAACAGTTCTCCTTGCTCTTGTTAGTTTTTGTAATCATTTTCAAAAATTAATAAAATTTATTTTCGCAGTTAAAAAAAAAAGTATGAGATGAACCGTTTGGATTACCAGTCTGCACCCATAATGGGGCCCTAAAATTACAGTTTGGAAGGGTTTGGTGGATAACAAGGGGGTGGTTTGTTTATTGCTTTTTCCATTTTAATTAAAATAAAAGACCTTTAAAATATATTTTGCATATATTTCCTAAATGTTATGCCTGTTGTATAATACATTCCACAAATATCACAAAAATAGAGGCTCCCAATTCCCAAGCACCCCTGAAGTTTGGAGGTGAGCTGATCCCCTCTCTCTCTCTCTCTCTCTCTCTCTCTCTCTCTGGTTTCTTCATCTTATGTGGTTGGGATCGAAGCTTGAACCTGCCTTGCCTAATTCCCTAAAAATAAATCCACCACGAAGCCACGAGTTAGCATCATCTGGCTAACCATTTCGCTTACTGTCTCTAATTCCTCTTTCGTTGTCTTGTTTGGTTTTAATTTTGGTGTAGTACTGAACTTGGGATGAAAAGGTCAACAGGGATGTCTTCACATATACAATACTATACCGTGGTACGCGGACCGTATTGAAAATCTGAGGTCACGGATTATGAGAGACCATATCCATGCCGGACCATAAATAATTTTTTTGTACAATCTTCAAATTGAGTACAAGTTTGGGTGAATCTCACTTTATTTCATTTATGCAAAAGCTTCAGGAGAGAATTGCGAAAGAGAACTAGACTACAGTAGCGGAGATTCTTCCATGGGACATTGGCAAAGTGAGTTGTGGAATGGAAACGACAGATTTTGGTTGAATTTCAGGGGCGACAATGGGAGTGCATTAGAGAAATCAACGGAGGCAGAGGATTCCAATTGAGTTCTTTCTCTTCATGGACTGCCTAGTACAACTAGAAGCAGAACGTACCAGAGTTTTGAAAGTACAACTCCTTGGTGGTGCAATTCCTTGGGGCAGGCTAGTAGATTCAATTGTGCTTTGGGTCTTCCTTATTTTCTTAGGTAGATTACATTTGGAGGAGACGTACACGGCGACTGATGCGACAGTGTTCATAATGCAAGATACGGTATTTAAAATTGTAAAAGATTGCAATTAACATACATACAAGGCCAATAAGTTTACAATAAGACCTCTATATATTCTCATCACTTTTAAGTGGTCTATATTGTGATGCTTCACACTTGATCATATGATTAAAAAGGAAAGTCATACACTTATTTAAGCTATAGACCTAGTAGTCTAACAAAAGAGACCCTAGTTTAATTTTCACTTTGAGCTCCCGAAAAGTCAAGACCGGCTCTGATGGCCCAATGGTGCACAGACCGGTACGTGGGTAGGGTGAGGATTCTATCTGTGAGGATCGTGTGAGGGTTTTCATATAGATCGTCTCTCTCGGCAATTAATGGTTTGGATTGAAAACAAACTTTTCCTGTAAAGAGTTAGGAAAAAGTTAACTTTTCCACGTAAGACTTCATTTTTAATTCGGACCATTGATTGTCAATATAGACAGTCCGGATTCCATGAGAATCCTCGCACGATTCTCGTAGGGAAGAATCCTCGTAGAGGATCTGGATCCCAAAATTAGTTGAGACGCAAGGTTATCCGGGAAAAAAAAAAGAGACAGAAAAAGAAGCAAAAAATGCAATTTTTTATGTATTGAATAAGTATTTATTGGTAATTTTCAAGCTCAAAAATAATTGGTTTCCTGAAATCTAAAAATACACAATATGGATCTTATTTGAAAAATCTCGATGAGATCTTTTAAACGATGCAAGAGAAATTTAAAAATAAAATTCGTAAGCCTATTATTTTTAAGTTTAAAAATTACAAATAAATACTAATTTTTTAAGAAGATTTTTGGAAAGGACACTCAACATCACAAAAGGAACGGTGGGGCACAGGACCCACTATATATATTTATTTTCTTTTGCAAAAAAATATTAAAATATTTTTACAGTTGTAGTGTACTACGTTTCGAACATATTGAGTACTCTCGGGGCGCCGCCACATGGTGCCCCTAATGTTTTTTTCTCTACTACATATTCCTATCTGACTTGAGACTAAATGTATGAATCTGACCTAAAATATGTGATGGAGAAGGGTGTTAGAGCATCACGTGGTGATACCTGAAAGCCACTAAATAATTAATTACTCATAAGCAAGTCTTCATTCACCGAACTTTCGTCTCTAGACTACAACGCGTTCATGGAATAATTACTACTTTATCACAAAATGCAAATCCTGTTAGCCTCATTTTCATCTTCTCTCTTATTTCTCTATTTTCAACCGTTTTTTTTTATTGTGTGTTTTTCTTGCCTTATTGAAACCCAATGGACAGTCAATAGTAGTACAAAACCTTAATTTGAAGGGCAAGGGTGCACTCATCAACTTTTGGTCATTGCATTTTTTAAGAGGATTTTTTTTTATTCGGGAAACTGAAAAATACTGAGTACAAGGAAAAAAAAGGGATAAACAACTTGAGGCAGAAAGAGTTTGATAAAGCGAATGTACTACCGGTTAACTTAAATGCAAAGTACTAACCAACAAAACTAAACGAGTTTTATGTCTTAATTAATTGGATTCGGTTACATGACTTTTTCCATTGTGCTCTATTCGGGGGCTATTTTAACAGCAGTGCTACAGATTAGTGTGTACAAACCTTTTTATTTCCTGTTTTGAGTCTCAAAAAAATGATCAGAATCGCTCATTTTTTTTTAAAATACTTTTTTTACGACTCCCATGAAAAATAAGTTCAATCTGATATCGGTTAAGGCACCTACAAAACGTTCAATTTTGTCCCTGAATTCAAACCTAATTTCTAGAGCAAAGTTTGGATGTTTCGTAAGCGCTTTTACCAATATTGGATTGAGTTTATTTTTTGCAAGGACCATAAGCAAAGTAATTTAAACAAAATAAGCAGTTCCGATCATTTTTTTAGACCCAAAATAGGCCCAAAAATGGATTTGTATCAGATTTAAAATCTGTACCATTAGACTTTTTGCTATTTTGGTGACAAAGTCTGATGTGCTCCATTTCTTTCTCCTCACGCTTTTGCCATTCTGGTAATTGTAATAGTGCTATTATTGGAAAGGCAACAGAAAGGATTTCATCTACAGAATGGTATGCTTTGGTCTCGGCCAATCTCGGGTTGCTTCTGGGCCTCATCCAGATATATCAGAACAAAAAAGATTCTCTATTTGAAAGTTGCCCTGCCACCATGGCCATTTCCCTCGCAACACTATGCATCTCTGTCTTCGTACCAGCAGCTCTGCTCAAATCCAAAGCAATGAAAGTGGAGGAGGAGGAGGAGATACAAACCCCTGGGCATTTTTCTCTACTGCCATCGAATTCGCGACATGAATGTCCTGATCTCAGGTATCCATGTGATTAAACCCCTTCGGTTTTGTCAATTTTTAAGATATAATTTCACATGGTACCAATTATATTGGTTTTGCAATTCTATGAATTGGAACTGACCATCAATTGCAATAATCGAATCAATCCATTGTGCTTTGAAGTAGTTCGATGCTATTAGTTTTAGGCCTCAAAATGCAGTAGTTATCCTATTGTACAAATACTATGATTCTGTTTTAATTGGTGTACGAATCTTAATTTTAAGCCCAAAAGTGAACCAAAATTTGATGTTTAGTATTTCAAAATCGAGCGCGTCGGAACTACTTAAAAACCGATCACAATTGTCTGCTTGGATTTGATTGATGCTATCCGTTTGGTTTGACGATTTTCTTTTTCGTCCCTGATTTCAGATGTTGTTACCCTGTCATGCCTTATATCCGTCTTCGTCACAGATGGGCTCGTTTGGATTGTGTTTGTCTCCTGCGCTTGTATCGTCTCAGCTCTACTCGTGGCTTGGTGTTTCTTGTTTCTACCCATTTTCAGAAAAACAAATCCGGCCATGGTGAATCAGGGCCCAGAAGGGTATAATTCTCCATCTTGCAGCATTTGTCACATTTCTACTGTCCCTGATCCTTATATGTATATGAACCAAGATAAAATGTTAGTAAGAGTTGTATTAGGGTCGAATACTAGGCCTATAGCTTAAATAAAGTATATGACTTCCTTTTTTAATCATATGATCATCTGTAAAGCTTCACAACATAGACCACTTAAAAGTGATGAGAATATATAGAGGTCTTATTGTAAACTTATTGGCCTTGTACGTATGCTAATTGCAACCTTTTACAATTTTAAATACCGTATCTTGCATTACGAACACTATCACATCAGTCGCCGTGTGCGTCTCCTCCAAATGTAATCTACCTAAAAAAATAAGGAAGACCCAAAGCACAATTGAATCTTCTAGCCTGCCCCAAGGAGTTGCAACACCAAGGTGTTGTACTTTCAAAACTCAGCTTCTGCTTCTAGTAGTAGTCCAATAAGCAGTCTATAAATAGAAAGAAGTCCTTGGAATCCTCTTCCTTCGTTGATTTCTCTGATGCACTCCCATTGTCGCCCAGAAAATCAACCCCAATCTGGCTTTTCCATTACCATTAGTGCACTGGAGCTTTCACTCAAACTTTTACTCAAAATTTTTATTTATGGTCCGGATATGGTCTCCCATAATCCGTAACCTCAATTTAAAATGGCTCGTGTACTAGGGCATACTGTATATGTGAAGGCAACAAACAAACACAAATTTAGAAGACATCCATGTTGACCTTTTCATCCCAAGTAGTAGTACTACACCAAAATTAAAACCAAACAAGACAACCAAAGAGAAACCAAACAAGACAACCAAAGAGGAATCAAAGACAGTAAGCGAAATGGTTAGCCAGGTGATGTAACTCATGGCTTCGACGGATTTCTTCTTAGGGAATCGGGCAAGGCATGTTCAAGTAATCTGATCGCAACTGCATAAGATAAAGAAACCATTATGGAATGTTTTGCGATATTTGTGGAATCCATTATGCAACAGGCATAACGTCTAGAAATTATATGCATAATACATTTTTAGGGTCTCTTATTTTAATTAAAATGAAAAAGTCAAAATGAGAAGTCAAAGGCTCATCTTTTCATACTTTTACCTTTTGTTTTCTAAATTCTAACATAAAAAAAATATGGGTCGTCACCAAATTATCAAAAAGGTAAATTTGTTTCATTTGTTCGGTTTTATATAGCAAAAGTAAAAAAGGGAAGAACAATTTTAACTTCTATTATTTAAAATTTCATTTGTCTACTTAATTTAAGAAACAAAAAAAAGTTCTTTTTTCTTTCCCTTTTCTTTCTGTGTTTGGAACTTTTGGAAGAAGAAGAAAAAAGATAAAATTTAAAAAAATCTCCCTTCTCTTGCTTGGTTGATTGTGGAAAAAGTAAAGAAGAACAAATGGTCAAAATTTCTATCAACTTTCACCACATTTTCCTTCCTAATCATTTTCTCTCCCCTTTTTTGGTTTAGAAAGAAAAAAACAAGAGCAAAATAAGAAAACCAAAGGGACCCTTACTTTATCCTCTTCATTTACTCTCTCCGTCCCATTTTGGTTGTCCATTTTTGTTTTTCTTGCCGTTCTTTCAACGTTTATATTTTTCAATCTAAAATGTTTTTCATAATTTTGAAAATTTTGTATTATAGATCTAATCAAAAACTATTAAATAAAATTCATATTGTATATTTTTTGAGATTCACATCGAAAGAAACAGCACAAAAAACTAAAATGAACAACCAAAATGGGAGTATTTTTTTGGGTAAGAAAATCTTCTTTTGTTTTTTTCCCCACGAGTTCCAAAAGCCATTACGGCATTTCCAGTCACTGAAAACGAGCCAATTTGCAGTCCCAACCGAAGTTCGCTGAAACAATGGTGAATATCTCTCTCTCTCTCTCTCTCTCTCTCTCTCTCTCTCCGTATAAGCAATATGTATATTCGTGGAGTACAATCTTCGTCACCGTATTTCTTGCTCTTTCTGTTGGAAACAACTGAAATAACTCACCAATCGTCTAACAATTGCAATTCACAATCAGGCGAGCAGCGTGGAGCAGCAAAAGAAGCTGAAGCTATATTCTTACTTCCGGAGTTCTTGCTCTCACCGAGTTCGGATTGCCCTCAAATTGAAAGGTTCTCTCTGATCAATTTCTGGTCTGATCAATCCGTTTGTTTTTGCGAAATTTCGAATTCTTCTCAAAACCCTAAGCCTTGTTCTACTGATGATTGAATTATTTTTACTGTTGCGATTTGGTACAGGCCTGGAGTATGAATACAAAGCAGTTAATTTGCTGAAAGGGGAGCAGTTCAGTCGTGGTGAGTAGTTCTTACTTACTGGGTTGTTAACTGCATTTATAGTGTGCTTTGGGCAGTGGCGGAGCCAGGAATCAAAGGGGCCGAACTATGAGAGAAATTTTGGTTGGATGATTTTGCCAAATGAAATCCACTCATTCGAGTTGTTATGGAACAGTTTTGATGAGTTAAAGAATTGATCTTGAAATGTTTTCTAATAAAATGGTTTAATTACCAGAAACAAATACTGAAATATTTTTTCTATCATATCGTCCGATGGAATTCTATATCATCATTGCACACATAATTCATCATGATTTGGCGTGCTCAAAATGCAGATTGTATTTACTTGTTCATTATGGTTGAAATTTTATAATCTTTCTATGAATATCTGCCAAAACTATGTAGGTCTTGTCTTGTTAAACATGTCTGGTAAAAATAAAAAAAGCCTCTCTCTACTTCAAATTGTCTATGAGAAACCCTTTTGCTTCAATTTTTGGTTTTTGCACTCTCTACTGGATTTCTCTGTCTTTACTGTTAGAACCAATTGTTCTCTCTCATAATGTTAAGGTTGGGTTTGAAAAGGAAAACAGTTTCTTTCATAATGTTAAGGTTGGGTTTACATAATTCAAATCCCGCCACATGGATTCATATTTTGCAACTGCAGGTCTGTGACACAAATGTTATCGGTGCCCGATATTGCTTTGACTATTCTTGTATGCTTTATTGATCGATTTTTGTCTCTTGGTTGTAGAGTTTACAAAGCTCAATCCAATTAGTTATGTGCCGGTGTTGGTGGATGGGGACATTGTAGTTTCTGACTCTTTTGCTATCTTGTTGGTGACTGGCTTGGGCATTTATCCTCTTCACCTCATGTCAGTGGTATTGCAAATGGTTGTAATACCATCTTCGAACTTTTCAACACGTTCTTTATGATTTGCTGTATCTGGAAGAGAAATATCCTCAGCATCCGCTGTTGCCTCATGATCTTCAGAGAAGAGCAATCAACTACCAGGTACAGGTCATTTAACTTATTATCAGTTTTTCTGAGCTGTTTTCTTGAGGGCACCTCGTAGGTTGTTGTATTCACCAGCCCGTCACATGCGGGGTATGGATACCTCCAGAGACAAATTGAGACGATACTGGCCAAATTAGTTACCTGTGGTGGAGTAGTTTCCACAAGGATATTCCTCGGAAGTTCCCTGTATTCTTTTGAACAATGGTACTATCAAATGAAATGTCAGACCACTTGATTTTGTTCTTGTGAGGACTGAGGAGTAAAATGAAGTCCATTGACTTTTTCAATCACGAAACACGAAGTAAAGAACATAGAAATCTTTTGAACTCCATTCAACAGAAAACAGATGTTCTGGTCCTACTGATACTTCCGTACTTGGTTTCTCACTCAGACGTGATCCACTTTTGTTTTGCCTAGACCAAGCAAGACAAAATTGAAACACAAAATGGATAAAAGAAAGAAAGTGTAACTCCTTTCGATTTCGGAGGCCACGGGTTATGTGATTGTTCCCTTTTTTTTAAACGACGTATTCAAATCCCAAATTGTATTGGAAATTTATTGCATTTCTCCACTGTTATGAGTTGACTGATTTCTACCACACATCCCCTGTAACTTTTCCCTCTTCTTTTGAACTCCTGTTCAAGTTGAAGTACCATTTTAGGTTTCTGAACTATGTCAGTTGTTTTTACTTTGTCATCATTTCATCTTTTTTTTACTTCCTTGGACTAACCCTCAATGAATTATTAAGGAAAATTTTAAAATCAGCTCAATAGACTGACAATAGTAAGTGTGTGAATGTGTATTAAAGGATGTAAAGAATACATAGAAATACGTGTTTTTCTTGTCTTCTAGTGTATTTGGCTGATAATAGCAAGACCGAATTATTAATTTGAGCTATAGGCTGCACATATTGTTTCTTCAAGTATACAGGCTCTTTAGAACCCATGTGTGCTGGTGACTAATGGAGCAGGGTCAGTGTTCTTAGATTAGTGTTTCATTGCTGAAATCTGTATAATGCTTTTATCACATTGTTTTTAAGGATAGTACGATAAGTGCCTTTCTTTCCCTCCTGCCTTTCAATATGCAGAAGTATGTTGTGGTGAAGTTAATCCAGATGAGCTGTATGTTTGGGCTAGGAATCATATTGGGAAAGGTTTAGAAGGTAAGCATTGTTAGGTGTTACCATTTTCTTCCATTCTACGAAGTGCATTTCTTTGTGCATATTGTTCTTCTTTAACTCCCTTCAGTGTCAGGACATTTTATTAAACCAATATTACGAACATATGCTGGGATCTCTCTTGGATAAATCTTGTAATGGTTTAAAATTTAGTTCAAGTCCGGAACTGCCTTTCTACAGTCTGGCCTATTTAGAAACAGATTTAGAAGCTAAGAAATGATTGCATTCTACCGCTTTGGTACTGTGATGAAGTCTTGAACACGTTTAGTGTAAGCTGCAAAATAGTATCTCTTGACATGTGAAAATTTTCAGCGCTGAAATTAGTCATTAGCATCATCACCTGTCAGTAATACAGAGAACTTGAAATGGTAGATGTGACCTTGTTATCTCCTTAAATGTCCATTAAATAGAACTTGAATTGGTAGATGTGACCTTGTTATCTCCTTAAATGTCCACGTTCTCCTTGACCAGAAGCCCTTACTGTTCACACAGTGTTTGTAAACCTACTTTAAGCAGCATCTCAGGATGAAAAGGTGAAAGTTGACTGCAATTGATCTCGGTTGATCTCACACATGATCCACCAGCTCCAGTCCTATGGATATCGTGTCCTGCACTTACGTTTTTTGGCCCTACAACGTATGCCCTAGTTAATGTAAGCAACTTAGTTATTGAATCACATAGGATGTTCCCTGCTCCAGAAGGGTACAATGGAAGCTTTAGAATAAAATCGTAATCCTAGACACTCAAATTAAAGTGAGTACCAGACCGAGTCCACATGTCAAAAGCTCTCCAATTTGAAGTGGTTTCTTAGCAAAAGTAGTACTTGAGCATTGGCGTCTATAGCATAGAAATAGACTTCCTGATAGTAAACAATCAACATCAAGATGTCAGTCCTGTGTAAGTTCCACTATGGTGCAAATATTGTAGTTAGCCAAAGTTGCGTACTTGCATCTTATCATCTTAATCAAAACACTTGCATCTTGTTCGTACTCTTCTTTTTTGGGGTTGTGCAATTTTAAGTTTTTGGTCTTATACAACATGCTACAATCAGGAGTTACCGACATTGAATCATGGAACAAACAAATAGAATATGGTGACAACTGGATTTAGCGGAGCTCAGCAATTTGTACTATATCTAACATCTTTTTTTCCCCTTAAAAAGACATTTGTTTTTTCGGCTTTTTGTCTTACAATTTTAAAATTCTGTTCTATACACAGGCTATAAGGAACCTCCACACGCATTTTATTTGGTTTTTAATAAGAGGGAGAACATTTGAATAGAGACATTGACAAATCTAGTTAACATGAACAGATTACAGAAAACTTTGAAGTCCTAACATCACTTTCATATAGAACCATGCGGAATGGGCTAGCACACATACATCCATCATGTTGCTCTAATATGTATTACAAATACATATATGAACAAAAATTTTCTGCTGCAGATCTAAGCAGCGATTCTAGCTAGGAGTAAACAAACAAAAGTTATACATAACTTGCATGGTTTAAAAAGTTTCATGGCTTCTGTGAAGACATTGTGACCAATGCAAGAGTAAAAACCCTATACACCGCACGCTAACATCAAAACCAACCATAGATTTTCTCAATGTCTTCATCTGCATGAAAAACAACTACCCGAAATTCTACGATGGGTAACATGACAATCAGGAGGTAATCAAGGAATCTAGGTAAAGAGTAATAAAGAACTGATTAAACATTTCAACATCAAGGCGTAAGTCGTTTACCGGCACGTTCCAAGTACTATCAGCCATTTTGATGACCATTTCCTCAAGATCAAATATGCGAAAGGTTTGCTTGAGACAAAGCTCAAACTCCTACAGAAAAGCAAACATAACTTTAACTAATGCAATAATTAATCACGATAAATTTCTGTTGCAAACCCATAAATATGATCAAAACCGGAGAGCTGCACACCGAGTGTAGCTGCAAAGCAGGAAGATACAAATGACCAAATTTGAGTACACTCTGCTGGTCTGAAATGGCTGAAGGCAAACGGGAAGTGTGCAGATTTTCTGAAATCTTGCTAAAATCAACTGGCCAAGCTCTATGTCCACGTGTAAGTAAACTCCACATACTTGGAGCATTAGCAAGAAAGTATTGCCGAAGCTGTCGTGGCAACCTCTGCAAATAATATGTAGGTTATGGCTCTGTACCCAATCATTTGAAGAATATTTAAATGGAAAACATATAATTAAAATAATAAGAGAACAAAACTGAGCAATACCAACAGGATTGACATAGCTTAAATGTCAACAATTGCCCACACCTATACACAAACTTATATGAATAATATTGGACAAAGCAGCAATGCTAAAAAAATATACATGAAATACAATTTCGAAGCACAAACTCTAGAATGAACACAATGCGTATCTAAGCACCATCTAAATGTAGTAAACTAAAAAAATGTCATCTACCCAGGAACGAATGATGCACATTGTCATCTACCCATGCAACCAACAAATCCAGTACTCAAAAGGCAAAATAATGCGATATTCCTGCAGGAAACTATAAAAATGTCTATACGTCATGTGATTCCTCTTGCCACGAATGATAGCAACAGGAACTACTTTTTCATTTGAGCAGTTTATAGATAATAAATGCCCCCTTTGTGTATGCGTCAAAACCATTCCTAGTTATATCCCACCGAACAAACGGTGCATGCACGACCATTCTAGCATGAACATGTCAGACACAAAATCAGTTACAAAACAATTCCAAAAAATATTGGATTCAATGTATGTTTGCTACTAATAATACATTTAATTTTCCTTTATGGAGGAAACCAAAGCAAATAATGCAAACGCGATAAGGAGAGACATATAAGCTAAGCCATGATAAAGGTCAAAGAACAACTTGATTTTGTTATGCATATTTAAATTTTGGTACAACCAGATCTTCGGTCGCAGAAACAGATGATGGAGAGAGAGAGAGAGACCAGAGGGAGGGGGGGGCGAGGTTTCAATCTGATTAAGGGAGGAGATGGTGCATTTTTCTTTTTCTTTTTGACAAGGAGGAGGTAGTGTTATACTTGCCAAGATTTAGGTATCTTTCCTCTCTCCCATTCGCAAGGGTGTCCCCTTTAGGCAACTCATGCCAATATAACATTTCTTTTGCTACATATGCGTTTCAGGTGATAAGGAGTAAAATAAGTGACAGGATGAAACTACTGTAGGCTTTTGTTCTGCACAGAGTTCCATCTTGCTTACTTGGATTAACTAAAGCCGTCCAACACCCAAAACCAACAACCAAAACCTATGTAACACCCAAAACCAAACCCCCCAAAAATTAGTTCGGGAGAAAGGAAAAAAAAAAAAAAAGAGATCGGAACAGCTACCTCTTCCCACCAAACGCACAGAAGAAGATCCAGGTGAGAGGAAAAAAACCAGATCTTCGGTCCCATTACTTGCTACTCTCTGAGATGGAACACTAATCAGCTCGAAAGCTATGCCTATAACTGGCACTTGATCTTTTCTGTACCTACTGCTCTATGGTATTTCTCTGGGTCCGATCGCTAAACAAACGATTGGGTTGTGGGTCTGATCGTGTTTTCCACAAAAATGTGCAAACCGAGTTGGCTAGTGTTGCGGGCGTGCCAGGACAGATTTGCTGTGCAAATTGTTTTCAAGGCCTAGGAGCCTCAAAATCTGACCTTCTTTCGAGTGATTGCGCTTGGCCCAAAGGGTAAGGTCTCGTGATGATTCGTTAGTTGCCTTTGCGGGCTAAGAACTTAGAATTTTCTAATCGTTACTAGAAAACAGAAAGAAAGATTAAACGAGGCTGAACTTGGATTAAACGAACTCCATCAACGGCTTAATGAAGTTTGGGTACAAGGAATATGATAAAACTTAAACTATCTTATGAAGTAGGTACAAGGGAAGTTTGAAAGAAATGGAAATAAAGTTGCATCAGCTTTGAGTTTTGAGGTCGTGGACCATTGTCAAGGCCTCCAAAACTGAGAGTTACAGGAGTTATAGGCCTTAAGCTACTGCCATGTGGCCTTCTAGCAAAAGCTTGGGTTTGAGCTGCTTCGACATACTCCAATGAGGGGCTGCTCTCTGAACAAAACGTGCCTTTTGCTCCAAGAAAACGGCAAAGGCCTGAGAAATCCTTCTTCTCTTTGTAAAAAGGCAAAAAGAATTTCAGCTCATGCAGCAATCAGGCCATTTGAGCTGCTTCAATACTCAAGCTATTGCTTGAATGGACCCCTTCCGAGCCCACCATAGCTGAAGACTAATATTACTCCGGGCCTTCCTATCATTTTATTGGGCCTTTCATCTCTTGTGGGCCCTTAAACCCTTTGAGTTTGATTCCTTATGGAAGAAGGATCGAGAATCAAAAGATCAAGCAGACCTGGATGAGCTGCTTGTGAGCAATTTGCTTAGGTCTGCAAGAGTCATTCACTAGCATCTTCATGGGTTGCATGTACGCCACCTGTAGCTGGCCTTGCTTCATGCTGAAGAATGGGGTCCCACCAGTTCAGGCCTTGAGCTGCTTGTGAGTAGCTTACCCAGATCTGCCCAGCAAGAATATTCTAGGCCTTCGAGCTGCTTATGAGCAGCTTAAGGTCTTTGAGCTACTTGTGAGCAGCTTAAGGCCCCTTTCTTTAAAGGCCTTTAAATGATGTTTTTAACGCAGCAGGCCTATTCATCAATTGGCCCTGATCTTGTGGTATATCATGGGCCTTTGTCCATTGTAAGCCTTCTGAACCCAAGCCTGGTGAGAAAACCCAGGCTTCGACCGTTTTAGGCCTATTTCGTAAGCCTTGTTACTTCTAGGAATTTGGGTTAGGTCTGAACGAAATACTCATGCCTAGTGAGCTAATTCAAGCCTTGGGCCATTTTAAACCTTTAGATATTAATTTGACCCAACCCTTTTGCAACGGATCAAAAAAAAAAAACCCTTTTGCAAAATTCCATTCAGTTAGAGGCTCCCAAACTGGCCCAATTTCGTATGCCACTGATCGTACGGCTCTTCAAGGCTAGAGAATAACCTTCATGGCCACCTTTAAACCCATGACCTCCTATTCCAATTTCTGGTCAAAAATGGGTATAAACAGATCACAATCTGAACTAATGAGGAAAACGGGAACGTAAAAAAGGAAGACCGTGGGAATGGAAGCGGAGGAATGGAATGGAGAATACCCCTTGAAACAGAATCGTGTGGGAGACCGTGTGAATGGAAGCAGCACGGAAGAATCGAGAAGAGAACCAGTCATTGGTGTAATAAAAAGAAGGAAACGACAGCGCCCAAATCAACGGCCAAAATACATCACGTATCCCGCGAAACAGCCAGATCACGCCAGGTGTCCACCATCCCAGCTAGAAGCAAAATTACCATTGTACCCAGCCAGCTACACTATGCCTCTAAAAATTGAGGGGACACAATTGAAAAAATATGACCAAAAAATAGTATCCCCAAACCTGTTCTTAGTATTATTTAGGGAGAAAATTTCTTTTATATCCCTTCGACTTTGACCAAAAATTTATTTCGGTTCTTCACCTTTCAATTTCGGCACAAAAATACTTTGACTTTCCAATTTTTTTCAATGTCATCCTTTAGGGATATATACATATATACATGAAAATAGGGTGTTTGGATCAAGCACCCTACACACATCGGATGCCGTTGATTTCCGCGCAAGCCCCCTCGGTTTTTTTTTATAGAATTTTTGGATGGCTCAAATCGGCCATTCGATGACCGGAGACGGCCCGGCGTGGCTGTCGGTCCCTATAGCAAGACTCAAAGAAAACGGATTGGATGACATTGAAAACAATTGGAAAGTCGAAGTATTTTCATGCCGAAATTGAAAGGTGAATGACCAAAATGAATTTTTGATCAAAGTCGAAGGGATATAAAAGAAATTTTCCCTTATTTAGAGTAGGAAAAAAGATAGGAAAGGAGTAATAGTAAAAGTTTGAGTGCTTTACCTTTGAACCCACCTGGCCTGGATTTGGAGGAGGAGAAACTTTAAAAGTCAAAGGAGATAAAAGTTTAGCAATCAACCAAAAGTTTGAGGCGCGGATTAAAAAAAAAAAAAAAAACCAAATGTTTGAGGCTGTTATTTCGGAGTAGGAGATTGGAAAAGAGTAATAGTAAAAGTTTTAGGGCTTTCACCTTTGAACCCACCTGGCCTGGATTTGGAGGAGGAGAAACTTTAAAAGTCAAGGAGATAAAAGTTTAGCAATCAACCAAATGTTTGAGGCGCGAATAAAAAAAAAAAAAACAAATGTTTGAGGCTCTACCTTTAACAATAATACTACACACACAGTAAAAATACACAAATTTGTAGTGGGACTCACTACGGATCTCACATAAATGATTCGATTCATTCATTAAATGTAAAATATTTTTTCAATGGTTCTTGTGAAAAATCAGCTCAACCCGATACTTATAGATGCTTTTTTTATTTAATCATCTATCTTTTTATTTGGAATTTAGGATAATAAAAAGTTATATGATTGATTCGAGCACTATAGGTATCGGATTGAGTTAATTTTTCACAAAGGTCATTGAAAAAATGTTTTACATTGAATAAACGGCTCGAATTGTTTATGTTGAATCCAAAATGAGCTCCACACGCGAATCTGTGAGTGATCTGCGTGGGAGAAGTCTGTGTGAACAAACGTACTGTACCTTTAAACCCACCTGGCCTGGATTTGGAGGAGAAACTTTTAGTCAAGGAGATAAAAGTTTCGCAACCAAATGTTTGAGGCTATACCTTTAAACCCACTTGGCCAACCTGGGAGATAAAAGTTTCGCAACCAAATGTTTGAGGCTATAAGTTTCGCAACCAAATGTTTGAGGCTATACCTTTAAACCCACTTGGCCAACCTAGGAGATAAAAGTTTCGCAACCAAATGTTTGAGGCTATACCTACCCAGGCTATACCTTTAAACCCATTAAGGCCCCGTTCCAGAACATAAAATAAGTATTTATTTTTTAAGAAGCAATTTCAAGCTCAAAAATACTCCCTCCATCCCTAAATAAGTGTCTGGCGTCCAAAATTAGACCTTCCAAAAAATGCATTTGTTTCGTTAAAAAAATTAATTTTTCTTCACAAATCAATAGATAGCAATGCGTTCTATTAGATTGTGAAAAAAATATTAAATTTTTTAATAAAAAATATGCATATTTTATAAAGTCTAGTTTTGCGCGCCGGACACTTATTTAGGGACGGAGTGAGTAATGTGTTTACGCAAATAATTTTCCTATCAATATAGATCTTTTTTAATAGATCTCATCAAGATCTTTAATACGGCGCAAAAAAAATTAAAAAAATATTTTTCATTTACATTATTTTTGAGTTTGAAAATGTAAAATAAACTGTTTATTTTTTAAGAAGATTTTTGAAGCGGGACCTAAACCCACCTGGGAGATTTGTTTCGCAACCAAATGTTTGAGACTATACCTTTAAACCAACATGGCCTGGATTTGGAGAAGACTTTTAGCCAAGGAGATAAAAGTTTCGCAATCAAATGTTTGAAGCTATACCTTTAAACCCACCTAGCCCACCTGGAAGAAACAAAATTTTCGCAACAAAATGTTTGAGGCTAGACCTTTATAAACCCACCTGGCCCACCTGGGAGATTCGTTTCACAACCAAATGTTTGAGACTATGCCTTTAAACCAACTTGGCCTGGATTTGGAGGAGAAACTTTTAGTCATGGAGATAAAAGTTTCGCAATCAAATGTTTGAAGCTATACCTTTAAACCCACCCGGCCCACCTGGAAGAAACAAAATTTTCGCAACCAATGTTTGAGGCTATACCTTTATAAACCCACCTGGGAGATTCGTTTCGCAACCAAATGTTTGAGACTATACCTTTAAACCTAGGGGTGTACACAGTCCGGATTGGTCCTGTTCTCTAGAAAATCAGTAACCGGACCATTTCAAACGGTTCTATAAAATTGAGAACCAGAACCTAACCAATATATGCATGGAACCTAACCAAAACAAAACCGCAAGACCGGTCCAGATTTAGTTCGGTTCCGGTTCTATCCAATAAGCATAAAACACTTATTTACAAAATATAAACTTATAAAATTAAAGAAATAGAAAGATAATTTTGTGGAATAGGATAAGAAGGAAGAAAATAAAAGTTTTCCTAATAAATGAAATTTCATCTCTAAATAAATTAAGTTTAGTAAGGAAAAGATCAACCTACCAAATTCGAATACATATTTAATTACACACATATGTATATCAATATTTATCTTAGTTTTAAATGGTCCGGTTCGGTTCTAACCACGGTTCATTACTTGAGAACGAGTAACCAAACCAAAATTAACGGTTATTATTTTTTTGAAACCATAATCTGACCATAGAACCACAGAACCGGACCAAATAGGACGGTTCGGTTCGGATCAGACCGATTTTACGGTTCGGACAGTTTTATTGAACACCCTTATTTAAACCAACTTGGCCTGGATTTGGAGGAGAAACTTTTAGTCATGGAGATAAAAGTTTCGCAATCAAATGTTTGAAGCTATACCTTTAAACCCACCTGGCCCACTTGGAAGAAACAAAATTTTCGCAACCAATGTTTGAGGCTATACCTTTATAAACCCACCTGGGAGATTCGTTTCGCAACCAAATGTTTGAGACTATACCTTTAAACCTAGGGGTGTACACAGTCCGGATTGGTCCTGTTCTCTAGAAAATCAGTAACCGGACCATTTCAAACGGTTCTATAAAATTGAGAACCAGAACCTAACCAATATATGCATGGAACCTAACCAAAACAAAACCGCAAGACCGGTCCAGATTTAGTTCGGTTCCGGTTCTATCCAATAAGCATAAAACACTTATTTACAAAATATAAACTTATAAAATTAAAGAAATAGAAAGATAATTTTGTGGAATAGGATAAGAAGGAAGAAAATAAAAGTTTTCCTAATAAATGAAATTTCATCTCTAAATAAATTAAGTTTAGTAAGGAAAAGATCAACCTACCAAATTCGAATACATATTTAATTACACACATATGTATATCAATATTTATCTTAGTTTTAAATGGTCCGGTTCGGTTCTAACCACGGTTCATTACTTGAGAACGAGTAACCAAACCAAAATTAACGGTTATTATTTTTTTGAAACCATAATCTGACCATAGAACCACAGAACCGGACCAAATAGGATGGTTCGGTTCGGATCAGACCGATTTTACGGTTCGGACAGTTTTATTATTGAACACCCTTATTTAAACCAACTTGGCCTGGATTTGGAGGAGAAACTTTTAGTCATGGAGATAAAAGTTTCGCAATCAAATGTTTGAAGCTATACCTTTAAACCCACCTGGCCCACCTGGAAGAAACAAAATTTTCCAACCAAATGTTTGATGCTATACCTTTAAACCCACCTGGCCCACCTGGGAGATTTGTTTCGCAACCTAATGTTTGAGACTATACCTTTAAACATAGGGGTGTACACGGTTCGGATTGGTCCGGTTCTTCAGAAAATTAATAACCGGATCATTTCAAACGGTTCTAGAAAATTGAGAACCAGAACCTAACCAATATATGCATGGAACCTAACCAGAACCAAATCACAAGACCGATCCGATTTTGGTTCGGTTCCGGTTCTATCCAATAAGCATAAAACACTTATTTACAAAATATGAACTCATAAAATTAAAGAAATAGAAAGATAATTTTGTGGAATAGGATAGGAAGGAAGAAAATAAAAACTTTCCTAATAAATGAAATTTTATCTCTAAATAAATTAAGTTTAGTAAGGAAAAGATTAACCTACCAAATTCGAGTACATATTTAACTACACACATATGTATATCTATATTTATCTTAATTTTAAATGGTTCGGTTCGGTTCTACCAGTAACTAAACTAAAATTAACGGTTCTTATTTTTTTTAGAACCATAATCTGACCATAGAACCACAGAATCAGACCAAATAGGACGGTTCGGTCTGGATCAGACCGGTTATACGGTTCGAACGGTTTTCTTGAACACCTCTATTTAAACCAACTTGGCCTGGATTTGGAGGAGAAACTTTTAGTCAAGGAGATAAAAGTTTCGCAATCAAATGTTTGAAGCTACACCTTTAAACCCACCTGGCCCACCTGGAAGAAACAAATTTTTCGCAACCAAATGTTTGAGGCTATACCTTTAAACCCACCTGGCCCACCTGGGAGATTTGTTTCGCAACCAAATGTTTGAGACTATACCTTTAAATCTAGGGGTGTACACGGTCCGGATTGATCCAGTTCTCCAGAAAATCAGTAACCGGATCAATTCAAACGGTTCTAGAAAATTGAAAATCAGAACCTAACCAATATATGCATGGAACCTAACCGGAACCAAACCGCAAGACCGGTCCAGTTTTGGTTCAGTTCCGATTCTATCCAATAAGCATAAAACACTTATTTACAAAAAATGAACTCATAAAATTAAAGAAATAAAAAGATAATTTTGTGGAATAGGATGGGAAGGAAGAAAATAAAAACTTTCCTAATAAATGAAATTTCATCTCTAAATAAATTAAGTTTAGTAAGGAAAAGATTAACCTATCAAATTCGAGTACATATTTAATTACACACATATGTATATCTGTATTTATCTTAATTTTAAATGGTCCGGTTCTGTTCTAACCACGGTTCATTACTTGAGAACCAGTAACCAAACCAAAATTAACGGTTTTTATATTTTTGGAACCATAACCTGACCATAGAACCACAGAACCGGACCAAATAGGACGGTTCGGTCCGAATCAGTCCGATTTTACGGTTCGGACGATTTTCTTGAATACCCCTATTTAAACCAACTTGGCCTGGATTTGGAGGAGAAACTTTTAGTCAAGGAGATAAAAGTTTCGCAATCAAATGTTTGAAGCTATACCTATAAACCCACCTGGCCCACCTGGAAGAAACAAAATTTTCGCAACCAAATGTTTGAGGCTATACCTTTAAACCCCCCTGGCACACCTGGGAGATTTGTTTCGCAACCAAATGTTTGAAGCTATTCCTTTAAACCCACCTGGTAAATGTTTGAGGCTATTTTTTTTATAATAATAATAAAAAAAAAAGTTTGAGGCTATACCTTTCGCAGAAAGTCTAAGGTTCCCGACGGAGGGATCCCGACCGGATTCCAGACGGCGCGCGGGGACAACTCCGTTCACTAGATGGCTGATCCGAGCAGTCCATAAATTCTAAAAACAAAAACCGAATGGGCTTACGTAAGAATCAACGGCATCCGACGTGTGTAAATGACTAATCCAAATATTCTATTTTTGTGTGTCGGGAACTGTAGCACCTCTAACCCACCTGGCCTGGATTTCATAACTTTTGGCCCACCTACCCCGTCTCTTTTTTTTTTGGATCCGGGCCCACCTAGCCTCGAGTAGTATATATGTCTGAACGGGGTCTCGTCCACGCAGAGTACCAAACGAAGACATTCACATTAGTTAAGTTCCAGACCTCCACGGCCGTACGACCAAGGAAAATGGTAAGACCGACAAGGCCTGAACCACTGCTATTAACTCGTCGTCGTCAGCGACATGCTGCCACCTTCAACATCGTCATCGTGAGGTTAGCATTCATGTTGAATTAATTCCTACTAGTAGTAGCAGTAGTAATAGTAATTACTCCCATTCTTTTAAAAATACACTTATGTATGCAGAGAGGAATTACAACAATTTGGAGGAGGAGAGCCGGAGGATCAGGACCCCATGATACGCGATGGTGGTCGTCGTCATCGCGGAGATGATCGTCGGTAATATTTTTTGGTTGGTTGTTTCATTCTTTCTTTCTTGTAGATGCACTTGGCGTGATTACTTTTAGGGGTGTTTCCACCATGGAAAAACTAGGAGAATTTTTTTTGTTATTCAAAAGTTGTTTACTTATTTTTGAGAAATAAGTTGTTTCTGTTGGAAATTCACCCCATGTGTGGTGTGAATGAGATCTCTGAGAAATAATTTTTTTATTTTTACTTTTTTTTCAGCTGCTGACGTGGGGCCCAACCGCCACGTCAGTATCGGGAAGCAAGTCAGGAACCGTAGCCTTTCTGTTTACTAAATTGTGGACCACAACTTTTTTATTTTGTCATTATTCAAATAAAATTCGTGTTTATTAATTTTGCGCCAAGTTTTATGTGTTATTGGTTTGTGATTTGTCTCAACAAGTAAAATTGAAAAAGTAAAAAAATTACTCCTATGACTTTTATCCAAAATTTTTTAAAAATATTCTACAAAAAGCCAAAAAGTTAGCCCTATGAGTTTTTTCATGGATATTTTCAAGAATATATACTTGTGTAAAAGTTATAGTTTTTTATTTTTTTGATATCTCTCGCCAAGACGAACCAGTAGTACATAAAATTTAGCGCAAAACTTATAACAAAACACGATCTTTTTTTGAAGAAAAATAAACTAAAAAGAATTTTTGTTTGACCAAAAAAAAAAAACTAACTTAAAAAAATTTAGGCCCCGTTCCAGAATAGAAAATAAGTTCTTATTTTTAACGAAGACAATTTCAAGCTAAAAAATAATGGGTTTACTAAAATATAAAAATGTGCAATAAGAATCTTATTTGAAAAATCTCATCTAGTCTAGATCTTTTATACGGTGCAAAAAAAAAAATCAAAAATCATTTTTTATTTATATTATTTTTAAATTTAAAAATATGAAATAAGTACTACTCCTAGTCCACAACTTTTAGATTATGGGAACCACACCGGAAAGAAGAAATTTCAGATGGTACATTTGACAGTATTAGAAAAGAAGTCAAATATTCAAATGGATGGGGCAGGTTTTCAGAGGGAGAAACTCTTCCAGTTGGGTGATTCACGTTATGGATTTAAAAGTCTTCCAGTTAGAGAGAGATATTTTTTACTCCATCCATCCGGATTTAATATTTACCAGTTTAATTCTAACTAGATAAAAAATGGGTTATATGTTTAAATTAGTAATGAATTTTGTATCCAATATGGATATTGTTTGATAGATTTCAATTAGTTTTACAAGACAATGTTTTCAAAATTACATATAACATGCATTATAAATTACAAGATATAATCGATTGAAAAGAGACACGAACTCTCAAAAAAGAGTTAAATCCGGACGGAAGGAGTATTTTTTTTTTAACTTATTGATTCATCTAGATTAGAGGAATCGAAAAAGTATAATTTTTTTTAAAAAGACAACAAATAAGTTTAAAAAAAAAACTGTCTTTTTTTACTTGTTTGTTGTCTTTTTCATAAAAATTAAGGATTCCAATAATAAAAAATTATACTTTTTCGGTTCCTCTTGTTAAGATGAATCACTTAGTCACAAAAATTTGACGCAAAATTAAAAAATACAAAAAAATATTAAAGAAAGACCAAAAAAAAAAAAAGTCATTCCCTACTTTTTAATTGAAACCCATGCACCCTAAATTATGTTTGCCGGCAATTTCCGCCAAATTTGATTGAGTAATTTTTTTGGGCAGCAAACATCAAAATGTATATATTTCTATTTGTTTGGTATTTGTGGTTTTTTTTTTTTAAGGTTTGATACGTTTATTTCTGGGGCTCACAGTAGGCAAGCCTATTTTTGATAAAAATAAGTCACTTCAGTTATTATTTATCTTTATTAGAAAAATTTGTTATTTTACTTTTTTAATTTCTCTCGTCAAGATGGATCAATAATCCACAAAAGTTTGATGTCAAAATTTTTTTGAATAAGGATAAAAAACTAAGGTGCCATTCCACTTTTTTTTTTCAAAAAGAAAGTAATTTCAAGCTCAAATATAATAAAAAGGAAAAATAATTTTTCAATTTTTTTGTACAGTTTTTAAAAGATCTCAATGAAATCTATCTATCAAATAAGATCTATATTGATAGGAAAATTATTTGCGTAAACACATAATTTTTGAACTTGAAATTACCTTTCTTTTCAAAAAGTATTTTTCCCAAGAAACTGGAACGGAGCCTAAATCACTTGGCTTATCTTTGCCAAAATAGGCTGCAGTTTCATTTTCAGTTTCATTTTTTTTTTTTTTGGTAACTTTGCTTTCAATCTCATTATTAAATATTAACCTAAAAACAGCTGAATGCAAAAGATTACACTATTGAATTTGGGGTCGGTTCCGCTCACACTATATTTGACGCAAGTTTTGCGTGGGACCTTTGGGCAAGTGATCGGAGCCGTTGAATTTATTTAAAACATGTTTTCTAAGAGCTCCTATAAAAATCCAACACCTTCGAATAATGATAAGGGCTTGATCGGATCATTCAGTTGATTTCTGTTAAATTTGACAAGATAAAATTGAATGAGCCGATCAAGCCCATACCGATGTCCGAATGAGTTGATTTTTTACGAGATCCCTTAAAAATATGTTTTAAACAAATTGAACGGCTACGATTATTCGCGTGGGGCTCCGATTAATTTTGTCCCAAATATTTTGTCTCTTGAACCAGCCCCATTGAATTTACTCATAAATACGTGCTTGACATGTTTTTCCCGTTAAACTACTCAGGAAGGGATGTCCATTAATAGTTCGATCAATTCAAGTACAGTATGTACTACGTTAAGATAAGTGCAACAGTGCTGTTTTTAAAAAAAAAAGTTAAGTGCAATAGTACTGCTAAATATATTTTTAAATTGGCAAAGTCTATTGTCCTCCATTTTTTTCTTTCTGCTCACCCTTTTGCCATTGCGGGCTCTTGTAATAGCGCTGTAACTGGAAAGGCAACGGAAAGGATTTCATCTGCAGAATGGCATGCTATGGTCTTCGCCAAGCTCGGGTTGCTTCTTGACCTAATTCAGATAATGTATCAGAACCGGAAAGATTCTCCATTTCAAACTCGCCCCGCCACCATGGCCATTTCCGTCGCAGCATTATGCATCTCTGGCTTCGCAGCAGCAGCTCTACTTAAATCCAAAGCAGTGAAAGAGGAGGAGGAGGAACAACAAACGTACACTGGGCATTTTCTCTACTGCCATCGAATCCTCGACATGCTTGTCCTGATCTCAGGTATCCATGCATGTAATTACCCCTTCGGTTTTGTCAGTTTTTAAAATATAATTTTCACATCGTACCAATTATATCAGTTTTGCAATTCTGTGAATCAGAACTGACCATCAATTGCAATAACCGAGTCAATCCATTGTGCGTTGAAGTAGTTCGATGCTATCGGTTTAGGCCCCAAAATGCACTAGTTTTCCAATTGTACAAATACAATATTTTAATGGTTTAAAAAAGAATCAATGGTTAGGTTTTAATTGGTGTGCAAATCTTAATTTTAAACCCAAAATTGAACCGAAATTTGACATGTTTAGTATTTCAAAAACCAAACACGCCAAAATTAATTTAAAAACTGATCTTCAAAATTGCCTGTTTGGGTTTGATTGATGCTATTTGTTTGGTTTGATGGTTTTCTTTTTCGTTCCTGATTTCAGGTGTTGTTACTCTGTCTTGTCTCGTGTCCGTCTTCATCCCAGATGGGCTTGGTTGGATTGTGTTTGTCTCATGTGCTAGTACAATCTCTGCTCTAGTCGTGGGTTGGCATTTCCTTTTTCTACCCATTTTCAAAAGAATCAAATCCGGCCATGGTGAATCGAGGCCCAGCATGGTGTAGTTCTCCATCTTTATCACATTTGTCCCATTTCCACGGTCTCTATTAATCCTTATAAATACATATATAATAGCAAAAATATCCGTGCTATATACGGGATGAACCAAGATAAAATGTTAGTAAGAGTTGTATTATGGTCGAATACTAGGTCTATCTATAGCTTAAATAAGTGTATGACTTCCCTTTTTAATCATATCATGTGTGAAGCATCATAATATAGACCCCTAAAAAGTGATGAGAATAGAGGTCTTGTTGTAAACTTATGTTGGCCTTATATGCTCATTGCAACTTTTTACCATTTTAAATACTGTTTCTTGCATTATGAACATTAACGCACCAGTCACCATGTATGTCTCCTCCAAATGAAATCCAAAGTGATGAGAATTGAGGCTTATTGTAAACTCATTGGCCTTATATATATGCTAATTGCAACCTTTTACAATTTTAAATACCTTATCTTGCATTACGAACACCGTACGTAGAGGCCCATGATTTCGTTTAATAAAGTTTAATTGTTTCAGAAAAGATAAATGATGATATTATATGAAAAATATGTTTGAGGGTTCGATGTGCAAGAAATTGTAAATTGTGGGTGTTAATGTAATTTGTATATTTGAGTGTGTATGTATAGGAGGGTGTGAGAGATTCACACACACAGGCCTCTCATTCTCTACCATCTCTCTCTCCAAAATTTCACCCAAGTCACTCAAAACCCATACCAATCAACCTTCAATCTTTCATCTCTACGCATATTGGAGCTCATACCTTGTTGGATTGAGCTCGGTGAATGTATTTTGCTCAATGTGAACTTTGGAGGCTAGGGCTTGGTCTTTCTCTCTCTCTCTCTTGAAAATCGTCCTTCGACCTTGAGATAGGAATTTTATCTCTCAATATATGTAAATGACTTGTTTCCTATAGCTTGATTTGTGTCATTGATCGTTGTTGTTGTTGTTGTCATTGAACCCATGAAAATCTGTAGAAAAGCTGCTCGAAATGCCCTGGTATTGATACCATTCACCTTGCGTATCGATACCCTTCTGTCTGGACAAATTTGAAACCTAGAGGTATCGATACCTTTGGCTTAAAGACAATTTTGTTGCATTGTGCTCCAATTTCAATGCTTTGATTTCCAAGCCCTTCCAACTCACACCTACCACCTTAAAATTAATTATTATCATGAGTAATCATACTTACCGAACTCGTTGATCGTCTCCATGTCTTTCACCTTCGATTGGGTAAAAATTACCATGTTTATCATCTTGTGCGTTAAAACTAAACTTGAATGATACGAATACAACAATAATGAGATTTTGGAACAACTTGACACGATGAGAACTTTCAAGACCCATTGATGAGTGGGTGCCTGGCAGGGGGTATCGAGATCCCTTAATTGGCTCGGCAGGAGCAAAAGCTCGTATTGGTTACATTCAGCACCTACCGATGGGTACGGCGTCTGGCAGAGGTATCGGGATCCTTTAATTGGCTCGGTAGGAGCTTCGACTCATGACACTTACGACGAGATGATATTAGACACATGAAAGATGGAATTGGTTCTAGTATGAGTCAAACGATGTTCGTTAGGTCGTTGTTTCGAGATTGTTGAGCCAAGAATGTTGGTTATCCTATGGTCCTTGTTCTTATTCATATTTTGAGATCATCTTAGCATTTCATTTGTATATAATGTTTGTGTAGAACTTCCTACTAGACTAGTGTAGTTCAAACCTTACATTATTTTTAGGTACTAACCCGGGACAGTAGCTTTCATGCTTAGAGTGCTTGGTTGTGAACATTTTTTTGAAAGTTAACATAGAGGAGTTACTTAGTCATTTTTATAAATCTCTTTTGAAAGATGCATTTGTAACTCTAATTGTAAATCTTTGGCTATGGGATATTGTAACTCTTAACTCTCTTGAATATTAGGTACTTATGTTGTTTTGGACTTGGAGCCAATGATGTAATCTTTTGAAAACCCTTGGAAGTGGAGGTATAATTATGAAAGTAGAACTGTCAAACTCTTTTACGGTATCGTATGGTTATTGTGAGGTTTTATTTATGGAATTCATTTATATTTATGTTGAAAATCGAGGGTGTGACAAATGTTGTCACACTCATCATGCGTGTCTTCTCCAAATGACATCTAAAGCAATGAGAATAGAGGCTTATGGTAAACTCATTGGCCTTGTTTATGTGTTAATTGCAACATTTTACAATTTGAAGTGTCGTTTCTCGCATTACGAAGAATAATTCCACGCTAGTCACCACGCGTGTCTCCTCCAAATGTAATCTACATGAGAAAATAAGGAAGACCCAAATGCAATTATTTCAATCTACTAGCCTGCACCAAGGAGAAGGAGTTGTACTTTCAAAACTCAGGTTCTGCTTCTGATAAGCAGTCCATGAAGAGAAAGAACTCAAGGAATTCTCTATCTGCATTGATGAGTTAAGTCAAGGAATGACTTATTTCTTTGAGTTCATGGAACACTATAGTTTCAATTGTGTCGACCTGAAGTTCATACCAAATTTGCCTTTTTTATTAGTGCGCTGGAGTTTTCACACTCAAATTGAAGATTAAAATTTGTATTTATGGTCTGGATATGGTCTCCCATAATCCATAACTTCAGATTTTCAATACGGTCTGTGTACTACGGTATACTATATATGTGAAGGCAACAAACATAAAGAAGACATCAATGTACGATGTTGACCTTTTCATCCCAAGTTTAGAACTACACCAAAATTAAACCAAACAAAACAACGAAAGACGAATCAAAGACAGTAAGTGAGAAATGGTTAGCCATGATTATGCTAACTCATGGCTTCGTGGCAGATTTCTTCTCAGTGAATCGGGCAAGGTAGGTTCAAGTAATCCGATCGTAACCGCATAAGATGAAGAAACCATAAACTGAGAGAGCGAGAGAGAGAGAGAGCGGGGGGTGGGTGGGGGGTTGTAAGGCACCTCCAAACTTCAGGGTGTTTGGGAATTAGGAGTCTTTGTGTTTTAAGTTTAGGGTTTTTATATCCCAACCCTTTTTTTAGCTTTGGTTTAAAATAGTCCTTTACATATTATTTCTACCCAATCTTTTTAAAATAGTCCTAATCCATATTAATTCGATAAAAATACCTTGGCTATGAGAATTATCTCTATAAGAATTGTCCCTATGAGAACTGTCTTTATCAAAACCGTGTCTATGAAACTATATCTATAAGAACTGTTTCCATGAGAACTGTTTATTAGAACTGTGTCTATGAGAACTGTCTACGTGAAGAACTGTTTATGAGAACTGATTATGTGAACTGGAAAATACAAAGTTCACATAGCCTCACCATGCGCTAATACACACAGTTCACATAGCCCATCACACAATTCACACAATCGAAAATATACAGTTTACATAGTTTCACCACACACTAAAATAAACAGTTCACATAGCCCCACCACACACACTTCACATAGCTCATGGTACAGTTTACATATGCAATTCACATAACCTCAACACATACTAAAATACAATTCACATAGCCTCATCACACAGTTCATATAGCTCCAATACATACTGAGATACACAGTTTACATACTCTTATCACAGTTCACATGTACCGTAATAATTAAGTTCGTGACACTTACCCCTTTTTGGTTGGAGTAGTATTTATTAATAACGACTGAGGAGTAATTTTTTACATATATGTTGTTGTTGGCAAGATCAGTGTTTTGTGATTCCATAAAGGGGCCCAAATAATTTTGGAGGGGTTTGGTGGATAAGTTATGGGGTGAGCTGATCCCGTGGGGTAACTTCGGTTATTATCCCCAAATGGTTGAATTTTTGAAATTGATTATTTTTATGGCACTATATAAATATGGGTCGTCACCAAATTACTATTCTCTCCGTCCCTAAATAAGTGTCCGGTGTGCAAAACTAGGCCTTAAAAAAGAAGCATTTGTTTCGTTAAAAAAATTAATTTTTTTTCACAAATCAATGAATAGCAATGAGTTCTATTAAAATGTGAAAAAAAATTAATTTTTTTAATAAAAAATATGCATGTTTTGTAAAGTCTAGTTTTGCGCACCGGACACTTATTTGGAGACGGAGGGAGTATCAAAAAGGTAAATTTGTTTCATTTGTTTGGTTTTATAGAAAAGGTTAAAAAGGGAAGAACAATTTTAACTTTTATTATTTAAAATTTCATTTGTCATCTTAATTTAGGAAACAAAAAGAAAAGTTCTTTTTTCTTTCCCTTTTCTTTCTGTGTTTGGAACTTTTGGAAGAAGAAGAAAAAAGAGAAAATTTAAAAATCTCCCTTCTCTTGCTTGGTTGATTATGGAACAAGAGAAGAAACATGAAAAAGTCAAGAAGAACAAATAGTAAAAAATTTCTATCAACTTTCACCACATTTTCCTTCTTAATCATTTTCTCTTTCTTTTTACAAGTTCCAATTAAATTTTTTTCTCTCCCCTTTTTGGCTTAGAAAGGAAAAAACAAGAGCAAAATAAGAAAACCAAACGGACCCTTGCTTTAGGGGGCGACTATTCGCAGCCCCATATTTTCTCCCTTAACCCGTTAAAAATTTTCAATTATACTCGACAGTTAGTTACCGAAATTGAGATACATTTTCAACATACAATTACCGAAATATAATATTTTGTTCAATAGCTATTTACCGAAAATGTATGTTCGGCAGTTGTTTACCGAAGGTTAAACATATTTTCGACATGCAGTTACCGAAATATAATCTTATTTTCAACCGCTATTTGCCGGAATGTTATGTATAATTTTCAACAACTATTTATCGAAATGTAGTGGGCTAAGGGAGAAAATACGAGGCTGCGAATAGTCGGCCCCTTACTTTATCCTCTTCATATATTTTTGGGTTAATTACTTATTGCCCCCTTTATCTATACACATTTTTCACTTTACCCTCTCCTACTATAGAACGCTACAACCTACCCCATTTATCTTCCAATTCCTAACACATAAGGTATGCTGTTAGTCTAGGATCCAAAAAATCGTCAAAGGGGCATGTGCATGTCACGTGATCTGTAAAAAAGAAAAAATTAAGTGATCTAATTTTCAATCCGTTTGAATCGGTGTGAAGATTTTATTTCTCTGATCATTTTATTCTAAAGGATCATAATTAATTTTTGACTCTATAGCTCTTGTTAGTTAGTCCTAAGAGATATTTGGGTCTACTACTTTCTTAGGACTAATTAACGAGAGTTTTAGAGTCAAAAATTAATTATGAGTCTTTAGAATAAAATAATCATAGAAATAAGATCTTTGTATGGTTCAAACAGATTGAAAATTAGAGCACTTAATTTTTCATAGGTAGTTTATATATTAAAAAATATGATTAAAAAATTAAATGCTCCAATTTTTAATCCATTTGAACCGAAATTTGAAGTTCAGTATTTCAAAATCAAGCTCGTCAGAACTAACTTAAAAATCGATCACAATTGTCTGCTTGGATTTTATTGATGCTATCCGTTTGGTTTGACGGCTTTCTTTTTCGTCCCTAGTTTCAGGTGTTGTTACCCTGTCATGCCTTGCATCCGTCTTCGTCGCAGATAGGCTCGTTTGGATTGTGTTTGTCTCTTGTGCTTGTATCGTCTTTGCTCTACTTGTGGCTTGGTGTTTCTTATTTCTACCCATTTTCGGAAGAACCAAATCCGGCCATGGTGAATTGGGGCCTAGAAGGGTGTAATTCTCCATCTTGCAGCATTTATCACATTTCCACTGTCCCTGATCCTTATATGTATATGAACCAAGATAAAACGTTAGTAAGAGTTGTATTATGGTCGAATAGTAGGTCTATAGCTTAAATTAAGTGTATGACTTCCAATTTTAATCATATGATCATGTGTGAAGCATCACAATATAGACCACTTAAAAGTGATGAGAATATATAGAGGTCTTATTGTAAACTTATTGGCGTTGTATGTATGCTAATTGCAACCTTTTACAATTTTAAATACCGTATCTTGCATTACGAACACTATCACATCAGTCGCCGTGTGCGTCTTCTCGAAATGTAATCTACCTTAGAAAATAAGGAAGACCCACAACACAATTGAATCTACTAGCCTGCCCCAAGGAGTTGCAGCACCAAGGAGTTGTACTTTCAAAACTCAGGTTCTGCTTCTAGTAGTACTCCAATAAGCAGTCCATGAAGAGAAAGAAGTCCTTGGAATCCTCTGCCTTCGTTGATTTCTCTGATGCACTCCCAAATCTAGCTTTTCCATTACCATTAGTGCACTGGAGCTTTCACTCAAACTTTTACTCAAATTGAAGATCAAAATTTTTATTTATGGTCCGGATATGGTCTCCCACAATCCGTAACCTCGGATTCAATATGGCCCGTGTACTAAGGCATACTGTATATGTGAAGGCAACAAACAAACACAAATCAAGAAGATACCCATGTTGACCTTTTCATCCCAAGTAGTACTGCACCAAAATTAAAACCAAACAAGACAATCAAAGAGGAATCAAAGATAGTAAGCGAAATGGTTAGCTAGGTGATGCTAACTCATGGCTTCGCGGCGAATTTCTTCTTAGGGAATCGGGCAAGGCAGGTTCAAGTAATCCGATCGCAATTGCATAAGATGAAGAAACCATAGAGAGAGAGAGAGTGAGAGAGAGAGGGGATTAGCTTAGCTTCAAACTTCAAGGGCGTTTTGGAATTGGGAGCCTCTGTGTTTTATGTTTTTGCGATATTTGTGGAATCCATTATGTAACAGGCATAATGTTTAGAAAATATGTGCATAATACATTTTTAGGGTCTCTTATTTTAATTAAAATGAAAAAGTCAAAATGAGAAGTCAAGAGCTCATCTTTTCCTACTTTTACCTTTTGTTTTCTAAATTCTAACATAAAAAAATATGGGTCGTCACCAAATTATCAAAAAGGTAAATTTGTTTCAGTTGTTCGGTTTTATATAGCAAAGGTAAAAAAGGGAAGAACAATTTTAACTTCTATTATTTAAAATTTCATTTGTCAACTTAATTTAAGAAACAAAAAAAAGTCCTTTTTTCTTCCCCTTTTTTTTCTGTGTTTGGAACTTTTGGAAGAAGAAGAAAAAAGATAAGATTTAAAAATCTCCCTTCTCTTGCTTGGTTGATTGTGGAAAAAGTGAAGAAACATGAAAAAGTAAAGAAGAACAAATGGCCAAAATTTTCTATCAACTTTCACCACATTTTCCTTCCTAATCATTTTTCTCTTTCTTTTTACAAGTTCCAATTAAATTTTTTTCTCTCCCCTTTTTGGGTTTAGAAAGAAAAAAACAAGAGCAAAATAAGAAAACCAAACGGACCCTTACTTTATCCTCTTCATTTACTCCTTTCGTCCCATTTTGGTTGTTCATTTTTATTTTTTGTGCCGTTCTTTCAACATTTATATTTTCCAATCTAAAATGTTTTTCATAATTTTAAAAATTTTGTATTATAGATCTAATCGAGAACTATCAAATAAGATTTATATTGCATATTTTTTGAGATTCATATTAAAAAAAACAGCAAAAAAATTAAAATGGACAACCAAAATGAGACGGTGGCAGTATTTTTTTGGGTAAGAAATCTTCTTTTGGTTTTTTCCCTGCGAGTTCCAAAAGCCATTACGGCATTTCCAGTCACTGAAAACGAGCCAATTTGCAGTCCCAATCGAAGTTCGCTGAAACTATGGTGAATCTCTCTCTCTCTCTCTCTCTCTCTCTCTCTCTCTCTCTCTCTCTCTCCGTATAAGCAATATGTATATTTATGGAGTACAATCTTCGTCACCGTATTTCTTGCTCTTTCTGTTGGAACCAACTGAAATAACTCACCAATCGTCTAACAATTGCAATTCACAATCAGGCGAGCAGCGTGGAGCAGCAAAAGAAGCTGAAGCTATATTCTTACTTCCGGAGTTCTTGCTCTCACCGAGTTCGGATTGCCCTCAAATTGAAAGGTTCTCTCTTATCAATTTCTGGTCTGATCAATCCGTTTGTTTTTGCGAAATTTCGAATTCTTCTCAAAACCCTAAGCCTTGTTCTACTGATGATTGAATTATTTTTACTGTTGCGATTTGGTACAGGCCTGGAGTATGAATACAAAGCAGTTAATTTGCTGAAAGGGGAGCAATTCAGTCCTGGTGAGTAGTTCTTACTTACTGGGTTCTTAACTACATTTAAAGTGTGCTTTGGGCAGTGGCGGAGCCAGGAATCAAAGGGGCACTATGAGAGAAATTTTGGTTGGATGATTTTGCCAGATGAAATACTCATTCGAGTTTTTATGGAACAATTTTGATGAGTTAAAGAATTGATCTTGAAATGTTTTCTAATAAAATGGTTTAATTACCAGAAACAAGTACTGAAATATTTTTTCTATCATATTGTCCGATGGCATTCTATATCATTATTGCACACATAATTCATCATGATTTGACATGCTCAAAATGAAGATTGTATTTACTTTTTCATTATGGTTGAAATTTTATAATCTTTCTATGAATATCTGCCAAAACTATGTAGGTCATGTCTGGTAAAAATAAAAAAAGCCTCTCTCTACTTCAAATTGTCTATGAGAAACCCTTTTGTTTAATTTTTGGTTTTCGCACTCTCTACTGGATTTCTCTGTCTTTACTGTTAGAACCAATTGTTCTCTCTCATAATGTTAAGGTTGGGTTTGAAAAGGAAAACAGTTTCTTTCATTATGTTAAGGTTGGGTTTACATAATTCAAATCCCACCACATGGATTCATATTTTGCAACTGCAGGCCTGTGACACAAATGTTATCAGTGCCCGATATTGCTTTGACTATTCTTGTATGCTTTATTGATCGATTTTTCTCTCTTGTTTGCAGAGTTTACAAAGCTCAATCCAATTGGTTATGTGCCGGTGTTGGTGGATGAGGACATTGTAGTTTCTGACTCTTTTGCAATCTTGTTGGTGAGTGGCTTGGGCATTTATCCTCTTCCACTCATGTCAGTGGTATTGCAAATGGTTGTAATACCATCTTCGAACTTTTCAACACGTTCTTTATGATTTGCAGTATCTGGAAGAGAAATATCCTCAACATCCGCTGTTGCCTCATGATCTTCAGAGAAGAGCAATTAACTACCAGGTACAAGTCATTTAACTTATTATCAGTTTTTCTGAGCTGTTTTCTTGAGGGCACCTCATAGATTGTTGTATTCACCAGCCCGTCACAAGTGGGGTATGGATACCTCCAGAGACAAATTGAGATGATACTGGCCAAATTAGTTACCAGTGGCGGAAGTTTCCACAAGGATATTCCTCGGAAGTTCCTTGTGTTCTTTTGAACAATGTTACTGTCAAATGAAATGTCAGACCACTTGATTTTGTTCTTGTGAGGACTGAGGAGTAAAATGAAGTCCATTGACTTTTTCAATTACGAAACACGAAGTAAAGAACATAGAAATCTTTTGAACTCCATTCAACAGAAAACAGATGTTCTGGTCCTACTGGTACTTCCGTACTTGGTTTCTCACTCAGACGTGATCCACTTTTGTTTTGCCTAGACCAAGCAAGACAAAATGAAACACAAAATGGATAATAAAAAATTAAAAAAAAAACAAGAAAGTGTAACTCCTTTCCATTTTGGAGGCCAGGGGCCAGGGGTTTTGTGATTGTTCCCTTTTTTTATAACCACGTATTCAAAACCCAAATTGTATTGGAAATTTATTTATTTTTCAACTGTTATGAGTTGACTGATTTCTACCACACATCCCCTGTAACCTTTCCCTCTTCTTTTGAACTCCTGTTCAAGTTGAAGTACCATTTAGGTTTCTGAACTATATCAATTGTTTTTACTTTGTCATCATTTCATCCTATTTTTACTTCCTTGGACTAACCCTCAATGAATTATTAATTTGAGCTATAGGCTGCAAATATTGTTTCTTCAAGTATACAACCTCTTCAGAACCTAGCTGTGCTGGTAAGTAATGGAGCAGGGTCAGTGTTCTTAGATTAGTGTTTCATTGCTGAAATCTGTATAATGCTTTCATCACATTGTTTTTAAGGATAGTACGATAAGTGCCTTTCTTTCCCTCCTGCCTTTCAATATGCAGAAGTATATTGCGGAGAAAGTTAATCCAGATGAGCAGTATGTTTGGGCTAGGAATCATATTGGGAAAGGTTTAGAAGGTAAGCATTTCCTGTTGATGAAATTTGGGGAGTTTTTCCTAATTAGATAAATCTGTCATACCAGTTTGGATAATTGGATCAAGTTTTTATTTTTTAATGTTTTCTCATGCCAATGAATGTTTTTCCATTGGTATTAGCTTCGTGTGATATATTTTACATTGTTAGGTGTTACCCTTTTCTTCCATTCTACGAAGTGCATTTCTTTGTGCATATTGTTCTTCTTTAACTCCCTTCAGTGTCAGGACATTTTATTAAACCAATATTACAAACATATGCTGGGATCTCTCTTGGATAAATCTGGTAATGGTTTAAAATTTAGTTTTAAGTCCAAACTGCCTTTCTACAGTCTGGCCTATTTATAAACATACTTAGAAGCTATGAAATGATTGCATTCTACCGCTTTGGTACTGAGATGAAGTCTTGAACACATTTAGTGTAAGCTGCAAAATAGTATCTCTTGACGTAAAAAATTTCAGCGCTGAAATTAGTCATTAGCATCATCACCTATCAGTAATACAGAGAACTTGAAATGGTAGATGTGACCTTGTTATCTCCTTAAATGCCCATTAAATAGAACTTGAACTGGTAGATGTGACCTTGTTATCTCCTTAAATGTCCATGTTCTCCTTGACCAGAAGCCCTTACTGTTCACACAGTATTTGTAAACCTACTTTAAGCAGCATCTCAGGATGAAAAGGTGAAAGTTGACTGCAATTGATCTCGGTTGATCTCACACATGATCCAGCACCTCCAGTACTATGGATATCGTGTCCTGCACTTATGTTTTTTGGCCCTACAACGTATGCCCTAGTTAATTTAAGCAACTTTATTTATGCTGTGAGGATGTACAAACCGCTTTTTTGACACGGACAAATAAGGTCTGGTGTTTTAAAATGATTGTATCAACACACTCAGCGGGACTGTATCAATCAATCTTACTGAACTGTCAAAGCTAGTATTAGTTAATTCATTAAGACCTTGTTCGGTTAAGGGTTTTGGATTTTGGATTCTAATTATTATCCTATTTCTCTCTCCACTCATTACTCCTATCTCCAATCATTACTCTCATTTTCTCTCTCTCTAGCTCTCTCCAATCATTACCCTATTTCCAATCACTGCTGTATTTCTCTCTACACTCATTACCTACAAATCCAAAATCCCAAAACAAACAAGATAAGTATTATCTCTGGATGGGAGGAGTGGAGTGTTGGAAGTGCACCATTTGCGTGTCTTCGACTCCCCATTGATTGGTATGTGTGAGAGATTGATCTACTAATAGGCCCTGTAAAAAAATATGCTGTCTATTTGTGTTATTTAGGGTTATTATGTTTTTGTATGTATCAATTTGTATTCTGCATCGTCAATAATACTTTTATCCTCTTGTTAATCGTTGACCAAATACAATGCCATTTTGACTTTTGAGTTGGGGGCAAATCATTTGCCTGTTTGAATTTCTGGGCAAACACTGACTGCTTATAAGTCTTGAGTTGCTGTGATACTTAGAAAATTTTGTTGAATTTCAACTGATTTCCATGTACACATGTTGCAGCACTTGAGAAGTTGTTACATGACTATGCTGGGAAATATGCCACTGGAGATGAAGTTTATCTGGTTTGTTTCTTCCCTGCTATCTGTGTTCAACACAGGAAAGGATGTTCAGAAATGCATAGTGTAAATGGGCACATATAACTCTTTCTCAATTCTTTTCTGTTAGGATCCAGATTGTGTCTCAGTACAACGGCTCTGGAGATGGATGGACTCTTTAAACCAACCAAAACCGTTTCTAGTGGCAAACTGGATTTGTAAATATGAACTCAGAATGTTATTTGAACCACAGTCTAAACACAATTATGAACTAGACCCATGGGTCAGTAGTCCCAAAGCAGGAATTGTACCAAATATCGGTCCAGATACTAGGATTTAACATGACAATGTTACTTTTCATACTGTAGCAATTTTTTGCGTGGAACGACACCTGATTCAAAAACTTTAGTTGCGTATTGCTTTAGTGTGAGTACTTATTAGATTATCAATGCTCAAGGGGGCATTGCCTATGTCTCAGAAGTTTTTAATGATTTATTAACCCACTGTGAAATTTTGTTGTTTCACATGCTACATAATATAATTTGGTTATTACTTACAGGCAGATTGCTTTATAGCACCTCAGCTTTATGGAGCAATCAAAAGGTTCAGTCTTGATATGGTAACGCCAATCCTTTATCTCATGACCAAGTTAATTTGTTGTGATTTATGTTTCAACGTTATAATGTGCATGTAGAAGTTCTAGCATCCTTATTTCCCCAAGAAGGGTGGGGAAGAAAGGGAGCAATCCATATTGGTGGGCTGTGAACTCTCTCTTGATGCAGTAGGTTAAGGGTATGTATGTCTTTTTGAGTCCTTTGTAGTAGAGGGTCTATAAATAGGAGTCTAGAGTGCTCATTAGGTAGATTTTTTTTGATGTATTGATAAAAGAATATAGAGAGCTTTTACTCCTTGTATCCCATTTTGGGATTTATCGCTCTTATGAATCTATCCTTTGATTTGGTTTGCATCATTTGGTATCAGAGCTTCTAGGCTTGATCGAACCGTTCATCTTGCCGGAAACTCGCCGGAAAGCTAAACCTTTGGGGTTTATCCTCTTGAATGAGATTTTGCTCTCTTTCTTTGAATCTTTGATTCCCTTTGGTATTTTGATTGCATCATTAGGTATTAGAGCCGAGGCTCAAATCCTAGCTCTTCATCTTGCCGGAAATATCGCCGCAGCCCCTATTTCACTCAAAATCCACAGGTCTACCTAACCCAAGACCCTAAACGTCGATTTCAACCAAGATGAACTTCAATCCGGATGTGTTTGATGATGAGATGAAACACGGTTATTTCGACGACGCTCCCATCTTTGATGAATATCCTAATGACAAACTCGAGGGTGTTCTTGAAGATGATTGTGTCTTTGAGGTTGAAGATGAGTTTGAAGATTTGCCCATCTTTGTTGAAAATGAAGACTTTGGAGGTGAATTTGAAGATGTGCCCGTCTTTGATGAGTTTGGTGTTGATAATGAAGGGGGAATGCTTATTGATATGCTCAAGGAAAGTTTCCTTATGACTAGGCAAGAAAGCAAGGAAGTGATAGAAGAAGTTCCTTATGCTCTGGTTGTGTCACCGAAGATAGATGAAGTCATTTTAGATCGTCCACCAATGGTTGGAGATTTTGGAGAGCCAAAACTTGATGATTGCTTCCATTATTTGCCTTTCGAGTTGCACATGGTGCAAGGGGTGATCAAATTGATTCTTTTTCCTAGTACACTCCATTCAGTATTGCCGAAAGAGGGAAAAGATGATTTAGGACAGCTTGTTGACCCTTTGGGTTTTGTCTTCAAGCAAGCAAGTTTTGAACATTGTGTGGTGACTTTTCAACATGCTAAGGTGGTTAGATTTTGGCATGACTTGGGGGTGTTTATGATGAGCTACTCCGAAGATATTTTGATTCACAAGAGACATGGCAAATGGGTGATTTCTTGGCACATATGCAAGGACGCGGTGGATGTACACAAATGAAAGCTTGTATTGAAGATGGGTTATTGCATGAGGGTGACGTGAATTAAGGAAATGCAGTCACATGCCTACTTCGGAGAGGCATAATAAATAGTTCTATAGTTCTATGTTTTCTTTATTTAGTTGTCTTGAGTCTTGTGTCCAATTTGAGGACAAGTTTTTTTAAGAGGGTGAGTCTGATGCAGTAGGTTTAAGGGTATGTATGTCTTTTTGAGTCCTTTGTAGTAGAGGGTCTATAAATAGGAGTCTAGAGTGCTCATTAGGTAGTTTTTTTGATGTATTTATAAAAGAAAATAGAGAGCTTTTGCTCCTTGTATCCCATTTTGGGATTTATCTCTCTATGAATCTATCCTTTGATTTGGTTTGCATCATCTCTGCTCTCTTCTTTTCTTTTGTGGATCTGATGCTTGATGCTGGTGTATAGGAATTGTAGTTTATGGTGATCCCAGATTCTGTACAATGGATTGTTTAAAGCTATTTTTATCTTCCCCATCAAATGTTTAATAAGACAGTGCAAACGCTTAAATGTCTAATGTATAGTTGACGTTCCTGATTGTGACAGTATTATAGAAAGAATCACATCTATACATACATGTGCAACACTTATTCTAAATTTCAGCTTCTAAGTTTTTCCTCTGATGAACTTGGAACACCATTGATTTCAAATGGTGCTTTATCTCCTTAGGATTTGTTCTTTGTGCAATGACTCTCTCTCTCTCTCTCTCTCTCTCTCTCTGATATGTGCACTGACCTCACTGTGCATGAAATTACTGCTTGTTCCCTCGCTGCTTGTTACGTGACATTGATGCTTTCTTGATCATTTTTTTTTATCTTCATCTGCCACTGTTTCAAATTTCTTGTTGGTCTTTTTGCAGACTCCGTACCCTCTTCTGTCTAGGTTGAATGAGGCATACAATCAGCTACCTGCCTTCGCAGATTCTGCACCAGAAAACCAGCCGGATACACCAGTTTAGGCGTTGAGTTGAGGTAACTGAGAAATATGAAAGTACTTGTCATTGTATGCTTGACCACTAAGCCTGTGGTAGGATCATGGATTTTGTGGGGATGGAGAGGTAGAGGAAATTTTGAAGGGGCTAATGTAGTGAAGAAGCTAACCACGATTGTTTTGGCCCCTATCATTTTGCTTTCCCTTATTAGATCCCCGCACACGATCCAAACACAGCCTAAGCATTGGGGTTCTAGTGTTTTGCTATGCTTGGTGTTCGCATTTTGCAAGACACAAGGAGACTTGGTAATAAGGCCCTAACACCAATGTCAGCATAGGAGCAGGTACCACTTGGCCTGTAAGTCCAGTGGAGGTTTTGAGGCTTTGCCATCCGTCAATATTTAGATGGCTTTGTTGAGTTTTTGTACTGAATCTTCCTACTTTCTCTTGTTCCCTTTTTTTTTTGTGCCAGCAAAATGGATTGAATTTTCAAGGTGAAGCCCGTGAAGCAAAGATTTCTGGCAGAGCTGTTACGATGCTAGCAGACTTTCTTCCACTAGGCTTCGTCTATTTAAGAATTATGACAGAAGAAACTAAAGTTGTGTTTGTTGTCTTAAAACATACTCCTATTATATTGTTGCCTGAAGTTCAGTTTGCTCGTTGTACCGTGAAATAAAGAGGTTTTAGTATTCTGGTTAGAAGTTAAGATGTTTAAATCTTTATGTGCTGCTATATTCAATTCTTGCCCTTCTGTATTCTCCTCTCTGGGGTTGAGAGATTAGTATGTTTGCTGATTTTTGTCAGGAAAAAAGAATGTAGACTAGAGATCAGTGTTCTAAAAGCCGGCCACCTAGGCGCTAGGCCAGGTGGTCCTACTCCTAGATTAGGCATCTGACAAGTACCCTCTTTTTTTTTCCGCAGGACTAGCAGCTAGCGATCTTTAAAACATTGGTTGAGATTATGTCATCATATTATAAAATAGTACTAAAAATAGTTCTGTTAGTGAACTTGTAATAGGCTGGGAGGAGAAATTTTTCGGTGCTGGGTGGGTATATCCCACGTGGTACCCGCTCGGCATATCCGGACCGTCCAATATACTTTTGGACAGCTCGGATTGAAACCCTCTCTCCTCTCACCCATCACTTTCTCTCTCATTTTTCCTCTACAAATCCGAGCCGTCTAAAAACGGAATGGACTACTTGGATGCGCCAAGCGGGTGCCACGTGTTACCACTCGGCACTGAGAATTTTTTCAATTGGGAGAGTCTAATAAGTCTTTACTTTGGTCTCATAAAACTACAAAGGACCTAACCCAACTATTGATACCAACCTAGTGAGTACATAAGTCGTGTAAGGTCCACCCGGGTCTCACACAAATAATACTTCTGAATGAAAAGTTAAAAGTTTGGATCAAGTACTTACAAATATTCAATGAAGTTGATTTTTTATGGGATCATTCAAAAAAATATCTTAAAATTCATTAACAGATCAGATTTTTTGTGCGGAACTCCGAAGTGAACCCCACAATGAGTATGTACACCTTATCTACTCACTAGGTCAGTACCCTTGGCATTACAAAGGACCCGATTTGGAAACATCCAATTTATGTCTTATAGCCACAGCTTTTGCTTTCTATGTCCAAAACTTTGTCCTTGAAACCCTGCACACATTCACTCTCTCTCTCTCTCTCTCACGCTCTCTCTCTCTCTCTTTGAGGAATTCTCTCTTGTTGAGGATGTGCACTATTCTTTCCCAAAACTCAGCTACAGTGGGAGACAGTGGAGTTAGGGACCTGAGATATACTTCCTCTACCCGAAAAAACAGTTCAATACGAACAGATGCGTAATTTTTAATGAAAATAATAAAGTAATTTTGAGTATGATTTTAAAAAAAATTCAGCACCAACATAAAGAACTAATTGAGATCTTTAATCAGACGCAAATACATTTTTAAAATTATGCATGTAACTTTGTTTTTATACGAAAATTGCATGTATAGTTGCAATAGATCATATTTAAGGAAAAATGGGATAGCAGCCCCTACCGCACTCCTCAAAACACAGTCGTTTTGCTCCATTTGCACGCACCATGCACCAAGGCCAGAAGTCACTTTGTCGTTTTGCTATGCGCTCCAAATTTGTGCTCTCTTTTTCCTTGTTTGGTATCCAATAAATAAGCATGATGATTTTGTGGGGCCCATTTTGAGTTCCAAAAAAATATTTAAACTACAAGTTATTCTTAAAATATTTTTTATGGATTCTTGTAAAAGTTTGGCACAATCCGATATCTGTTAGGGCTTTTTTTTAGAATTCGTAGGGGTTCTACAAATTCTAAAAAAATACTTACCGATATCAGATTGAGCTAATTTTACCGTAGAAACCAATAAATATTTTAAAACTAATGAGCGGTTTGAAGTATTTTTGTAGGCCCCGAAATGGGGCCTATAAAAAATAATCAATCAATAATCCAAAATTGAGTTTTCGGCCACTCAATCTTAGATTAACGATTTATTGATCTTTTGTAGGCCTCATTTTGTGTTTCATAAAGATGATTCAATTCACTTATTATTCTTAATTTTTTTTTCTTTGGTTCCTAAAAAAACTTAGCTCAGTGCAATATTGGTAAGAGCTTTAGCAGAATACATAGGGCTTCTTTTTTTGTAGAGGCCCAACAAATTCTAAGAAAAGACCATACGAATATCAAATTGAGCTAATCTTTACAAAAACACAAAAAAAATATTTTAAGAATAATTTACATTTTGAATCAGTTTTTTGGGATCCAAAATGAGCCTACACAGCATCATGCCCATTTATTGGGTACCAAACAAGGAAAAAGATGGCATCAATTTGGAGTGCCTAAAGAGCAAAACGACTGTGTTTTGAGGAGTAGGTAGGGGCTGCTGCTCCATCCAGACAGCAGAGCCCCCGCCTCCCTTATCCCTAGCCCAATTTTTTTGTTTTGAACGACCAAAATATCGTTATTACTAATGTTCATTCAAAGAGGACTCCATTTCCTTCAAAGGAAAAGCTAAACAAATCCCACCACACGGTGGATAATGTATAAAATGTGCATCGATTTCTTAGAAAAACGTAATGATATCCACAAATATCTAGTGATATCCGTGATATGTATACTGAAATTCTAATTTGTTAAGCATTATGTGCGTATTATTTGCGGGTAGCTACTGGTCAGCCGCAAGACTCTTCGTTCGAACTCCAGTCACAATTCTCTCCCTTTGTATACATTTTTCAGGTCGCGCACCCAATTCACTTCAAAGTCCAATCATCTCTCACTTTTCCTCCAACATTAGAATTGTTATTTTTCAAGCATTTACCAAATATATTCAACTATGGTCTCATTCTAAAAAGTATATATATTGTTAATACCTTTATAAAGACAACATGGTTTTTTTTTTTTTTGGGTAAATATATAACGACAATATGTTGTCACCATTGGATCACAATAATGGAGGTTATTATAGTCCCAGGGCGACCCAAGCATTAGGCCATTATTAAAGCCAGTGCCTAGGACTTCCAATTTTAAGAGGCCTCACTTTTATATATGTGCGTATATGTAATACGAGGTTTGATTTTTCAATAACTATTTAAATTGATTTAAAAAAAAAAGCCTCCTAAAAAAGAGTTTTACTAGGATTGATCATTCCATAAGATTAATCTCTCTCATAATATAAAATATTAGAATTGTATACAGTAGAGTTTTATTGGATTAAAAATGTTTAACATTGCTACTTTGAACTTTTAAAGGCTAAGACACTCAATTTCGCCCAAGGCTTCCAAAGCGGGTGAGCTGCCATTAGTAGATCCTTTACTGTTTAAATATATGTGGTTATTTTTATTTTTTTAAAGTTTTGAGGAGTCGCCACCTAGAGAACATTTAAAATGGAGTTTTCATTTTGAAGTGTCAAAATAAAATACGTAGTAGGTGTGGAATACTTAAGGTGGCGTTTCTGGTAAGCTGGACAACTTCTCGTAGCTATTTGTAATCAAGTTGTTTCCACCACCGGACTAAAAATTGTCGAAAATGCGTAAGGTGTTTTAGTTTAATGGAAGAAAACGTGTTGAATATTTTAATTTAGTGAAAACAACGTAATTTTTGACAAAAAAATGTAGAAAAAAAAAAAGTTTAGTGGAAACTAGGACTTTTTTTTTTCTGGATCTGAATATTCGAAGCATAGTTGAAGATCCTTTAATATAAGCATCTGTAGAAGGGTCCTTCAAAATTTAATATGAACACATGTGGTTTGCTATTTTTTGGCACGCCAAGGGATCCTTCAGGCATTATACTACTAATAATAGAATACTATTAATAGGGTCAGAAGAAACAAAAAAAGTCAAATAACAAAGCTGCACTATTTTAAAATTTGAAGGATACAGCACTAGTACTCGCTTTTAAAATTTACAAAGGGGAGAATCAAAATATTCTAAGACATTCTCCGTTTGATTCTCCGGTTGTTTCAACGTAAAATATTTTCTTCAAAATGGTTTATTTATTTTTCGGTGTTTAGTTGGACAAAAAACAAGGAAAATATTTTTCAATATAGAACATTTTCCACCATTTGACGTAAAATAACTTCCGTCGGAAATCACGGTAAGTCATTTCCCCAAAACCTTTGGTTACGACCTGAAGTTTTGCAAGTTAATTTCCCCCAATACTTCACCAACAGGAGGAAACTCTCTCTCTCTCTCTCTCTCTCTCTACATTCTGTGTCTCGATCTCTCGTCTCTCTGCAAATACACTCTTCTCTCTCCACACTTGTGATTAGTCAAAATCGAAAACGCACATTTTTAACTGCAACCAAACAATGGAAAATACACATAAATACAAACATTTTACGCAAAATCATTTTACGTGAAAAATACTTTTTGTCCAAAAATATTTTACATCGAAACAAATGAAATCTATATGAAATGTGTTCGAAACCATTCGAGATTTATAAGAATTTCATATTTTTCATGCAACACTCACATTCATCGGGCGTTTTCAAACCCATTAGTGCCCGAATCAATCAACTTTTACGTGCTGAGAGTTTTTTTAAGTTGACCTAAGTAGTACGATTGCCAGAAAAAAAAAGGAAACAAATTGAGAAAACTCCGGTAGATAAATACTCCTTAGTATGTACCGCCAAGAGTGGGAACTGAGTTGGCAAGGATGCTGAGTAAAAACTCCCTCTCTCTCCGTGCACGCAATTGTGAGTTCGAATTTGATTACGATAGTAGTTCTCGTGAACCTGATTTGGTGCGACCGTGCGAGAAGGCACTTGTACAGCTCGCATCTTAGTTGGGCTATATATGGACATGGGTGATGCAAAATTTAACTCCCCGGTGACAAAAGTATGTGAACAAATTTGTATACAAAATATTACGTAAAATAAAGAAATGTAGTACAATTAAAAATGTATTGGGCCTAATTTATTTATTTTGTTAATTTACATGATTTACTTACTCCCAAATTTAAGAGTTAAATTTCATTTACACTGATTTTGAAAAAATAAAAATCGTAGTACGTAAAAAATATGTTTCAGAATTTTAGTGCATGAACATTCCTTGATTTCATGATGGGTAAGAAAATGTGATCACACTCAAGCGGGCTGCTAGGCCGATTGCCGCTTTCTATTTTATCTATTACCGAGTTAGTTTAGTTGGTTAGGATTTTTGCATATTTTTCTTATTTGCGTATGAGTGTTCTTTACTTAAAATGGATTTTTCTTCCGAATTTGTACTTCATACTTGAGTACTTTATGTATGATGTCTCCTATCTATGAAAATAAAAAAACACTTCGAAACTTATAAAATCGAGGCCACTATTAAAAAAATTTAGAGGTGAGGAGAGGATTTCCAAAACTACAAAGCTCTGGCAGTGTCTTCATATATTTTTTCAGTTGTTCGAGCCATGTGTATTTTGACTATTTTTCTTTCTAATCCAGTTAAAGAGAGGCCATTAACAGCAGAACAAGGGGATTCATGAGAGGTTTCTGTCTTTCGACTTGACCCCAATAGGTTACCAAGTTTTTCCGAACACAGAATGTCTGGATTTAAAGCGGATGCTGCTTGCACAAGCTATGTATTGAAAGTTTCTTCGTATTGGGCAAACGGATGGTTTCTGGTTGCTTAGTTATGGAATTACTTGCTTCCCGGAAAGAAAGGGAATCTGAGAGCAAACCTCAACCCTGCTGACCTTCACATTTTGAAAAACAAACTAAAAAAGCGCAGATCATGAAACCACCAGTTACCCTCTAGGATATCATCTCTATCACTATCATTGACGGCTCACTTACCTCCCAAACCCAAACCCCCCCCCCCCCCCCCCCCCCACACCCCCCCATAACTTTCACTCTACCTAAGATTTACAATTGTTAACATCTATGAAAACAGCCTAAAGATTCGGCTTCTGGGTCCTTATCAGATAAGAATAAGGAATATGATTGTGGAGATTAGATTGTGCATACTGATGCTCTGAACTATCAATGAAGGTAGTATGGTAATGTGCACATAAATTGATTTGGGTCTCTGGGCCTGCCTGTTTGTGTAGACACCCCAATCTGGGCTTCCAGATTAGTTTACTTACGGTTTTTGATTCCCCAATGATGAAATGGATCAAGAACACCCCGGGAATGAAAGCGTGTTTGAGTTTTGAGTGTTTGCAAAACCCTTGAACCTAACCTAGCCTAAGCCACTTCAAAAAACCAAAAACCCTGCTGGTCCGCGCCAGGGCGCAACCATCCCGCGCCCGGGGTCACCATCGCGCGCCAAACTCACTCCATCGCGCGACAGTGCGCCAGGGCGCACCATCGCGCGACAGACTGACTCCGTCGCGCGACGGTCCAACCTACCACCAATCTTTCTGAAGGAGGACAGTTGGCCACCAATGCAACTCTCAGCCAGCCTCGTGGACTGACTGAACTCCTTTCTTAGCACCATCCAGATCCACCATCTCCCCCTATATATACCCCCCATGGTTATTCTTTCAAAGGGTTACCAAATTTTAAGCCCAAAGAAGGATTACACTCACAATCCTCCATTTTCACACTTCAACCATCCAAGAACAAAGCTTGTTCTTTGCTTCTACCACTCAAACTCCTCAATCAAGCCTTCAAACATCAAAG